>VWZO01017634.1:0-29209 GCA_013396975.1 Bucco capensis
AGCCTGTGCCAATGCTTGATAACCCTCTCAGTGAGAAATTCTTTTTAATATCTAATATGAACCTCCTTTGGCACAACTTGAAGCTATTTCCTCTTATCCTATCACTTGTTACTCAGGAGAAGAGACTGACCCTCAGCTTGCTACAACCTCATTTCAGGTAGTTGTAGAGTGTAAGAAGGTCTCCCCTGAGCATCCTCGTCTCAAGACTAAGCAACCCCAGTTCCCTCAGCCACTTCTCATTACACTTGTGCTCTAGACCCTTCACCAGCTTCATTGCCCTTCTCTAGATGCACTTCAACTCAATACTCTTCTTGTATTGAGGGTCCAAAACTGAACACAGTGAAGGTGTGGCCTCACCAGTGCCAAGTGCAGGGGGATATTGGAGGCCTGTAGCTTAACTTGGGGTGTGAGGTGATCTAGTAACCTGGTTTGTGCAGGGTTAGAAAGGTAGAAGCCTTATGAACTAATGCGTTTATTTTTGTTGCCTGTGATGGTGAGATTGTGTATCTGATGATCCTTGCCAGTTGTGATGTTACTATGCAGTTACGTGGTCTGGGTACTCTCAGCACTGAAATTGATCCTGTGGGTGGAGGAATGGGAAAGCATTGATTTATTAAACAATGAACTCTGATGAGGTTGCCCAAAAGAGCCAGAATGCTTTTTACATTCATGCATAGAATGAAACTAAATAGATAATTTAAAAAAAACAACCCACAACCACCTACTGCAACACTCCCTTGCCCCAAAGTGGTGTAATACCACTGCATGTTTGTGTGTGTAGGCACAATGACACTGCTCTCTTTGTAGCCCAAGATATGTATTTCTTTGTCCATTCCCTAGTCTGATTCCCCTTGGCTCTCCTTCTGAGGTTGCCTAGAGAGAAGATTCAGGGTCAGGTTGTTCAGGACTCTGAGCAACCTCATCTAGTTGAAAATGTCCTTGCTCACTGCAGGGGAATTGGTCTAGGTGACCTTTAAAGGTCGCTTCCAACCCAAAGAATTGTGTGTGCAGGTTATCAGATGGCTTGGTTGCATGTGGGTCAATGCTTCTCTTCTGTGGAGAATGCTGTAGGGACAATTTCATGGGTAGCAGTTCTGTTCAGCCACAATTTGATAGTTCTTGGTACTGTTGACAATGGGGAATCTCTTCTAGTTTTTTCTACCATTGGTATGCCCTAACTAGAACAATTTGCATGGCTGAAAATATTTTTGGTTTAGGTATTTTTCAGGCAATATCTGTTCTGCTCTTAGCCCTTTTGAGTGGGCTGTGAACAACACACCCAGAGGAAAGAGGTTTATGGGGCCAGCTGTCCACTTAATTGATGTTGCCAGACCCTAGATGGGCAAACTAGTGGGGAAGAGCCCTTCCAATGTGGGCATGGACAACCTCAAACTCTTACCTGGACACTGGAGCAGCAATCCCAAAGGAGTCAGCAGTGCAGTGCGTACTATTTCCAGCTTTGGAGTGAATTAATTACTCTGATCTTTCCTGGTACTTAAGAATTCAGGGCAGGATTCAGCTCCTCTGTGGCCACAGGCCCAATTTTGAGACAAATACGTGTTCAAGCTAAAACTTGGTGTAGAATGATTCCCTCTCTGATGGGTGTCTACCTGATTAACTTGGGCTACAAGCCTTCTTTCCAAATGGCTAATGAAAGGAATTCCTTTCTAGGCTTCCCACTTTCTGCAATGGTAGTTTGCTAACAACTCAAGGGCTTGGGATGAAAGCATCCAGTTGCAGTACAGAGATTTAGTCCAGAGTAGGTTAGCAGGAAGGGCAAATGGCAGCCAAAAGGAATGATGTTATGTGCTAGGTCTCTTATACTTAAAATACTACATGGCATATCTGAATTAGTTTTGCTGCTTCAGACTCTTTAGGAAGATGTGACTTGATATGTAAAAAATTCTAGCTGACACTTCTCAAACTCACTTTTCATAGACTTTTAAAGAAATGGGTTAAAGCATTAAGATAAATTGAAATCTCATAAGCATCATAACCTTAGGCAGCAATGGAATTCTAACCTTGGAAAAATAGGCTTGTTGAAACTCTGACTTTTGATTAACAATAAAATACTTGCTTACCCTGTATATAATTCAAAGGAAGCTTCTTTTCTTCACTAGCTTGAATATGCTGATGATGCAAGTGTTCATTATGGGAACCAAGTTTTTAATGATTGAGCAGTTTGATCAGAGCAAGAGAATTGGTTAGTTTTGAAGTATAAGTAAATGTGCTATGTGTACCTAGTGATGGTAGGTCTGGTACCTGTTGCTTATTCCCTGTGGTGTGGCCTTCATCCTGCTGCTAACTGTACAGAGTGACTGTGACTAAATTTGGCACTTAATGTTTTGTGCTGGAAGCAGATAATGTGGAAACTCCTTGTCCTCCCTTGCCTTTCAGAGTACTATTAGCTCTTTAATTCTTCTGGGGACAAGGCAGCTTTGTGCTGCCCTTCTCTCATAAGATAGGGTAGAGCAATCACAGATGTATTGCTTGTGGTATAAAAAGATGTTTGTGTGTGTGCCTGCATGTTGTGTTGGGAGTGTGTGTCATGTGTAAACTTCAAACCACCCTTTTGACACTTAACTTCCATTTATTCAAGTGTATCTGTATCAACAAGGAAAACATCCAGTTCTTGCCAGTAGGCTATGTTTATTTAACATCAAGGACACTGATCTAGCAAAAAAAAACCTTGGGTCTAGGAAGTGTGTGGCTGTGGCAGGCGATGTGGTATTGGAAGCCTTCTGGAAGAATCATAGAATCGTTATGGTTGGAAAAGACTTCTAAGATCATCAAGTCTAACTGTCAACCTGTCATCACCATGCCACTAAACCATGTCACTAAGACACATGAGATAAAGATGTATTTGCTCATTTCTTTGTCTCATGGTAAGGCAGTAAGAACACCCTAAAAAACCAAGAAAAACTGGTACCTTTCCTGGACGGCTGACCTAGTGTGGTTTCATGCTTTCTAGCTTATCAACACCATTGCTTTGCCATCACTCTTTTTGTGCCCATCATCTGTGTTTCTTGTGGCTTCTTCTCTGTTCCTCAGTGCCTTCAGCTATTCCCATTTTTCCCCCTGTCTAGAGGCATTTACCCAACTTTTCCTAACCCTTCTTCACTTGGTATTCAGTAGTAAGGTGCCCCTGCTGTCTTATTCTTATGAAGAGAAAATTGCCTAAGCAGTTGATCACAGTATCACAGTATGTCAGGGGTTGGAAAGGCCCTGGAAAGATCATCTAGTGCAACCCCCCTGCCAGAGCAGGATCACCTAGACCAGCTCACACAGCAATGTGTCCAGGCAGCTCTGCAATGGCTCCAGACAAGGAGACTCCACAGCCTCCTGGGCAGTCTGTTCCAGTGCTCTGGCACCTGCACTGGAAAGAAGCTTTTCCTCATGTTAATATTAAACCTCCTGTGACCCAACTTGCTCCCATTCCCTCTTGTCCTAACATTGGATGCCATTGAGAAGAGCCTGGCTCCCTCCTCCTGACACTCACCCTTAACATATTTCTAACCATTCCTGAGGTGTCCTCTCAGTCTCNCAGCACTGACCCCTGGGGCACACCACTAGTCACAAGCCTCCAGTTAGACTCTTGATAATAATTTCTACTACTTTTCCAAAATTCTGACAATTTCCATTTGAGCTCTAGAAGAAGGGCTTTCAATTTGCTTATGCTAAGAGCCTGGAGAAAGCTGAACTGCAAAGCTTTGCCTTGCTTTATGAACCACACCACAGCTTTGAGTGTCCAGACTCATGGTGGCTGTGAGCCTGAGGGGCACTGAAATGTGGGTGAGCAGAGGGAGAAGCAGCTGGGATCCAGAGCAGCAGAGAGACATCCCGCAGAATCCCAGCATTCTGTTTCACTTACTTGGGATTGAAGGAGGAGTAGCTGGTTTGGAGAACACATAAGACATTAAGTTGCCATTTTTACCTTAGTGATTTTGATTTTTTTTTTTTGAGGTAATTTGAAGAATGTGGCTCTCATAATAACTCAAACTTTAATTCAGACTGTGGTCTGGAAAGGATAAAGGGTAACATTTAGCCAGAAGTAACTTGTGCAATATAGGTAAGAGCAATATATACACAAGCTATATAAAAATAGGGAAATACTGTGCTCTTGACTACCTTGTGAAGACAAGTAGTTAATTTGCTGTTACCATGTGGAACAAAGGGATATTAAAAGCCAAATACTGCTATGAGTGGGCTGGCATTCAGGGCACCTGGCTGATAAGCAGCTGTTCAAGCAACACAGCTCATTTTCCCCTCCAGGCTGAAGGATAAGGAGCAGATCTTGATCTATAGAGCTAGGGGAGCTTTGCTGAATCTGGGGAAGTTACACTGTTTTGCACCACTGAATAATCTACTTCCTTGCCCTGTCTTCTGTAGCATGCCCTCGACATTTCCACGTCACAGATACAGCACAGCTGTGGTTTCCTTTAGCACAAAATACTGCTCTGCAGAAGAGGGAGGAAAGAAAAAGAGAGACATCCAAGGAGGGGGAACCCACTAGTGGGATGATGAGTGACTTTGAAAACAAAATCATGGCTTTCATAATTTGAACATCCACAGCCCAAACCATCAGGGAGAATGATGCCTGCTAGGAAATCAAATGGGCTGCAATGATTTGGATGACTATGGTTGCTACTATTCCACGATGTGGTGGCTTCTCAAGAGGAGTAGTGGGAAGGAACAAGGGCAAATCCACCAACAAAGTAAATTATGGTGCAAGTACCATGAGGATCAGAAATGTCTCTGACAAGGTGGAAAGGAAAAATCTTTCAGTGTCACTTTAATTGTGGGATGGTACCTGGAATGCTGTTTTAAGTAGAAGTCTGTCATCACACGTATATGGCAAAATTGTGTAGTGTTAGTTCTTTTGCAACCTGTTTTTACCAGTGTTACCCCAAGCTTTAGTTTGCTGTGTAATGGTAAATTTTTTGTTGGTCCTGATTTTGGTTGAATTGTTTTGAAGAATGGCTGCTGTAACGTGGAGAATCAGTCACATTATACTGGAGAATCATACTTCTGTAGTTGCAAAATGACACCAAAAAAATCAAATTAAATCAATTGAAGACAAATTCTGATCAGCAGCACTGTTTAGACAAGAGTGGAATTAGAGCATTAAATTTTTTTTTTGAAAAAATGATTTTAATAACAAAAAACCCAAACAAAGAGAAAAATCTTATTTAAATCTCATTTAAAACATGGAACTGCACCCAGAGGCAGGGATGCTTTTGACTTTCATGGTGCTAAGGACTACAAGTTAATGTGAAGGAAATACATGGGAGTAGATGTATTTACAGGGATCTTCCAAAACCTTCATTTTTCCTTCCCTGCTTCAGCCTTTTCCCAGTTATTTAACTTTGCAACTATCTAGACCAGATGCTCCTTCACCACGTGGTTTAGCCTGATTACAAGTTGTACTGGAAAGCTATATGATGTAGTTTAATATTGCATTTTTCCCAGACACATCACAAAAGATGGACGTCACTGTTATTGGTGGATTGTATCTAGTTGGAAGAGGATCATGATTTACCATGTTGCTCTCTGCAAGCAGTTTAGAGAAAGCGTAAGCTATTGCCAAGGATCTTGCTGCTCAAACTTCAGTCTCTTCACTAAGTTACCTCTTCCAAAGTTTAGATGCCTTAGGTCTCTCTTGGCTCTCCAAGGAGAGGAAGAGCTTCTATAGAGAGTGATTTGGATTTTAGGTGCTCTGACTCGTGTTTGGGGTTTGCAGGTGGAGCCTCAGGGTTCAATGGCTTCAAGTTGTGCCAAAGGAGATTCAGAATTAGATATTAGGAAGGAGTTCTTCACTGAGAGTTATCAAGTATTGGCCCAGGCTGCCCAGGGAAGTGGTGGAGTCACCATCCCTGGAAGTGTTCAGAAAACATATGGATGTGGTACTTGGGGATGTGATTTATTGGTGGGCATGGTAGTATTAGGTTAGTGGTTGGACTCAACGGTTTCAGAGGTCTTTGTTAACCATAACAGGTCTATGATTCTAAATAACACAAAATGAGTAGTATGTAGTGGGGAAATATGAAGTATCATTAAGACAATACTTTGGTACACTAGAGACTTCCTTTTGTCACCATTTGGTAAAGGAGAAAACGGCAAAACTTGAAGCAAGCAGAGAGCATCAGAACAGCCTAGCATTAAAAAGTCATTTTTACCTTCTGGTTGTCACTCCTAAAAAAACCTGAAATGTAGTGGATATTCCTGATGGAGACAACACCTGATAAAATCATCATAACAGGCAGATGGAGTACTTCTAGGAAACAGTAAAACAAAGCAGCTTTCAGAGAGGGATTCCATCTCTCCGTAAACAACCTGCAGTATGTAACTGCACTGTTGTTTGTGAGGAATATCCCAAGCACCTCAGGGGATTTAAGCTTCATTTCTTCTCTGAAGCTGGAAGGCATTTCCTTCAGAGATTTTCAATTCTCAGTTCATTATTCCCTGCCTGAGCTCTTCTTTGGGATGTTAGATGTTTTTAGGTGATGCCAACACCAATGATGAGAGATCCCTCTAAAACTGCTCTGAAAAATACCTGCTTGTAAGCTTGATGCAGCTGAAGTTTGTGGAAATAAGGTGTTCCAAACCATGTTTTCAAAGGCAGGACCTGTCTGTTGCTTCTGTTGTCCACTCTCACTGGAACCCACAAACTCAGAAGTTCCTTTACCATGAGAAGTCCTGTGTGCTGGGGACCCATCTTGCCACCCAGGTAACAGCTTCTCACTTTTGGATTCACAGCCAAAAGGCTTCAGAATAGGCAATGTTATCCAAGAGAGTATTAGGCTAAAGAGGAACCATGTAGTAAAAAGGAGAAAGGTTTAAAACACAAGAGTAGTTTTCAGGCAATATTTATTTAAGCTGTGGACCTCCCTGCAAAAGAATGCTGAAGGTTTAAGCTGGTTGAACAGTAAACTTTTGAGTGTTTATGAGCACACAGAAAACACAGCTGGCTCAGGAGGTCCCTGAGCTAGTGGTTGTTGGATATCTACTATTACCAAAGCCTGCCTTCTTGATCATTTTAAATGTCTTTATAACTTTTTTAGCATCTCTCTTTGGGCAATGATGGGGTTATGATGCAGAGTGGAACATAAGACACAGGGTTCAATGGACCTTTGGGCTGACCTTGTAGACCTGCAATTTTTGTTTTCTTAATATTCCAAGTCAAGTTGTTAGTTAATTTAGGACACCTAAGATGTTTCTGAAAAGATAAAAATTCAGAGATCCTAAGTCTGTTGACTTCAGTACTACAAAAGCACGTGGATGCCCAAGGTCCAAATTAATACTGCTCCTGTGAAACTAGATTGTGTTGGGAACCGAGTTATCAGGAGTACAGATATTTTCCCTTTATCACACTACTGGTGCTAGAGGATATAGGACTGAAATAAGAAATGCCTTTGAGTGAATACATAAATCAATTGCTTGAAGAAATAATTCCCCCGCCCAAGTTTATGCTGTTCACATCCAAACAATTTCCCAGGCAATTAAAAATCTTTCAGTCTTGCTGAGACAAATTTACATAGATACTAAGCCTTTTGATACTGTAGGGCATAGACAGGCTGCCTAGGGATAGGAAGATAATGTTGCATATCTTGCTGTTATAGGTGGCTGTTTTTTCACAGCTGCTTCTAGTATGTATGTTGGAGGGTGGCAGATTGGCTGGATATTTGGTTTCAGGTGATATGGTCTTTGGTTAAAATTGACTTCCTGAAAACATACAAACTCCTCTACACTTGGAAAAGTAAAGGGAAAAGATGAAAGGAAGTGTTGTTTTATATGTTGACAAATTAAATGTTACCATGGAGACTCTGATCTGTTTGCAGCAATAATAATAAATATTTTCCATTCACACTGTGCTTTTCATCTCAAAGGATCCCCAGGTGGCTTACAAATGACATACATGGATTGCTCTACACGGTGTTGAACTGCAGCCCCAAGAATTGCCTAACAATCTATATTGGCACTGCCTGGCAGTGGAAGGTAGAAAATGTACTGTACCCTGAGTGCATCTGTAGGGACTGTTTTGGGGAAGCAGAATGTAAATGGCAGGCCTGAAATCTAGCCAAGAGCTGAACAGCAAGGAATCAGGTAGCATCCAGTATCAAGTTCCCAATATGATTTGGTAATTCTTTGAGCAGCTGGATTAAATTTTTACTAAAGCTGGGAAGAAACTCCTTCCTAGAGTTGTAATTTGCACGTCAAAAACATTTCCTTTTTCACCCTGAGGTGAGTACCTCTGCAGTTTTGGAGGGAGAAAGCATCCCACTGTGAACAGCCAGTTTATAGAGTTGTCTTCAGGAGTGTAGGAGATCTGACTTCCAGCCTTATTTGATCACTTGACTCTGCAGAGTGGCTGCCTTTACTCTTCCTGAAGGACTTGTTCACTTTGACCTAAAAAAGCTTACCAAATTCTTACAATTATTTGATTTACAGTTGGTTGGGTGTTTAACAAGGGATCATTGCAAGGTAACTCAGGTGTGCACAGCTGCTGAAGGACAGAGTCATTTTCTCTCTGGCAATCTGTACACAAAGTGGCTGAAGCCCCAATGAAGGAGACCAGAAATGAGCAGCATGGCAGTAGCTTGGTGATCTGGATATTCCTAGAACAGAAATGCTAATAAAATCCACTTGCTTCCCACATGAGTAGATGGTCCAAGCCAGGGAGGAAGTGAGACTGTGTCTGCCTGTCTTTTTTTTTTTGGAAGAAAGTTTCTCCTGGAACTAAGAAACTCGACTGAAACTTCATTGTCATCACTGGTATCTTCCCCCAATTTTTCTTAATGAATCAATGCATTATGGCTTAAGGAAAAA
This sequence comes from Bucco capensis, assembly GCA_013396975.1. Lineage (NCBI taxonomy): Eukaryota > Metazoa > Chordata > Aves > Piciformes > Bucconidae > Bucco > Bucco capensis. The sequence continues at coordinate 8,827 of VWZO01017634.1, forward strand.
AAAAAAGTCATCAGATAAATAGATTTAAAAAAAAACCCAAACCTTGACAGTCCCAGACCTTTCCTTTAGATAACATTTAGCTTTCTGCTTTCTAGATACAGCATGAGTAATTCTCTATGCTTCTGCTTTCTTAGGCAAAGCATTAGTGCTTATGTGACCTATATAACCAGTGGCAGAGAAAATGACTTTTTCTAAAAAGGCTTTTCTCAGATTTTTTTTCTGCATTGTTTAGGAGAAGCAGCTACCAGCAAACTGCTTGAGAATTCATGCAGTGACTGCCTTTTATAGCAGCAATTCTTTTAAATTCCTGAGCTGTGCCTGCCCTTCTGAGGTCAAAAATAATTGCAGGTGCAAGTGATGGCAATGTTGTTACATCTAAGTAGTTATTATTTCACACTTCAGTCTTGAAAGGCCAAGAAACCTGGAAGAGTAGGTCCTCCTTCCTGTAAAAACAATCCCCTCTCTACTAACAGCTTTTTTCTTAATGAACTTGTCTTGTAGTATTGAGCATCCAAAGCATTAAAAAAATTAACAACAAAGGGCTGTTTGGCTGAGGCTCTTCAGTGGACTAGAACAAAGTGAAATTTAAATTGACTCCTGGAGTTCAGTAGTTTCCATCCTTCAAAGAGAAGGAATTTAAGTGCAACATTTCTATCTGACCTAAGCTTTTGTTGAGAAACCAAGGTAAGGCTAAAATTTAGACCTTAAACACAGTCCAGGTTTGTAGATATTTTGGAAACCTTTTAGTGTGTGTTGGGCAAGCTTTTAACAATCTGTAGCTGTTATTTTGATGGCAGTCCTCCTGAAACTCGGTGTTTCCATGTGGCTGCCACCCAGAAAAATGCAAAACCTGATGAATTCACCTGGAATTTACTTTTGTGCTTGGGAACATGAAAAATTGGAGCACTTCTGTAGGATGGTTCTATATTAATGGGAAAAAGAAAATGATTGCACAGGATTAGGTGAACTAGGTTCGTTAAGATTTTGACACTGTCTTCCTGGATACCTGTTTATAAATCCTTGGCTTGCTGCTAGCCTTCTGTGAAAACTTTGCCAGTCTAGACTCCAAATTTTACCTGTTTGTAGGAGATAGGGTTGATTTGCCTACCTTTTTCAGTGCTGTAGGCAGTCTAAATCACATTTTTAAACATCATTGGGTAAAAAAAACAACTGTAGAGAGGAGTTTAAAAGCCATGTGATGAACCTCCAGGAGGAGAAAGAGCTAGGAAGACTATTGGTGTGTGTGTGTATTTTGCTCCATTTATCATCATTACTGCTAAATTACTTTTGTTGTTTTCCCACAGTCACTTAAGCTCTTGCTTTTTGTGTTCTGCTGCCAGTTGTGTTCCTAGAGACATGCCATTAGTGTAAGTAGTAAATGACTGACAGCATACTCTAATCTTGGGTTGATTCATTATATTTCAAGTGATTAAACCACAATGCTTGTTTTTTGAAGGGCTGAAATCTGAGCACACTCAGAAAGTCAGAAACCCCCAGGAGCAAGGTGAGCCACAGAAGCAGGGGCTGCAGCATCGCAGGGAATACAAGGTGCATCAGTGGGGAGATCACAGCAAAATCTAACCCTTCATCTCTTCTTAATTGTGTGCTGACTCCTACACAGGGATTTGACAGATCGAGCTGGCTTATTGACTCGTTAGTCTTGCACTAATTGGCTGTGGGTTTAGATCCTGGAGCCTCTAAGCAGTTGTTAAACTCTGAGTAGGCACGTCGCTAACATGCCAAAGAGGCTTTGGGGGAGGAGAAAGCTGCTGGGTGCATGCCTCTCGGAGCCGGCTCCCCGCCCGGGAGATGTGCGAGCTTGGGTGTGCTAGCTGGCACAGGCTGACGTGCAAGGGCAGCCAACAGTGAGCTCGAGCTCTCTGCTTCCACGAGGCGGGAGAGAAAGGCTGGTGCTGAGACTACAAGCTGGCAGGATCATGACAGAGCCAAGCAGCAGAAAGGAAGGATTTAAAAAATGCCGGAGTGCTACTTTCAGCATCGATGGCTACAGCTTTACAATTGGTGAGCCTGATTTGATTCCTTTTCCTTCACTGTCTCTCTTCTCCTCCTTTCCTATCTGCGCAGTAAAAGACAGCCGTTGACATCTACCTTTTGTCAGTATGTGCCTTTAAAATGTGTAGATGCCCTGCAACTTCTGTCTGGGTTGGTTTTCCATTCTGCCTTCACTGTTTTCTTCTGCTCTGGAAACTTGCCTCTGACATGTAGCTTCTCTCAGTCCTTTTGCTGGGTTTTGTCATGAGTTCAGAGACCTCTGCAGAACTTTTGTTTTGGAACCTTATCTCAGGAAAGCCTGAGCTTCAGGATTGCAGGTTTCCAACTTGTTAGCTGTGTTTCCTTCTGATGAGCCCAGAACAATAACCCTTGGGAGCCTTGGCTTTGGTTTTGGTATTTCTTAGTGTTTCCAAACTTGGTAACCTTTTGCCATTTCACAGTTGGTGTAAAGATGTATGTAACAGTTCTTGTTGCCTCTCAAACACAAAAAGCAAAATTGCTGGGGCAGGGAAAAGATGCAAGGAGAGATTATGAGTTTTTAGGACTGGTTATTGTAGCTGTTTGAATAGTGCAAGTTAGTGTTGGTGTTCCCTGTGTTAGGGATAAGTGAGGCTTCTCAAAGCTACAGGTGTCTCTGTTTTAGCAAGGGACTGTGCAGAAGTTAAAATCTGAGGATTCCCTGAGCAGGTTGCTCTGCCAAAAACTAAATACCTCACTAGGCTGTGTTATATAAATCCCTACAGCTCTTAGGACAAAGCAAGCTTATACCTCAATTTATAAGTGAAATCCAAATTAAGATATATGCATGACTTGTAATAATCAATACCATCTTTTAAGATGACAGAGTTTCTACTTCCTTACAGTGAAATCAGGAAAGTTTTTCATGATTTGTACTAGTGTAATTGGGGGAAAAAATTCATCTAATGAATGGATACAAGCTTTTTACTGGTGTGGGAAAAGATACCTGGTTATCACTCTGCTTCTGAAAAACTTGTTTTGCAATCATTAACATCATGCAAACATTAAACTTGCTTAAAAAATTTGGAGCTGGACATGTATGTTTCATTAAAATATCTTCATGTAGTCATCTGTTGATGTGCATATAGCATTTTAAAGGTGAAACTGCCAGGCAAATGCTACTTTTCAATGTCTTTCTCCAATGCGAAGGTGGTGGTCCCTCCACAGGTTAAGGGGCAACATGCTCACTTTTGAACTCCTTATCTTAATCACTCTTCTTAGCACTATTACTAATAGTGTTATTTCATCAGTTTGTCAGTCTGGAGGATGAATATTTCCTTTTTGATCCCAGGCACATGATCTGAAGATGCTGAACATTTATGATTGTGCCTATTTATTTTTTCTGTTCAAGAAATCAACGTGATTGCTGTATTTTCTCTGCTGTCTCTTATTACTCCTCATGCTCATAAAAAAATAGACCAAATCTTGGGTCTAATGACTTGGGTTTAGAATTGCAGCTTCTTCTGCTTCTTAGGACAGTTGTTGCATAGGAGTTCCTGTGCTATTTTCTTCTATCTGATGCACACAAACCAGCCTATTGATTCTGTGATCTGTGCATTATATAACATTTATTTTTATATCTGGACAAGTGTGCATTGGATTGACTCACATAGCATGTTTACAAAGTTTTCATGGTTATCTAGTATCACCAGCATTGTGTGGCAGACAGACCTGACTGATTTCATGTGTTTATTAATCTTTATCCTGAAGAAAATGAATGTATCCAGAAGATCCCATAGCAACATTAATGTGTCAGGGATGGGCTTACATTTCATTTCTTTTCCCATCAGACGGAACTTCTATGTAGATGTCTAGTTTTGGGTACTGCAAATTAAGAAGTTCCTAGGAAATGCTGAGCTGCTGCTTCTGCTACTGAAGTGTCAGCAGGGAGAGAAGGTAGATAATCTTGAGGATCAGAGTAATATTAGGTTGACAGAAATGAGTTTCCATTTGGGTGCAGAAGAAAATATTCTGCATTGATTCACCCGTGTACCAACTGATCTTCAATGTTTCAAAAAATGATCACTTACAATAAGACAATGAAAGTTGTCAGCAAGTTTGCAGATGATCCCAAGCTTGGAGCAGTGGCTGGCACACCAGGAGCTGTGCTGCCATCCAGAGTGACCTGGGCAGGCNCTCAATATTAACATGAGGAAAAGCTTCTTTCCAGTGCAGGTGCCAGAGCACTGGCCCAGGCTGCCCAGGAGGCTGTGGAGTCTCCTTGTCTGGAGCCATTGCAGAGCTGCCTGGACACATTGCTGTGTGAGCTGGTCTAGGTGATCCTGCTCTGGCAGGGGGGTTGCACTAGATGATCTTTCTAGGGCCCTTCCAACCCCTAACATTCTGTGATTCTGTGTAATGCAAGACCTGAGCCTAACATCAAATATGAAGGCCATGTAGGCGTGGAAGAAAGCTGGTGCAAGAAGAGCTCCTTGCTGGTGGCTTGAAGTTTGTCTCTGGAGATGGTCAGCATCAGCTCACACAGCAGTGCAGTCTAGAGCATCTTCTTGAGTGCTCTGATTTTTACCCTGGTTGCTTACAGTGCTGCTGGTGGGACAGGAGAGCTGTGGGAACTCTGCACTACCCAAGGACTTCACAGATCTCTTGGGGGTGAAAAGGATGTGCCATATGCATGCCAACTCTCCTTAGCTTTCTTCTGTATGAAACAACAAGGTAGTTGCAAATCCCTTTCCCAGAGAGGCCTTAGGAGGGCTGAGGTGTTCTGCTCTGTGCCCACAGAAGATTTCCATGCAGTTTTGGGTATTCTGCTTTTAAGGATTTTTTGCACTGGTAGTCTGATGTAAAAGGACTACAGTGGAGCCACAGTGTGAGCCTTTTAGCAATACCACTTAGGGAAGGAATCATACAATTTAGTTTGCTCTAGAAAGTTTGCATCTTGGATGAAGGTTTCAAGTTCTTTATTTACCACAGTTGATGTCAGCATATTTCAGAGTCAGTGAAGTATTGTATACACAAGCTATTGTCTTTGAGCTCTTGTTTAACTTTGGCTTAATTTTTCCTCCCCTAAAAGCAAAACAGAACAGAAAGGTGCAAGACAGTAACATCCACTGTTTTTAAACCTGGGAAATCGGTAAATACAAACATTAGCAAGAGGATATTTTCTTTCTGCTTTTATCACTAAGCTATGACTAAGAGCTAACTTCATTCAAGCTCCCACTCTCTGCTTTTCATATCCAGAAGCACCTGGCAACACTGTTTTGTCCCATCCAATGTGTCTAATAAATTTATTTTTATAGTTTAGAATGAAATGAAGTGATGGGAAATTCTGCTGTAACTCAGGTGTTACTGGAGAGGAGGGATGTGGCACTGAAACCCTTAGTTGTGGTTCATAGCAGTTGTTTTGGGATCTTGCAGGAAAGTTTTAGGAGGACACCGTCTCCATTTTGTGTGCAAAAGCTCTCCAGTTATCACTGAAGAGCTGAGTTTTGCTTGCTGGTGCTCTTGAGTCTTATGTTGATATAATTCTTTAAAAATGTGGTTTTCTTGATGTTGTTGGAGTTTATTTTGCAGTTCACCACTTGAAACCCATTTCAACATCCCTTTCAGTGGCCCAGGTGGAGCAGCCCAAGTAATTCTTGCTTGTCACTCTGACAGATCACTTGAGAAACACCTTGTGTTTTGCTCAAAGAAAACACTCTTTGAAGATGTGCATAGTCTGAGTTGCGTTGGGGAAAGATTGGAAACAAACTAAATATTGGATTCAGCTTTAAGTTAAGGAAAAAATACCTTCAGCTCTGTGTTCTGTGATTAACTTCTATGGAAAGTGCTGCTGTGGAAATTAGTATTCTCCCTTAAAAGTTTGCCTGTTAGGAATGGAGTAGAAAGGGGGGTTTAATTATTCTAGAAAGAAAGCAGAAACAGGAGAAGTTTTATTTTTTGTACTGTAATTTGGACAGGCAACTTTGACATTGTAGCTAGGAACTATTTTGTTGTTGTGTATTGATTTCCAGCCTTACTGGAGTTGGCCATTCCTCTGAGGGCAATGACACCTTTACAACCCTTATATTGAGGGGACAGAGGCTCCCAAGCTGCTAAAGGNAAAGGCAGCTTTCAGCAGATGACAACCACAGGTCCATCTACAGTACTTTTTCATGGAGATTTGCTTTAATTCTGCCCTTAGCTGTTGACAATAGAAAATGTCAGTCTGGCTGAAAGCACCCAGTAATTGTAAGGTGCTGACAAATCCCTTGCTAGTTCTGCATGTGCATCACTCGTAGCCTTCCAGAAGGTCTGGGTGAAATGTCTGTCTGTGGGGTCATTTTGCTTCTGGGGAAGATTGTGGGGAGGTATCTCTGCCTGCACACAAGCAAAGTCCCTGGAAAAAAGGTGAAGGGGAGATACATGGCCACCACTCCTGCTCTGGAGTGTAGTTTCTCCTTGTCTTTGACCTACATTCTATACTTTTCTTTGTTATGATATAACACAAAAGATTTAAAACAACAATGAAACCCTCAAAACTTTTTTTATTTTATTTTGCTCCTGATAAACCTTATTCAGAGTGTATTTTTCCAATAAGGGCTGATAGAGGAAGCACTGAAGATTTCTGTGTAAATTGTGGAACACAGTAATCAGAAATCTAGGAAGTCAGAGCTCTAACTTTATTAATACAATGCAAATACTAAGTTTGCAATAGGATGTAAGATTTTTAAATGTAATTTAAGGAAGTCTGATGTAGTTAAAATAGTCTATAAAGAATTAAATCTCTTCCAGCATAGTCTTAACCCCAACAAACTCACCTAAAGAAAGCACTCAGCTAACAGATTGTGAAACAAAGCTCTGAAATTGTGAGCTTTTTTGCTCTCTCCATTACAAAATTGTGTTTTAGCTCCAAACCTATCTGGTGTCTCTCTGCTCTGCCTGAAAAATACACCTGAGAGGAGACTGCATAGTTGGCATGCATATAGAGGTAAGATATCCACCTGGCCTCTTGTGGAGGAGGTCCATGCTGTCTGCCACAGAGATGGACAACAAGAATTCCTGCTGGTGGTACTTAACCTATAGCTGCTTCTATAAAAAGGTGGAGGTAGTGATTTCTGTGGCATCTTCAGGGTTTTGCTAGTGCACTGACCTCTTTGATGTTGCAGAGGTGTAGTGCTGTAAGCTAAGTAAACAATCTTTGAAAAGACTGCAGTGATAGTTCTTGTGTGGCAAAAAGCCTGGCCATGTTTTAATGGAGCTCTGCCCACTTGCCTCTCTGGGGATGGTCTACCTTATCAACCTGCTGTTCACAACTGTGCTCTGCTACCTGTAGCTTGGCATCCAGAAACACAGGGAGTGTTTGGGACTGTTCCCTCTGTCAGAGTCATTTCAAGTGAGAGGTTACCATGCAGGATTGCTAAACAGGTTCAGCAGCAGCTTACAAAAGATCAGATTCAGATCGCAGATCCCTGTGGCAGCATCACATCAAAAGTGCTGCTTTCCTTCCTCCTTTTGATTTTATTTCTTGGGGAAGCTGTAAAGAGTTAGACTTTTGCAGCATGTTTTGATGGGTATGAATGGCCATCCCTGTTCTCTGCAGCTGAATTAACCTTCAGGGTCAGGAGAGATGTTAATGGCTAAAACACTGTCATTGCTGTCAGAAAGCATTCCTTTAACTTCCTCACACAGCTTTTTAATCTTTTTTTAAAGTTGGCAAATTACATTTGGTCACCTTTTGAATCTAGCTTCAGGAGTAATGATAATATATAGTCTAAACCTCTCAATGGGAGTAAGATTCACTAATGGGAAATAGCTATGAAAACTCAGCTTGTGGGGCAACAGAGCTCCCAACACAAGGTGCAAATAGGGCAGAAGGTGGAGAAACCTGACTGAAGATGGGACTCGTGTTTCCTTCTTGCCAGATCTTAGACCCACAGTGATGTTTGTCTCCTGGTTATCATCTGTGAGGGAAGGAAGCAAAGTCAGTTTCTAGAGACAACAAGTTTATGTTGCTCCCTAGCAGGATGGTCCCCATCTTACCACAGTGAGAAAGTGGTGCCCCTGCTTTTGTTTTCTCTCTGCTCTTTGGCCAGCTACAGCTCCCAATATCTTTTCAACTGATGCAGTGAGATGAACTGCAAATTTCAGATTTTTCTAGAATGCCCAAAGTTCAAAAGAGATAAACAGGCATGAACTATTCTGTGCCCTTTGAGCACTGTTTTAGGCAGGCAGCCAGGTCTGCTTCTCAGCAGCCAGGCTCTGACTGTGAATGACCTTCTCTCATGTGCAGCTCCCTCTCCCATGTCCAAAGTCAGAGGTCTGCATCCTTCTCCTCATACTGTTGCTGTGAGAAGCAGAGTTTAGGAGCTTTCAAACCCAATTGCCTTTGGGGATTTGCATTTCTCCTGCAGTTCTTCTAAACCCTTGTGCTGTACTAATTGGTCTATTTTCCTGATGTAGTGTAAATGCAAGTTCATTTTCCCAAGTTCTGTAGCTCTGCATGGCTCCTGGACATGTCCTGAACTTATTGGTGTACTAGTGTAAATCAAATCAAGAGGTAGGATCCTGGTCAGTGGTAAATCTGCATCAGTCCATTGCAGTTGGGAGAACTGCAGTGATTTAAATGAGCAAAGGATCTGTCCTGGACAGTCTTTTCCAGTTAAAGCAAATCACACAGCTTTTCCATGGCTTGCTTCCAAGACTTGATCAAGATTAAGCTGATATGATTTTGCTCCTCACTTTGCTCTGCCCAGTGATAGAGCTTGCATCAAAGGGTCCTGTTGAAACTTGATCCCAGATTTCTAGTAGCTACAGGCTTGAAATTTTCAGGCCTGGTAACTTCACCCTCCTGACTACCTCAATAGCCTCCTGCTATGGCTGTTTGCAAAGTTGGAAGCATGGTGCAGGCAAAGTTGCAGTAATTACTGAACAGATGCACTTTAATGAGGTCTCTACTGGCTTCCCAGCTGGTGAGTTGAGCTGTGCACTGGGACAATGTGACAGCAGTCACTTGGGTCATTAAGTGACATCACATCCTCCACCTTGTTGTCATAGCAGCTGCAATCAACCTCCTGACTATTTCCCTCAGGAAGATTGCAAACATCATCTCTCTTCATTAAATGGCTGTGCATGGTGCTTAGTCTCTTACTGCTGCTGCACAATGTTGTGCCTTATTTCTGATGATTTAGTGCCCTTTCCAGTTAGCCCCCCACATCCCTTTTCACTGTGATACAGGACAATGAGACCTGTCAAATAGTGTGTTAGTGAGAGGAGCGAGAGGGCAGATGACTAGCTCAGCCAGTATCACTTAATTCAGTTCCAAATCCAAGTGCCTCTTCTATATTGAGTAGGTTACAGCCAGTTTATACTAGTCAGAAGTGAGGATAAGGAAGTTGTTTGAATTCAAGTTGTCTATTCTTTCTCTTTCAGTATTGACAACTGATGCTTATTAGGAGTGAAAGCTTTCCAAAATCAAATTTTGCTAGTTTCTTCCCTGCATATGTGAGTAGCAGAGGTCTTTGCATTCTCCCCTGTGGCATGCTGATTACTTTTTAGGGACTCACTTTTTCACATCCTCTTTTTTTTTTTTTTACTCTTTTCATTCCTAGGTCTTGTACTTCTGAACTGTGGTAACAGATTTAGTCCCAAAAATTCATGCTAGTGTTTTCCTTTTTATCCTTTATTTTCCCCTCTTTATTTTGTGCTTCACGAATGCCAGTGTGATTTACTTTGAATCATGTCAAGTGAAAACAGCTTTCTGGCTGTAATCCCACTACACAGCTAAGTACAGACAGAAAATTTCCAGGGATTTTTTTCTATTGTTAGTTCAAGTAGGGCATGTTATTAAACCACTTTGGAAATACACTTGAAGTGAAAGTTATAAATGTGAATTTTCTCTGAAACTATATTCTCCCAAAGAAATTAACTGCTCTTGGCTTGGATGGGCATATGCTTTGCTGGGTTAAAAACTAGATAGATGGCTGAGTCCAAAGAGTTGTGGTCAATGGAGTTCAATGCAGTTGGCAGCCAGTCATGAGTGGGGTCCCACAAGGCTCAGTACTGGGGCCACGCCTGTTTAACATCTTCATCATTGATTTGGACCAGGGCATGGAGTGCACCCTTAGCAAGTTTGCAGATGACACCAAGCTGGGTGGCAGTGTCCATCTGCTTGAGGGAATGGAGGCTCTGCAGAGGGATCTGGATGGCTGGGCCAAGGCCAATGCCATGAAGTTCACTAAGGCCAAATGCCAGGTGCTACACTTTGGCCAAAACAACCCCCAGCAGTGCTCTAGGCTTGGGGAGCAGTGGCTGAAGAGCTGTCAGGCACAGAGGGACCTAGGGGTGCTGACTGACAGCTGAACAGGAGCCAGCAGTGTGCCCAGGTGGCCAAGAAGGCCAATGGCATCCTGGCCTGGAGCAGGAACAGTGTTGGCAGCAGGAGCAGGGAGGTGATCCTGCCCCTTTCCTCAGCTTTGGGGAGGCCTCACCTCCAGTACTGCATCCAGTTTTGGGCCCCTCACTACAAGAGGGACATTGAGGTGCTGGAGAGGGGACAGAGACTACCAAGCTGCTAAAGGGCTTAGAACATAAGCCTGAGGAGGAAAGACTGAGGGATCTGGGCCTGTTTAGNAACCCGGGCAGATGGAGCTTGTTTAGCCCTGTGAGGCCTTCCATCTAAGAGAAGGACACTCTAATAAAACCTACATCCTAAGGACCTTGCTGCCAGTGTCCAAGCTTGCTAGGCCCTGGCAGATGAACCTTAGGACTAAAGGGTGAGTCCAGCTCTGTGCATGCTGTGTCTCACCTAAAAAAAATCCCTAGCGCAGGCTCGAGGGTGCTATCTGCTATCCTCTTTTTATCAGCACGCTGGGAAAAGGCGCTGATGAGGAGCGTGGATGGAGCCCTCCCTGGATCTTTGTTCGCGAAGCCTAGCCATACATACAAGTGAAATGTTCCTCTGCTTGGAATACTGAGTTTGAGTTTTGGGGGTTTTTCGTGATTGCTGTTACTCATAGAATGGTTTGGGCTGGAGGGGACCTTTAAAGGTGATCTAGTCCATCCCCTCTGCAGCGAGCAGGGACATCTACAATTCAAACAGATAGCTCAGAGCCCTGTCCAATCTGACCTGGAGTGTTTCCAAGCACGGGGCATCTAGCACCTCTCTGGGAAACCTGTGCCAGTGTTTCACCACTCTCAGTATGAAAAGTTTCTTCTCTATCTAGTATAAATCTCCCTCTTTTAGCTTAAAACCATTATCCCTTTTCCTGTAGCAACAGTCCCTATAGAAGAATGATTTACAAGTTCCAGGCAGATACTCTTAAGAAAATCCCAAAGGAGTTTTTCATTCAGACCATGATTTTGCTAATGGATGTGCACACAAAACCTTACTGCAGTCACAGGATTTTGCAGACAAGTGATCCTCATTTAACTGTAGGCTGAGAAGGTCTGCTGTGTAGTAATAAAAGTGCACTTCATGATTAAATTGGTATTTTCATCATATACCAAGGGGGTACAACTGCAATTATAACACTCAAGGAAGTGAGCAAAGAATGATAACACATGCAGAAAAAGGACTCCGAAATTTATAGGTGATACTGTTAGCTATGCTCCTAACTGCAAAGTGTTTTCCTCTCCCATGAAAAAAAATGGCATTTTGCAGGGTAGGATATTTCCTATGCTGCTGTGCATGATGTGAATTGCAGAACACTAAGCCCACTTAGTTTGTACTGATTTCCTCCCCACTCCCAAAGCTGTGATTATTACCAGACATGTATACAGTTAGTAATCCCTATCTTCCTTGAAATGTACTCTGGAAATGGGATCTTTTGGATGTCCAGACTTCTTTATTTGCCCTTATTTGGTACTACATTTTATTAGTCTGCAGGAGGGAGACTTTGATTTAAAGACAATCTATGTTCTTTCAGCCATGAACATTATCATAATTCAGAATTACAGATCTTGCAGACCAAATTATGACTCTTATGCAACCCTGGTAACTCAAAACATAATTTGGCCTGCAGTGTGTACTATTTTTCTCTTAAAATTACTGTATGAGGAAGTCTTAGAAATCCCTGGCAAGGCTGTGCTGTATTTTTTTCCTTGCCAAAATCTGGAATATTGAAATAGAACTCGATAATCAAAGCTGATTTCAATCTGGGTCATAGAGCAGGTGAGATCTGTATTTTATAGTTCATGTATTATATATATGGTGTATAGTAAAAAGGTGCTGAACGTGTGCACAACTGTTACAGAGCACAAAGGACCATGCTAAGTTCTACTGCTGCTCCTAGAAATGTAAATAATTTTTCAGCATTAATTTACAGAATCTCATTTCATGGCTCCTCCACTAACAAAAACTGGGATTTTTCCAGAGCACTAGCTGTTGGCTAACTCTGTTGTAACAAAAATCAATGGATATCTTTAGAAAGTCCAGAACAGGACACTTTGTGCTACTTTTAAAGTTCCTTTGGAGATAGAGTTAATTTTTTCTGGTAACCTCAACACTTAAATAGAATTCCAGCAGGAAATACCTAAGACCTAGTGACTGCTGCTAACCTTAGCTTGTAGTTGATTGTTTGCTTTTCATAAATTATGCAGCAAATATAGATGAGCTGCTAATGAGCATCTTGCTTCACTTCAGTGGAATGAATTCGGAGTTTTCAAAAGCATAATTCAGAGTAGATCTGAGCTGAAAGTGTTTAATGACATTTGGGTACATATTTCTTCTGAATAAATGATATATTTTTTTTTTCCACACAGTGAATTTTTGGTTGTGAGGGAGATGAATATTAAGGCATTGGTTTACCTTTTCTCCCTATTAAATATAGATAAAAACAATTACATGGAAACCTTCTGCCTCACAGTGCAAAGCCACAGCATCCTGATGGGTTGCTGGGACTGGAGCCTGGCATACAGGAGTGAGGATTATCCCAGAATCTGGCTGAACAGGAGGTGTAGCAGCTCCTCCCTGACCACAGTTTGCAACCCACTTTGCTGCAGAGAGCAGGCATTGATGTTGGTAACTTCAATTCTTCTAGCTAAATGGTTGAGTTCTTTCCTCTTGGCTGGCTTTGCTGCAGGAGCAACCTCTGGGAGGGACACAGGACAAAGACAGACCTGGAGGAACTCTGATCAAAGAGTTGCTGTTTAAAATGCTACCTGAGGCTCATCCTAGCAGCCTGGGGAAATTGGGGCATCCTGACTGTTTTCTCTCTACAACTACCTGAAAGGAGATTGGATTGAGATGGGGGCTGGTCTCTTGTCTTGGATTACCAGTGAGAGGACAAGAGGAAATGGCTTCAAGTTGTGCTAGGGGTGGTTTAGATTAGATATTAGGAAATCTTTCTTCACAGAAAGTTGTTAGGCATTGGCCCAGGCTGCCCAGGGAAGTGGTGGAGTCACCATCCCTGGAGGGGTTTAAGAAACATCTAGATGTGGTACTTAAGGACATGGTTTAGTGGCATGGGGGTGCTAGGTACGATTGGACTTGATGATCTAGAGGTCTCTTCCAATCTTAATGCTTCTGTGATTGTGTTGTACTTGTGTTTCACTTGGACAGGATGAAGCTGTGACTTGAATATGGAGCCATGTCAGCTACTGTTAGATTCTGTAACTCAACAAATGCCTCAACTACCAGCCCAGCCTGCTAGTGCTCCCCAGCATTCCTCTATTCCCAAAGTATCAAGAGGTGGTTATTATTACAGTTGTTAGGTGGCTTCATGATGTTAGTCCTGTCTCCACAAATAATGCTTAATTGGTTTTGATTCAAGGGAAGTGTAAGTACTGAGAATGGCAATTAGAGCACTGCTGATGACTTGGATCCTCTTACTCCTGGAAGACTCTTGTTAGATTGACAACATGATCAGAGTAAATTTTCCTTCATGGGAGAATGTTTATTCTTTAGTGATGTTTGCTGCCTTATGTTCCAGTCTAATGCTTCCTATTAATTGGAATTCATTGTGCCCTTTAACCCGAAGTGCCATTTTTAAAGTGAAATTGTTCACAATAACTTGTCATTTACTCGGATTGTGTTTGCCTACTTGCCCTCTGAAGCAGCAACAATAATTTGAGCCTTCTGTTTTATTAGCTGTCATTTACAGTAACACTCTATGTACATTATTATTTTTCCTCTAGCTCTGAAATGATACTTAAATGAAACCTCTGGGATGTGTTCCCAGCTGGTTGTGTGTTTATATGGTGTATTCAGTCAACTGCATTTATCTTTTATGTTGTTTGTGCCAAGTAAGTTTTGTGTCCTTTTGGGAAGTTTTTAGCTTTATTTCAGTGTTTATAAAGCACCAATTTGTTCAGATGGTTTGGATAAGCCTCCTCAGAGAATGCCTACGGCTTTAGGTCCCTAAGCCAAGGGGCAAAGGGAATTTGGCCATCGATGCCTAGAGCGCATGGGTGCTGTTACAAACATCTTTTTGAAGTGTGAAGATGGTTTCTCAATGTTGGTGAAATGAGTGTTAGGCTGGAAGGGAGGAAGGGAAGAATTTAGACTTGGAGTGACACATCTTTCCTCTGCCCCAAAGTCCTCTCCATCCTTTGGCAGTAAGATGGCTGAGCCTGGCTGATTTACCAAGAGCAGGGGATAGAGACCTTTGGAATTAAGTTTCTCAAAAAATAACAGGAAGAAAGAAAGAAGGCAAGACAAGACATGCTTTGGATGCTAAAATTTTTCACAATGGCTTTGCTAAGAATAATGTAGACTCTTAGAGACCCTGAACCACTAAATCCACTGGAAAATGCATTGGGAATTTGTAGGGAAAGAAAAGGAGTGAATTTCCTAATTATTTTGTGATTGTGAAAGAGGCTTCTAGCTAAGCATACTACTCCAAAATAAAGCACAGGGAAAACTTTAGCCACACCAAAATGAGTCTCATGCTACACAATCCATTTTAAAATTTCATTAAAAATATTCCTTTTCAATTTCAAGGTTAGTGAATTGATCACACATGCTGTTTGTCCTCACTACCAAATGTTTATTTGTTCTTGTTTGTAACAAGCTGATTGTTGAAGTCACTGAGCAGCATTTGAATGGTAAGATGACACTTGTGACTGCTGTATGAAGACACACTTGCTGTCTTTGGGCACTCAAAAAGCAACAAAGAGGAGAATCTTCTGAAGTTGTCATTAAATATGACATCAATATTAAATATTGATAGCTAAAAATCAA
Source organism: Bucco capensis (assembly GCA_013396975.1). NCBI lineage: Eukaryota > Metazoa > Chordata > Aves > Piciformes > Bucconidae > Bucco > Bucco capensis. The sequence goes on from VWZO01017634.1 coordinate 23,975, forward strand.
TATTTTGTATTAGTTTGGCCTCTATAAAGTCTGTACTTGTCTATGAAATTTATTAAACCTCTATAAATTGCAGGAGGGATTAGCACTGGCAAATGAAGGCATCTCTTAGTATGGCTGTTGGAAAAGCAAACCAGCAGCAGTTCCAAAACTCTTTAAAGAAAAACAGCAGTGAGGTGCAGGAATAGTTAAAGAAGATAGGATTAAGGATTTAGCCTATATTTCTTATCACTCTCTGGATTTGGACTGAATAAGAGAAAGGAACTTAAACTTAGGCCCGAGTTGTTTAATGTTTGAAAAGAAGGGTGGTATTTTGCATGATAATAATGCTTTTTGAGAAGAAAAGAACATTTTCTTTATTGCTGTTGCAGGAAGGCCACAGCACTGAGAGGTGAAATGTGTCTCTGGTGATTTTTACTCCTCCTTGGAATTCAGTGATCTAAAGTGGGCAAGAATTGTTGGTGATATCTCTTCCAGTCTTTTGCTGATGCAATTCATGCCATTGTAAGGCATTCTTGATCACTGAAATTTTGGGACACAGATGAACAAAGCAGTAAGTGGAAGAGAAATTGGACATAGTTGTAGTCGTGGCTAGGCTTCGTGAACGAAGNTTGTAGAATGTGGCAGATATTCACAGAAGCCTAAGGATACCAAGGTCAGGATGAGGAATGGCCATTATGTGCCACTTAGGTTACAAGATATATAGTTGGACTTACCCAGAGCAATCAAAATCAACAAAAGAATTGAACCCAACCAACAACCTGAAAGAGAAAAGTTAGAGATGATACTGTTAAATATTTTAAAGACAGCAAGTGAGAATATTCTCTAAAGAAGCATGGCAGAACCAAATAAAATCAGTGTATGTATTAACTGAGAAGTATTTTGAGCTCAGCCATGCATTTCTATGTGATTAGTCCCACCACAATAAATGAGTAGTTACTGCCACATTAGACTTGTTTGAAATCACTCTTAAAATATAGAAGATATTTTGCTTCAGGAGCTCAGTCATATAGCTCTTAATTGCTACACCCAATGTGTTTATGAAGCTGTGTTTTTGTGAGTTTTGAGAGTGCTCTCTTCCCCGTACATTTCAGTAACACAGGCAGATGCTTCCATTGTGGTATCTGCCTTTGTCATGCCTCCTTCCTCTTCCTCTTCCTGGCATACACCTGAGAAAATAAGAGTGATTGTCGCAGAACTACTCAGGAAAATATGGACAAACTCCATCCTCTCTAGAGAGCTACTACTGTAAGACTTTCTAAAGGAGCATGGGTTTACCCCACTCCTATGAGTATTGGTAGTTTACTTCAAGTAATAAGCATAGTGCTGGCAAATGTTCCCAGTGTCATTAGTGATGTCAGAAATGCTTAATGGTTTGGATATACTTTCTTCCAAGTGGAAAGTTTTTTAAAAGGGCTTAAAAAGGTTTTTATTTTAAAACACACAGCACCTTTGTGTGAGGGCCGTGGTTTTGCTGGGACAGAATCCTAGGCCAGCCATTGGCTGCAGGCTGTTTGCAGTTTGGAGTCAGCCAGGATAGCTGAGCTGAGTTGGCTACAGATGTATCCCATACCATAAACCTCATGCTTAGTATAAAGAGAGAAGTTTGCTTGAGGAGAGGGAAGCCTCCTGCTCCTGTTCTTTCTGCCCCTGCCCCTCCTGGGTCTCCTGCTTCCGAAGGACTGCCTTCCTGTTCAGTGTGATTGCTGTTATTTTTGCTTTGTTATTTTTTATATACTTTATGTTGGCATTGGTATTAGTTTTGTTGCTTAGTTAAATCTGTTCTCATTTCAACCCATGGGTCTTCTCCCAGTTCCCCTCCTTTGCAGAGGAGGGCTGATTGGGTGATGGAGCAACTGCTATAGTTTAGCCCCAGATACAACTACATGTAGACAGAGTAAATCCATTTGCATCATGACTGGAGACCAGTTGCTGCAAAGGTGACTGAAAGCCATCTGCAAGTACTCCCTGGCAGGTTGCCAGTGACAGGCAAGTGGGAAGCAGTGCATGGTTTCTATATGCACCAAGTGTCTGCTTATTGACCTGAATTTCAATTGCTTGTAACAATTCTATCAGATGGGATCATGTCACCAGCCAGCCTGTGCTGTGAGCTGGTCGAAAGCAGACAAGCTGAAAAGGAAAGAGACACATGGTGCTGCTCCCAACATCTGTCCTGGAGGCTTAGGAACTGGTGTAGTGTTACTGGATGGCTGACTTGCAGTGTCACCTAGTAATGAGGAGTTTATTTACCAGGATTATCTATTTTATCTTTTTGCACATGCTGTCCTCAAAGTGTGAGAAACCTTTCCTGTCTGTGCCACCTGGCAGGTCAGGCAGAGCAGAGTTAGATTTTGCTAATTAAAGAGCAGAATTGATTTCAGGAGCTGGAGAAGAAAAATCCTGCCCTGCTCTTGGCCTGTTCTCTGAAGCACAGGCACATGAGCATAGGGTCATCTTGTATCCTGGGTTTAAGGTTATGCAGAGCAGGGTGCTTTATGCTTTATTCAGGGCAGTATTTCTTACCTAGCCACTCAGAATTGAGTCCTGAAATTAGGTCTTGAAGTCCTTTATATCTGATGTCATGCAGCTTGTAAAGTAGATAAAGGGTGCATGGACTGGTACCAAAGCATATATGAGGGAGAAATGTGGCACCCCAGCAAAGTGATCACAAATGAAGGAAGCTAGAAATCAGCACACTTCGATTTGTGAATCACATCTGGAATATATCTGGAGCCATTCTACACATCCTTGTAACTGAAATAAAATTGTAAATATTTATTTTCATCCAAAACCCATGCTTTAAGTTAGCCTTATTTTGAGCAAGGATTGGAACTCATGACCTTTGAAAGTGATTCCCCACCAAAGTTGTTCAGTGGTTTTTACATGTGAATGAGAAGTTTTGCTAGATAAAGGCAAAAAGAAAATCATACTTGTAAAAGGATTTTTGTCAGTTTCTACCTCCTTTCTTATTTTTGCCTTTCGTGAAAGGATTCCATTCCCCCATTGACAAGAATGGCAAAAAGTTCTGCTCATTTTAGTTGGATAGAAACTTGGATTTACCCAAGCAGAAATGCATTTATATTGCACTTAGATGGAAAAAGCAGGGTACCACCTTCTTTAGTCTGAAGTTTCTCTTATGGAGTTTTTTGAAAGTATCATGGGCAAAGTTTGTGTAGTGTCTCTCTTTCCCTACCAGTAGCTTGTCCTTCTGTCAGCTTGCAGCTGAAATCCTGTTGTTTTGGTGAAAAAGGAATTTCCAAGGCCTCAATATGCACATGTGTATTTGTGTATTTATGGAAGCAGGGGGAGGTAAAGGGACTTAGGCAGCAACTGTACAAAAACTTTAGCAGAGGTGTAAATTACCAAAAGGTATAAAGGGCAGTGAAGAGCTGGGATTTGAGGAAGGTCTGAGCAGAAGAGAAGGTTACTTGAAAAGGCTTTGTTTACACTGAGGTTCTTTACTTGCTGCACTCTTCTGAACCCTTGGCTTGTTGGATTTCCTTGGGAAACATTAGAAGTGACATACAGGGAAAGAGAAATGAGGCAAATTAGATTTTAGTAAGTAGAATTAAGTCTTCTCCAAGGGAAAGGTGGAACAAAGTGTAGGCTTCCTGGCTATCTAGGTGTCTTCTGGGTCACCTCCAGGCTTGGATGGTGCCTGAGGTCCCTGCCTGGCAGAGGAGGGAAGGGGAGCAGGCGCCAGAGGAACTTCCTCAGGACTCCCACTCACAGCCAGAAGGCTAAACCTGGATCCCCCTGGGACTGCAGACTGAAATAGAAGGGCAAGGGAAATGCTGTATAATTGGTCCCTATTGAAAAACAATGGGATTGTTGCCTTGTAAACACAAATATTTTGTGAATGAAGCTTCCAGAGATCCTTTAGAGTGCCAGAAAGATGCCCACAGCATCTTTCTATTTTCTGCTCAGTATGACCTGTCCATGCATAGGTTTCCTGATGGAAACCTGAATGGATGGAATGATGATCCCAGGGGTGCATATAGCTTAAAAATCTAACTGGGTTGCTGAAAGGAAAATATGCAAAACACAGAAAATAGTGACTTCATCAAAATCAGAAATGCCTATTTCCTATCTCAGTCATCTTTTGCTTTGTTGGATATAAATTCAAGTGAAATCAGAGGCAATGGGTCCTCTTCTCTATTTGGCTTTTGGAATAGATCCAGTGACAGAAAATGTGGGCAGGAAATGTTGATTTGACTTACAGTTAACTATCAAACCCATACTTCCCAGTAGCCAAAAGACTTTTGTATGTGGTCAATAGGATATTTGCTTTATCAACTGTACTCATTTAGTAACTCCATCTTGAATTGTATCTGACTAAAGGAATAAAAAATTTTCTGCTATATCAGCAATTTTCTTTATTTTACAGCATCTTTGTTAGTGAACAGACTAGTCTGAAATGTTTGGCTTTATGGACTGCAACAGAAAGCAGCCCAATCTCTGGAGCATTGCAATCTTTGTATAACACGAGCATAAAAGATGAGGTATGTTCCAAAATTGTTCTAACCATTATGTAGAAGAGACAATGTAGAGGAAAGCCCCAAAAGGCTTCTATGCTGTGAGCTCCTAGGGAGGCCTATATGCTCAGTGTAGCTTGCAGATATGTTAAGTGAAAACACCAAGAATCACAGCATGGTTAAGGCTGGAAGGGACTGCTGGAGGTCATCCTGTCCAATCGTTCTGCTCAAGCAGGACCACTAGAGCCAGGACTGCATAGGTCCTTGTCCAGGTTGCTTTTGAGTATCTCCTAGGATGGAGGCTCCACAACCATTCTTAGCAACCTCTGCCAGTGCTTGGTCACCACTTTTTCATGATGAAAAAGTTTCCTGATGCTCAGAGGAAACCCTCTGTGTTTCAGTGTGTGTGCATTGCCTCTAGTCCTGTCATGGGGCACCACTGAAAACAGCCTGATTCTGTCCTCTTTGCACCCTTCTGTCAGGTATTTCTACACACTGATGAGACCCTCCTAAGCTTTCTTTTCTCTGGGCTGCACAGCCCCAGTCTCTCAGCCTTTCCTTACATATGAGATGTTCCAGGCCCTTCATTATCTTCATTGTTGGCTTCTGCTGGACTCTCTCCAGTATGTCCATGTCTCTCCTGTACTGGAAAGCCCAGGACTAGACCCAGCACTACAGGTGTGGTCTGATTAGTGCTGCCTCATGGGGAAGGATCATCTCAACCTGCTGGCAACACTCCTAAGTGTGCAGATGACACCAAGCT
>VWZO01017634.1:33265-43492 GCA_013396975.1 Bucco capensis
CTTTTCTGCAGGGCTGCTCTCCATCATCTCATCCCCCAGCCTGGATTGATAGTGGGGATTGTTCTGCCCCAGGTGTAGGACCCTGCACTTGGTCTTGTTGAAGCTCTTGATGTTCACCTGGGCCCCCCTCTCCAGCTTGTCCTGGTCCTTCTGGTTGACATCTTGCCCCTCCAACTTATCAGCAGCACCCCATAGCTTGGTGTCATCTGCACACTTGCTGCTGGTGCACTCAATGCTGCTGGCCATAGCATTTATACAAATATTAAACAGTCCAGGCCCCAGTACAGAGCCCTGAGGGACACCACTTGGCACTGATCTCCAGCTGGACTTTGAGCCATTGACCACTACCCTCTGGATGCGACCAGCCAGCCAGTTCTTTATCCACTGAATACTTTGTGCCTCTAAAGCTGAATTTTCCAAGGTGTTTTCCCAAATGGAAGTAGGTATGTTCAAAACTGTAAAAATGTCATTTTAGGTTTGGTCATTGTCCTCCCTTCTTGTTTGACCTAGAGTTCAGTTGCACAGCTTGGGCACAGTGATGGCATACACAGCAAACTTCTGCCTGTTTCTGCAATACTTAAGTTTGCTCAGAGGTTAATGTCTCTGACTTCTGCATTGTTGGCTAAAAGCATATTATTAGTTGGTGTGAGTTTTAGTTAATGTGCCAGGAGCTTTTCTCTTCCAGTTTTTAAGCCCTTAAACTCCTTTTTTTTCTACTCAGGAGTGTTTAGAGCCTGAGTAAAGAAGGGAATGATTGCAAAAATCCAGTAGCATATGTTCTGAAACATTCTGAAATTTAAACTACATCATTTGAGACTTCCTGGCCTTTACCCTTTCTGGGTAATTTCCTTGCCTCACAAATTTTATATTCTCTAAAACTTCACAGCTATTATGGATCAGCATTTAGAATACCAGATGGAGCAAAGCTTTACAGTCTGGATCCTCCTTGCACAGGAGACAAATGGGATATAGGGATACTACTGAAACTGTTACAATGTTTAAAACCTCAGAAAGGTGAATGCATGGGAAGTTTAAACTGCTACCTTAAGTTTCAGGGGCCCAGAAACTTCTTGTTCTCTGCCAGTGAATGAGGAGGCACTAGTGAAATTTGAAAAAAAAAAAAAATGGATTTGTGCAGTGGATTTGGTTCTGTGAGTGTAGCACAGCTTAGTGCATTGTGAACAGCAAGGCTTTGTGTCAAAGGCTATTAAATGTGCTAGAATGTGGACTGTGGGTGTGCTGCAGGTTAGTGGCAGGCTGGGAGTTTTGGAGAGGACTACTGGAGTTGTACAGGCACCTTCTGTGGGTGGCTGGTGGGCTTGCCTTAGTGAATGCCTATAAAGTTGCATATACACTTACCAAAGCTGGCTTTGAAGTGGATGGACCTGAACTGGCTTCAGGCTGGAAGGTATCTTTCAGTTATGTTGTCACCCTGTTGTACCTAAACTAATAAAGCCTTCTGAAAGTTTGCTAGTTGTATATATGTATTTCCTAATTAGTATTTTTTTCTTTGATTAAATGTTGCTGTTTGCAAAGGGACAAAGCACTTTAGTGACTAATACTGTGGAGTGTTTAGCTCTTTGGATTCTAAGCTAAACCCATTCAGTGTCTATGTTAGTGTTCATATACATGCAGAGACCAATCTAAATCCAGTTTGCAGCATGCTGCACTGAGGTTCATGATTTCTAATGACTTTGCTTGTACAAATGTCACCATCTGGAACTAGCTCGTATGACTTTTTATATTGAAGGAACAGACCTGATTATATTTAGAAATTTGAGACTCTAGACTTTCTTGTGATATTACATTGCACTGCTAAGTCAAATTTCAATAAAAGGGGATTTGTGCAGTTTCCATCTAAAACAAATAGCTACAAACCACACAATGATTGCTCAGTAAGGTTGTATCACTTGCTTCTTTCACAAGAAACCAAAAGAAATAAAAACTGATTTGCTTCTGTTGTGAAGTTTATAAGTTTTTCAGCTTTTCTTACTCAGCTGTGCTGAAACTTCTGTCTCTTAAGTGCATATCTAAATGAACTTATCAAAGCTGAGTACATTAGGAACTTCTCGCTTGAGACTGAAAGGGCACTGCAAGTTCATGTATTCAGACAATCAATTCAGTCTGGGATTCTGAATCCTACTGGGGCTGGTTATATCTGCAGCCAAAACTAGGGAGAGTTCAAGAAAGCTTGATAATGGACAGATTTGCAACTACTCTTTGAAAATTTGTAAGTGTGTCAAATTTTAAGACTTAAAATTTCCTTCTGAATGACTGTACCTACACCCTGGCCTGAATCCAGGGATACTGCCTATGCTACAAACAGATTTCTTCAGAAAAGCCTCAAGAGATTTAAAGGCAAGCCTCTTATGGACCTGAAAAATGGTTGTTGATATTATCCTTCCCTTAAATGGGTTTCTTTGTGGGGGGAAGAACATGACCTTAGAAACCTTAGGGTTAGGTGGGTAGGAAAGGCCTGCCACTGCCTGGGCTGTGGGTTACAGAGAGACTATGACTGCAGACACAGTGGTTTTTGTGTTGTATTTTTTCAGCCCGGATTGATAGAGACCTTGAAAGATCATCTGGTCCATTCTTCTGTGTGAAATGGAGCCTAGATGAGATCTTGCAGCTGCACCTTGAAAACCTCCACTCTACTATGTCCCTGGGGAGGTTGTTCCAGTGATTAATTGTTCTTATGGTAAAAAAAATAAAAAAATCTTGTATTGAGATGGAACTTCTCCTGGTGTAAGTTGTAATTATTGCCCCTTGTCAGCCCCATGGGACTCCTTGTGAAGAGTGAGCCTTTGTCCTCTTTGCAGCTGCCCTCTAAGTACTGTTGTAATGAGGTCCTCCCTCTTTTCTCCAGTCCTTCTTTGGACTCCCTCCAGTCTGTCTACATTTTTTGAATTGTGGGGACCAGAGCATGACATGGTATTCCAGGCACAGCCTGATAAGAGCTGAGTGGGATGACTGTGTCCCTATCTCTGCTAGTAATGTCCCAGCAGATGCAGCCCGGGATTATTAGCTTGGCCTCCATTGCTGCAGCAGTGCACTGCTGACTGGTGTTCAGCTTGTGCATCAGGATCCCTAGGTCCCCTTCAGGAAGGCTGTTCCCCAGCCAAGCAGAGGAGACTGAGAGGAGAGATCTGGGGCTAGGATATCCTAGGTGCAGGACTTTGCACTTGTCTTTATTAAAACTTCACACATTTCTTGCTAGACCATTTTATAGCCTGTCCAGAGATCTCTGTAGGATGGCTCTTCCTTCTAATGTGAGAGAGCTGAGTCTCTTCAGCCTGGAGAAGAGGAGACTGAGAGGAGACCTCAGGAATGGTTAGAAATATGTTAAGGGTGAGTGTCAGGAGGAGAGAGCCAGGCTCTTCTCAATGGCATCCAACACTAGGACAAGAGGGAAAGGGAGCAAGTTGGACCACAGGAGGTTTAGTATTAACATGAGGAGGAACTTGTTTGCAGTGAGGGTGCCAGAGCACTGGCCCAGGCTGCCCAGGAGGCTGTGGAGTCTCCTTGTCTGGAGACATTGCAGAGCTGCCTGGACACATTGCTGTGTGAGCTGGTCTAGGTGATCCTGCTCTGGCAGGGGAGTTGGACTAGATGATCTTTCTAGGGCCCTTCCAACCCCTAACATTCTGTGATTCTGTGTCTACCTCACTACCCAGTTTAGTGTCATCAGCAAACTTCGTGCGAGTGCTTTCAATCCCATTACACAGTTGAACAGCATGGGGCCTGGTATTTGATGCCTGGGGGACCTCACTTGTGACAGGCTGCCAGCCTGAGTAAAAACCCTTGACCACCACTGGCCTGAGTGTCAATTTCCAACTCATCTTGCTAGTTTGACCAGGAGAAGCCTGTGGGAGACAGCATTGCACACTTTGCTGAGGTCCCAGTGAAAAACATTCACTACTCTGTAGATGCTCAGTAGAACAATGTGGTTTTGTTGGTTTTGTTGTAGAAGGAAATCAGCTTAGTCTGCTGGGATGTCTTTGGCAAACCTGTGTTGGGTTTTCCCAATCACCTGCTTTGTTTCTCTTGCACTAGTTTCTAGGAGGATTTGTTCCATTACTTTCCCAGGGAGTGACTTTAAGACAAATAGGCCTGTAATTTCCTGGGTCCTCTTTTGGGCACTTCTTATAGATGAGTATGATATTTGCGCTTTTCCAGGCATTAGGGATGTCCCTGATCTCCATGATTTTTTTCCAGATATTTGGATGGTGGCCTTGCAACAATATTAGCTATTTCTTTTGCCATCCTGGAGTGAGTTCTCTCCAGGCCATTTATATGGGTTGAGCCCTTGCAAAAGGCTGCAAGCCAATCCCCTCTCTACTGGTGAGCCAACACATGTTCTTGGAGCTACTTGAGCCTGTGATCGGGGTCTAGCTATGTTGGTAGAGAGAGGCAAAGAAGATACTGAGATGCTTTGCCTTGTCTGCATTATTAGGAACTTGTTTCCCTGCCCTGTTTAGCAACAGGCATTTGTCTTCCCTGTGTTTCTGCTTACCACTCATGGATCTGAGGACCTTTTCAGCCTACATCCTGAGTGGCATGACAGAAGAAATTATCCCTCGGGCACCTGTCCCTTTCACTTGCCCTCCCCAAAGCTCTGAAGTCCTGCTTGATCTCAGCCAGGTTTTACTTTACTGTGTCCTGGTGGCCAGATGGAAATGGATCAGGGGATAGTGCTCTGCTTTTAGCCAGTGTGGCAACCTCCCTGTGACATCCTAGAGCAGTTTTGGGAGGTCAGCACCATGGGGAACTAGTATTGCTTCTTGCAAAATGTCAAATAATACTCTATTGCTTGTTCCTTCTCCCAAACACAAGCATAGTTTGCTGACTGCTGCCTTACTCTTGCAGCTCCTCCTCTAGCTGTCAGGGTGGGTAGGAGCAGAAAGCCCCTTTTCCAGCCAGCAGGCACCTTGTTTTTCTTCTCCTTCACTTGTTTTAGATTGCTCCATGCATTGCCAAGCAACAGCAGGGGTGAAGAATTAGGGGTAAAAGGCCTCCCAGAAGGCATGGAAGGAGAGGGCTGAACCCTGTGCAGGAACAGCTGTTGGTCAGAGAGCATTAGGCTGCTACTGGGGAGGTTTCACCAAGCAATTGGGGATTTGCTAGTTGATTCATGTCCTTTTAATTATTTTCCCAGTAGAAAAGCCCCATGAGTTATGAAAGTATGAAGTGTTGTCTTCAGTATGAAAACCAGCAATTTCTTTCCTCATAGTTATTACCGTGGTAGATGGACAGATGCATGAGTGGAACAAAATCCAGGAACTGCATTTTAAAAACTGTGTCCCAGAATGCAAAACCCTATGTTGTTTGTCTTTAGATCTTGCTGGAGAGATATGCTATGACAGACCATGTGAAAACCCCTTTGGTTTGGGGAAAAGGGAATTTTGAAACAGTGTTAAAAGGACTACACAAATTATTTCATGCAGGGCTTACAAATGTTTCTGCAATGTCTCTGGTGGCCTTTCCTGGCATCTGCAATGCTGTTGCCTATCATGAAATCCAGGAAACCCACAAACATTTTGAAATCTATCTTGGGAATATAGGAGTCAGGACATGAAATTCCCACATGTGAATAGTTTTGAACTTTAGAGGACTTAAGGTCTGGATGCCCACAATGTGACACCATGCCTTTCCTTTAAAGAGCTGACAACTTAAATTGAGACACCCCTGATAAATCTTGAGCTGTGGGTATATGTTTCAGTGGGAGATCATCATGAGTTTGTGCTATTGCAGGAGGTTTAAATCTGGATACACCTGGAGTGTATATTGTATGTACAAACACAACCTAAGGAGGTGGTAATGGAGTGATGAAACCGAACAGCTTCTCTCTTCTTGTGTGCTTTGAGTTTTTTCCCTCCCTATGTGCTGGAATACAGAGAAATGGGCTTGAGCCCTGACATGAGCTCTCAGCAGTGATACCACTCTTCCCTCTGAATAGAACTGGCTCATTGATGTGCAGAAAATTGCAAATTAGTAGGACTGCAATTAAGAAGCAGCAGTGCTAAAGGTGGGTGTGATTTGTGCAGTAAAAAAGATGCTGCTTTTCTGGGAGATGAAAAGCAAATTCTGCTTTCCCTGACTCCCACATAGCCCCTTTGTTTTCAGCAGGTTTCCTACCAGCTCCTCTGTAAGTCTGTTCTTGGGTGCAACCAAAAGCAAAATGCTCTCTTTATTATTCCCACACCTCAGAGGCAATTCCTCTTTCACTGAACTGAATGGAAATTCATGAGTAAGGAGGATGTTTAGATTTGTCTGCAGTGCCATGGTGGAGTTTATGCAGCCCTGCCTGTCTTCAATAAATGTCAGCTTTGTGTTCTGGTTGCCACTGAAGTGACATCTACTGAATTGGAGAAGACCCATGGGAGAAAATAAACTGATGTCACAAGTTGTGAACAGCAAGCTTGGGAACAATAGATGTGCATGTTTATAGAGCACATCTCTTTCAGTCTCCTAAGATGGTTTTTTTCTCTTCTAACTTGAGTAGCATGCAGATCTCTGGTCTGGTGGGTTTGATTATTTTTAATTTCTTTTTATTGTGTTGTGAAAAAAGAGTACAATCTTGTCATTTATGTAACCTGCTGATCCAAAATGTCTGAGGCTTTCATGTCTTCCACGCTTCTGCTGACACTGTGCCAGTCTTGATCTGGTTGAAGAAGAGCTGCTACCAACTTGCACATCATCTCACCTTCCACATCTCCTCACTTCAGTTTTCCACTTTCTCAGGCATGCTTTCTAGAGCCTGCATATCAGGGAGAGAGATTACTAGAGTCTTTTCTCGTTCCTCAAGTCATCTTAAAATTCTCTTATGAGTCACTTGCTGTAAAATTATCTCCTGAAGTCATTGCAGAAATATTTAAGATTTTGTAGAAATTCTCCTGGGGCTCAGGAAGGTGCAATCCTTTTCTTGCATTCAGTTTAACAAAAGTCTCTGTGCTTTGGTCTCATCTTCTTTAAAGCTATGTTTGAGGATTACTGGTTCCTCAAAGAAGGGTGCCCTGTTGTTGAAAAAGCCAGCCAAATCACAGAACCCTTGGTCTGGCAGTGGGAAATGTTATTGAATAGACTCAGACCAGTATGGTGAGTTTATTCTGAGGATTTGCTACTGTGCCTCTGGCATTTTTGACCCAATACTTTTCAGAGCTATCTATTTGATTTTTTCTTTTTACAATTAACCAGTCTGAGACTGCAGACCACAGGATGACTGCACTCTAATATAAGATTAATATAACAACAAAGCAGTTGATTTCCTCCTACCTCAATGACATTGTTTCATAATGTGTGTACTGGAATGAAAATGCTAATCAATACAACATGACTGTTTGTTAACTGCAGGTGTTTTTACTGCACTGATCCCTCTAATATTGAGGCAGATGTAACAATAGTCATCTGCATACCTCTATGAGTCTGTGCTATGTTTAGTTGGTTAATGGACTCGTAGAGTGATTCATGAAAGGGAAAAAAGAGGATGTGGATATGACAGGAGAGGCTGGGACCTGAAGTTTATAAATAATTGTGGTATCTGATAGTTGCTCCAGATCTCAGTGAGTGGTCAGAGTAAGGTGGGAGGACCTACACCTTTTTTCAGACCTTCCTTCCAGATGATTTAAGTAAGAGTAACAAAATTCTCTTGTAAAGTAGCAGTTTTAAATCATCCTCCAGATGTTGAGGGTTTTTGCTTATTTGTTAAAGTATCACAGAACCACAGAATGTTAGGGGTTGGAAGGGACCTCTGGAGATCATCTAGTCCAAGCTCCCTGCAAGAGCAGAAGAACCTGGAGCAGGTTGCACAGGATGTGTCCAACTGAATTTTGAATCTCTCCAGAGATGGAGACCCCAGCACCTCCCTGGGCAGCCTGGGTCAGTGCTCCACCACCCTCAAAGGAAAAAAGTTCCTCTTCATATTATGATGGAACTTGCTGTGCACTAGTTTGTGCCCATTGCCTCTAGTCCTGTCACAGAGTACCACAGAAAAAAGCCTGGTCCCATCCTCCTGATCCCCACCCTTTGAGTATTTATAAGTATTGATGAGATCCACCTCAGTCTTCTCCAGGCTAACCAGCCCCAGCTCCCTCAGCCTCTCCACATAAGAGAGGTGGTCAAAACCCCTAATAATTTTTGTGGCCCTTCTCTGTACCCTCTCCAGAAGTTCCCTATCTCTCTTAAACAGGGGAGACCAGAACTGAACACAACACTCCAGCTGTGGCCTTACCAGGGCAGAGTAGGGGGGAAGGAGAACCTCCTTTTGACCTACTGGCCAATAGCCTTTTTGGCCACAAAGGCACATTGCTGGCTCATGGGCATCCTGCTGTCTAACCAGACACCCAGCCTTTAAAATATTTTTTCCCTGGAAAAGTCTAAAACTCTGTGTTTCTTATTGAAGTGTGTTAATGTTAACTATTGCATAAAGAAACTCTGTTGTATCAGAACCACTAGCTGAATATTGTCACAGAACTGTATGTAAGTGGTGGTACAATTTAACTACGATTGCTCAGACATCACAGCAGGTTATTTTTAATCAAAGGAATTGCTACTGACTCGGAGTTGGTAGCACTTAGACAAGCTCATTTTATGAAGCAGAGAAGCATGAGTAAAGCAGGTGTCTTAAAGGTGATGGTAGGATGGGATTCATAGAATCCTAGAATGGTTTGGGTTGGAAGGGACCTCTGGAAGTCATCTAGTCCAACCCCCCTGCACTGGGCATTCAGTCTGAGCCTTACATGCCTAGTTGAGATCTCATAGATCAGATAACCTTGTGAACTGATATTCATCTGGGATGAATTTAAGGACTAATACTATGGCACTGTTGTGGCTACTTAAAGATCTTTTAATATAGGAAGCTGAGTTTTCAACTTAATTAGAAAAAGTCCCTGTTTCTTTTGAGAACTACTCTTTTCATTGTAAAACTAAAAGATGCTCAAGCCAAAAGAGCCATAGCTTTCGATCAAAAATCAGAATTTTCCATGGGAAGCATCCATAGACTCTTGAGTTGTGAGCTTGGTTCAGTAGAGTGTGTAAGTGCTTCTTACTCAGGACTTGACCCAGTGTCCCTGAGGAAAGATTGTGTCTTGGTTTGGAGGTTAGGACTGTGTTTAACACAGGCCTTGGTGCAAGAAAGGTGGTTTTTGTCCAGGAAATTGCTGCTCTTTGCTCCTATTTTCCTTCATCTCCAAACCCCAGAATCAGGCCTCTTCCAGTCTTCAGGTGCCAACAGTGCCAGAGTTTGCAAGTTCAGTGTTTGTGTCTCTGCCTTTAAATAAAATTTGGCTGATGCTCAGGAGAGAATTGAATAGTTTTACTTCTTTTCACACAGGTATATTGCACCTATTTCTCTGCTACCATTCCCTTGGCTACACCATGCCCTTCTGAAAGCTGTCGAGGAGACACAGAAGCTTTGAAATTTGTGTGTAGAATCCCTGCAGAGTGAGGCAGTGATTGTCTTCAGTAGTCTGAGGGAACAAAGTGTTTCCCACTGCAGAAGGAACTTTCCCCTCACAGACACAAATAACCTGTACTGTAAGAATCCATTCACAAGGAAAATTAATCATCAATGTGTACAGTATGTCTCTGGCAGTTAATGAAGAAGGACAACGTTTGGTGTACAGTGTTATTGCCAGGCAAACAGAGGCAACAAAAATCCATTAGGAATAATTTCAGGAAATGCTGGGTGATATGTGCTTCTTGGTGTTATTACTTGTAAGTGAAGATTGTGATTTCCTGCCTTCCAGAAGTATTTTGAAACAGCTCTTGTTTCAAATGTGTCTTGTGATCTTCAGGGCATATCCAAGAGACTCATATTGTGCCTTTTCCATCCGTGCAAGTGATTTATTACTTAATTGTAGTAACTAAATAGAATCTTAAGTCCAGAGAGACAGTCAAGTCATCCAATATTTTCTATCAGCAAAAGGTTGCTGCATGTTCTTGTAAGTTTGTGACTCTAGTGATTTGTTTTATACGGTGTATTTGTGCTACTTGTACTATTGATGTTTACAGCATGAACATTTCAAAGCATACTGAGTTGCTGGTCAGGCACAGTCTGAAAATCCCTTGTGGTCTCCTGTGGCCCCTGGTGCGATAACTGCGCCGACAGCAGAGGGAGCATTAAACTCATTGCCCACGGGAAAGTGTGGGGAGTGATACCCATGTTCCTATAATCCTTGGATGGGCAGGATGCGCTCTTATCTCAAGGATAAGAAAGCAGAGCAGAGCTGG
>VWZO01017635.1:14042-26999 GCA_013396975.1 Bucco capensis
ACTTCAGCTGACTGCCAGGATTTCTCAAATATTATTGAGAGTGGCTTGGTGACTACATCAGACAATTCTTTTAGGACTCTGGGGTGCATCCCATCAGGTCCCGTAGGCTTATGTATGTTCAGGTTCCTCAGGAGGTCATGATCTGGATTTTCACATACAGTGGGAGGGACCTCACTGCCCTGGTCCCCACCTTGTGGTTTTTTAACTTGGGAGGTGTTGGGAGAGAGGTTGCCAGTGAAGACGAAAGAAAAAAAGTTGTTGAGAACCTCAGCCTTCTCCTCATCTGTTGTTATTAGTTGTTATTACAACTCACCCCCAGTGTGCGTTGTGTATTATTCATTTCCTTTCCTTTTTGGGGAATGGGGAGGTTCCTAACGGGGTCTTGGGGTTCTTCTTTATGGTGTAGTGAGCTCTTGAGGTTTGTTTAGAGGAGATTGTTTTGATTTGGTTTCACTGTGTATTCACATCAGAGAAGGCAAACTCTGAAAAACACTCTTCACACTGTGAATAAATACCATTGAGTTTTGAGACACTCCCTAGTTCCTGGCACAGCTGAAGAGCAACTTCCAGGGTCTCAAACCACCTCCTGAGAAAACCATCTCATTAAATGGATGTAGCTATTATATCTCCCAGGCACTGAAGTAAATCTCCATAGAGGATGTTCTGATAGCTGACTGGGAAAGATTATCGTGAGATGGCTATGGCCACGGAGTATTTTACTAAGTTTCCGGACCCCAAAATGGCAATGTCTATCAGCATTGCAATGCTTGTCATCAGCTGTAGATTTAATAAGCATCTTACTGATTTTTTATTTTATTTTCAAAGAAGCAACTTATTTGAGCTCATGAAAGAAAGGCATTTTTCTGGAAAAGAATGAAAATGTACATGCAAGCTGCTTATGATAAGCAGATAAATTTGGTCTGGTAATTGGAAAGGAAAGTGGAAAGTTTTATTGTACCACCAATACAGGCACATACTGCAAAACCATGAGGGTGCTTGTGATTAATAGAAGCCAAACAGAGGTGGCTAAGTTGAGATGTGTTTCCTCTGAAACGTTGCCTTTATCAGTGCCAATTCTGGAGGGCAAGATTTGATGCAAAATGTGAAAATTACACTGTTTTCCAGCCATAATGTTACCATCAGCAGTTCCTCAACTTCTTCATGATGAAGACTTCCATGAACTATGTGAACAGCTTCCTGCATCCAACAACACCTCCCATCACTTTGGGGTTGCCTCTTGGTTTGATGAAACAATCTGGGAGAAGACCCCATTAGGAACCTCCCCCTTCCCCAAAAAGGAAAGGAAATGAATAATTCACTCTGCACACTGGGGGTGAGTTGTAAAGAATAACTTTTAACAGAGAAAAAGAAAAAATATATATAACAATGAAACACAGAGTGGGACAAACCCTCCTGGTTCCCCCTCACATCACCGGCTGCCCCCATGCCACTCTCAGTAAAACCTGCTCAGGTACAGTCCAGTTAAGGCAAGGAGGCAGATGAGATGGAGTATGAAGGAAATCAGAGGTGGATGATTGTGATGGGTTGATGAGTGGAAAGGAGACAAAGGGATGGTCCAGCCGCCCAGGCGCATTCCAGCCAAGATGGAGGAGACCATGTGTTCCCTATTGCCATCTTCTCGGAAGAGTAGAGTGCTTCCAGCACTCTCCACAGTGGATGTCCGTCCCTTCTGGCGGACTGGTCACACCTCCACCTTCCACACCATGGTTGTGTTGCAGCTGTGTTGCAGCTGCGTCGCCACTTCTTTCTGCTACCACCACTTGCAGCTGCTCCAGGACTCATGGGTGCAGGTTGTCACCACCACTGCTGCTCCAGGACTCGCAGGTGATGGCTGCCGCTGTTTACCACTCCAGGGGTTGCCGCCACCTCCACCCAGCGGGGCACACACCACTTCCGGTGATGCCTAACTTCAGAGAATTGTTTCCATAATTGGAGTTAAGTCTGTGTTAAAGTGTTTTTCTTAACCAGTGACCGAAGGCTAATGCATAAATGTTGATTCATTATATAATAAGAATTACTACCACCTTAACACACTAAAAACCTACTAATTGATTTCCACCTATTTGCACTGATAGGATTTAAGACAAAAGCAATGTAATTCCAAAACAATTTGGGAACCTTATTAAACAAAAGTGAATGGACTTGTCTTAACTCATTATTTCTGACTGGAAAAAATATGGAGTTTTTTACTGATGGTGTAATTAATTGTGTCCAGGTTAGGTGGAAAGTTTTTTATAACAGCTAACACCTTAAGAAATGAAGAAAACTTTGAAAGCATGTTTTTTTGAACAGTTCACTGTTCAGTGGTATGATTTTGGTCTATGTCTATGCTTGAGAGATGCAAACCTGGAATATTACTGGGGTTTTCTTTTTAAAAAATATTAAGATGGAATATCAATAAGAAGATTAATTTTTAATATATTCTGCCCAGAAGGAAAAAGTATTTTGTTTCTGTTCAAAATGGGACATCTCAAGATTTGGAGTAGTGCAGGTACCATGAGTAATTTAAGATGATTTCACATTAATGGGAATGCAAGTGGAGATCCCAAAATGACTGAGGGGAAAAAGAGGGAAGAGCCCTATTAGAAAACTAACGTGCAGTCAAGTTAACAAAGTAATGTATTGAGATAAGCTCTTGTCTATTAGCAGCCTTCTTCTGGAAGAGGCCAAGTTCAAACCTGCTTTCTAAAAGTATCTGGATGGGATATGATATGGAGGAGAGGAAGGTGATCAGAGACAGTCAGCATGGCTTCACTAAGGGTAGATTCTGTCTGACAAACCTAGTGGCTTTCTACAATAACGTGACTATCTCAGTGGACAAGGGAAGACCCGTGGATGTGATCTATCTAGATTTCTACAAGGCCTTTGACACAGTCCCCCACAACATTCTACTGGCCAAGTTAGAGAGGTATGGATTCGAGGGGTGGACTGTTCAGTGGGTAAGGGACTGGCTGGATGGTCGCATCCAGAGGGTAATGGTCAATGGCTCGATGTCCAGCTGGAGATCAGTGAAAAGTGGTGTCCCTCAGGGCTCTGTACTGGGGCCTCTACTGTTTCATATTTTTATGAACGATATCAACAGTGGCACTGAGTGCACCATCAGCAAGTTTGCAGATGACACCAAGCTCTGGGGTGCTGTTGATAAGTTGGAGGGGCAAGATGTCATCCGGAAGGACCTGGACAAGCTGGAGAGGTGGGCCCAGGTGAACCTCATGAGCTTCAACAAGACCAAGTGCAGGGTCCTACACCTGGGTCGGAACAATCCCCACTATCAATACAGGCTAGGGGATGAGATGATGGAGAGCAGCCCTGCAGAAGAGGACTTGGGGATGCTGCTGGATGAGAAGCTGGACATGAGCAAACAGAGCACGCTGGCAGCCCAGAAGGCTAATCGCATCCTGGGNTAACACTGTTCTGTGGGATGAAGATCCTTGACCACGGAGTGTGTCCTATAACCTAAGGTAATATTTCATATCTCTCTGGAAAACAGAGGATTGGCTTTTAGCATCTTGAATCCACTATGTGCTGGATGTTTGTTTCTCTGGAAACTCAATTGGATAGGAGAGAGACACTCTTATTATAGCCTACTACATCAATATGCTGGACACATGAGGCTTGTTACCCAGTGCCTTGTTGGAGTTAGAAGAAAGCTAGAGTTTTATGGGAACACTTGAAAGAGAAATATTTTCCTTCACTTTATTCACTAGATTAAAGTCTTAGGATATTGGGCAGTTCAGAAGAGCAGAATAAACAACAACAGAGACCTGAGTTAAGCCTCCAGGTGAGAACAGTAGTTGCTCTGGGGATCAGATTCTAGCTTCAGCATCATGGCATTTGAAAAACCTCATTACAGCTACTCTGACTGGGTGTTTTCAGACAACATGCTCAAACAGGGACAGCATCTGAAGCTACAGTGCATCAGCATTTGAATAACCTTCCTTTCTAAATGCTGAGCTCTGTCTAAACTGTTGTTCTTAATGAATCACAGTATATCAATTAAACTGCTGATTTATCCATCTGCCAATGGAACATTGACTTAAGTGGTAACACAGTGAAGGAGCAAAGTGCTCCTCCTTTTAGACTGGTACAATGTGCAATAGGCCCTTTATTTGTTGTTCTACAACATCAGTTTTTACTTGAGCATTGCCCTTCTTAATGCCCTGCTTTCCACAGCTGGGAAAAGTTTCTAATTGAAATCCCTCCCAAGAGGAGATATATGAGGTTGATACTGTTTCTAGCAAAGGATACTGCTTAATAGGCCAGCGCTAAATGGAAACACAGTCTTCTTATGGCTTTTATCTATCTCCCATTCCTGACAGTGCTGCAGGTTCCTGGAGGTTCCAGCTCTTTGCTCCTCAGATGTCAGCTCTCCAGCTTGCCTTAACCATGACACAGGCAGAGAAGCTCCTCTCTAGTGCATTCAGCATCTGCTACGAGTACTGGTACACTACTGGGAGATTTTATACCAGTTACATATGATCAAGGGGGGAAAATCCTCATCCCACATCAGCCAGCGCCCACCCATAGCTTCACTTTTATTAAGTCAATGGAGCCAGAAGCTGTTCCTCTGAGAATATTTTATTCTAATTGCACATCTTACTAAAACTGCCATCTTTCTGGGCTGGTTTTTTTTCAGTGGGAGTGAGGATATTTGGAGTAGGAAGTGCTGTGAGGAATCTGTGGATTTGGAACAGTTTCTTCATGCAGCAATTTAACACTGAGTTCCAGCTCTCCCACCAAGATAAGCCAGCTACTCATAACAGCCTGGATCAGATTCTAATCCTGCCACATCATCAGTCTAAGGAAGGAGAAAGCAGCCTTTATTGGATTGGTTAAGCTTTCAATTAAAATAGATGGAATGCTTATGTATAAAAAATACTCAAGCAGTAAAGCAAAGACAGGATAAAAATGAGTAGTTTTAGAAACCAGCACTAAGAGACAAAAAGAGGTCGTAAGAAACCCAAGAGCATAATATGTCCTATCTACCAGAGAGAAAAAGAAGCACTGAGAAAAGGAAAATATTATTACAATTAAAGGAGCTATGTTAGACTGACTGTCTGCAGAACTCCAGCATCAAAATTAGACTAAATACTTTCTTTTCCTAGAACTGTGAAAGAGCTGTTTTCTCCCCATGAATAATGTGTTTACCAAGTATTTTCTTCTGCTCTTCATTACTGAGCAACTGCAGAAAAGAGCTCTGATTTTTTTCTTGGAAGCCAGTACTTCCCAAAGTAACGCCTGAGGCTTACCACGAGCCGTCAGTCTGGAGGTCTGTAAACTAGTAGAGAAAATCAATGTTCATAGTCTGGTAATCCTCCTTAGCTTGCAGAAAGCTACAAAGTGGTTTTTTTTTGCATGTATTGCCAAATGACTAACCTTGATAATATGTGGTACAGGTCTCTGTAAGCTAGGAATTCATGCTGGGAAGAAAAGGCTGATCATCTGTAACAGCATGGAGGTGTAGCAGCCTCATACAACTGTCTTATTATGGTTTGTATTATTCAAATGAGAGCATTCAAAGAAAACCACATAAATAGTTCTACAGACCAACGAATATCCCCCTATCCAGTAGATCAGTCTTTGAAGTCTAGGCATAAAGAATCTGGATGGCTAAACTATACTTGATGTGACTGGAAAATCATAGAATCATAGAATGGTTTGGGTTGGAAGGCACCTCTGGAGGTCATCTAGTCCAAACCCCCTACACTGGGCAGGGACATCCCCAACTAGATCAGGTTGCCCAGAGCCCTGTCAAGCCTCACCTTGAATGCCTCCAGGGATGGGGCCCCAAACACCTCCCTGGGCAACCTGTTCCAGTGCTCCACCACCTTGTGGTGAGGAACTTCTTTCTAATGTCCAATTTAAATCTACTCCTCTCCAATTTGAAACCATTGCCCCTTGTCCTTTCACTACAGGCCTTTGCAAACAGGCCCTCTCCAGCCTTCTTGTAAGTTCCCTTTAGGTACTGGAAGGTCACTATTAGGTCCCCCCGAAGTCTTCTCTTCTCCAGGCTGAACAATCCCAGCTCCCTCAGCCTGTCCTCGTAAGAGAGATGTTCCAGCCCCCTGATCATTTTCGTGGCCCTCCTCTGGACCTGCTCCATCAGATCCATGTCCTTTCTTATTGAGGGCTCCAGAACCGTCATTTGCACATGTCATTTGCACATGTCACTTGCATGTGCATTGCAGCACAGTTTGTAGAGAGTGGGTAACTCTTGCTTTTGGAAAGCAATGAATCAATGCTTCTGTATCACATGCCAAGCAGTAAATAGCCAAGCCTAGAACGGCAGCAAAGATGGAGGAGCAAATGTGCTTGAACAACAGAGGCGCCCAATGTGGCCACCCAGAGTGGAGGCTCTGCAGGGAATGAACTAGGAGAAACTGCCTTATGAATGGTTGATGAGGAAGTGTGAGAGTGTCATAGTAAGCATGCTTAGTCCAAAGTGGCTAGTCTGATTATTTTCTGAGTACTCTGTTTTAACTAACTCCTTATATTGCTGTTGTATTGGATTAGACTGCCCCAGTCTCCTCACTAAAACCTAGAACTGCTCAACTTTTCGCCCTGTGGTAAGACAAAGTTTTGAAAGCAACAGGGTTCCTGTGATCACGAACACACATGGAGTGGAGGGAGCTTTTTCAGTTCTCTTTTCTCCTTCTGGAAAATGGCATCCCCTTTCTGAGCTCTAATTTTTTTCTTTCTTGGCTCTCTTTCTGCCAAGAAAGACACTCTCCTGCTGAAAACCTTTTGTCTCAGATCCTGCCATGATTTGCCCTTACTCTGTCACATTCACCTAAGACAAGCAAAAGGAGGAATAGAGGAATGGGATCATGCAAGACTTTCTCTGTAGAGTCACCTTTTAACTTTTACCCATCTGCTTGATCTAAGGGTTTGTTGTGGGATTTTCAGCTCCACTCACCATGCATAACAGGAAAATATTCTGGCCATTAATTGCAATTAAGAGGAAAGGAGAATTTCAATTCTCCTTTTCAAACAACCAGCAATAAGCACCTATCTGGATCACCTGTTGCTTCTGAGAGCAGCCTAATGGAACCAAAATGTTCAAAATGATGACCTGCTCTTTACCTAATCACCTTCCCTATGTCATGGCCAGCAAGTACTGTGGTCTTCTGGGAAGTTGTTTTCTGAGGAGAAGCAGGGAAAACTTGAGCCTGAAAACTAAAAGATGCTATATAACTTTATATTGTGGTAAGGACACCAATGCAGACTTACAATGTCTAGGATTTGTATTAGAGTTGAGCACAACTAGAAGAGTTAAGATTGGCATTTTGTATTTGTAGTTCATACAGGACAGACATAAATGTATTGTTTAGATTTCAACCTTTTTTATTCCACTTTTTGAAGTCATTTTGACCAAGCCTTTGTCTTTATGAACACTACAGCAAACTCAAGCTCTGTGCCATCTCTTAGTTTTCTCTCTGTAGGAATGTTCCTTTCCCTTAGCCACCTCAGGCATCACCTGCTTTTGCCCTTTGCTTCTTACCATATTGAATCCCATCTGGTCATACCCCTCAAAAATGTAATGTGCTGGTGTGTTTGTTAGCTGTCTCTATACCACACAGAAGGTATAAACACAGGAGAAGCCAATGACCAGGATTTATAAGCCATCAAAGCCTTTGATACCACCTTCCACCACATTCTCCCAGAGAAGCTGGCAGCTCTTGGTTTAGACAGGTTTACTCTTTGCTGGGTAAGGAACTGGCTGAAGGGCTGAGCCCAGAAAGTGGTGGTGAATGGAGTTCATACTAGTTGGTGGCCGGTCACGAGTGGTGTTCCCCAGGGCTTGGCATTGTGATCAGCTCTGTTCAACATCTTCATCAACGATCTGGTTGAGGGGATCAAATACACCCTCAGTAAGTTTGTGGATGACACCAAGGTAGAAAGAGTGTTGATCTGCTTGAGGGTAGGGAGACATTACAAAGGAACCTGCATAGGATGGATCAGTGTGAAATAAAGGAAAAAGCTAAAGCTGTATTGAAGCAATATTAGAAATGCTAAGAGAAAAACAAGAAACCCCTGGCCCTAGCGACAGGAGCTACAGACACTCTGGCAGGATTTGGTCACATACCTTGGGGCCTCCGAAATGATCAAACCCTTTAGGACCCTAGTAACAAGCCTTCTGGACTCCAAGTGACAAGGAGAAAAACAAGGCCACTGCATAACAAGCATGACTTGACAAAAAGGGACTTTTGCTATGCTTAGAATGAGACTTTGCTTGGTAAACAAGACTTTGCAAGTCAGGACCCCTGTTCTATCAACAGGAGAAATCTAGGCATCGTTGCTTTTTGCTTCTGTATCACACGCTTACATGCAGGGGTACAGATCCTGGGTGGTCACGTAGCCCAGGGATGCTGCATCCTGAGATAAGACTTTGTAACTAGACAATAAAAGGTATAATTACTCTGTGAAATCTCAGGTTGGGTAAACATGTAAAAGGCAAGGTGCTAACCCCTGCATGTTCCTCAGCACCATGGGCCCATGGTGCTGAACAAAGTGTGCTTTTGTTTTACAGTTTGGCTATGAGGTCCATGCCTTTGAATCGAGTGGGCTGAGGCCAATGGGATGAGCTTCAANGAAAGAGTGTTGATCTGCTTGAGGGTAGGGAGACATTACAAAGGAACCTGCATAGGATGGATCAGTGTGAAATAAAGGAAAAAGCTAAAGCTGTATTGAAGCAATATTAGAAATGCTAAGAGAAAAACAAGAAACNATCATACACTTTGGTCACAATAACCCCATACAACACTATAGGATTGCTGTCTGACAGAGAAGCACCTGGGGGTGCTGGTCAATAGTCAACTGAGCATGAGCCAGCAGTGNCAGGAGCTACAGACACTCTGGCAGGATTTGGTCACATACCTTGGGGCCTCCGAAATGATCAAACCCTTTAGGACCCTAGTAACAAGCCTTCTGGACTCCAAGTGACAAGGAGAAAAACAAGGCCACTGCATAACAAGCATGACTTGACAAAAGGGGACTTTTGCTATGCTTAGAATGAGACTTTGCTTGGTAAACAAGACTTTGCATGTAGGGACTCCTGTTCCCTAAAGGTGTCGTTGCTTTTTGCTTCTGTATCACACGCTTANCCACTGAGGCATTAGAGGGTGTCCAGAGCAGGGCATGAGGCTAGTGAGGCATCTGGAGAATAAGTCTTATGAGGAGCAGCTGAGGGAACTGGGGTTGTTTAGTCTGGAGAAGAGGCTCAGGGGAGACCTTACTTCTCTCTGCAGCAACCTGAAAGGAGGTTGGAGTGAGATGGGGGTAGGTGTCTTCTCGTGGGTTAACAGTGAAAGGACAAGAGGAAACATTCTCCAGTTGCATCAGAGGAGTTTTAGATTGGATGTTAGGAAAAATTTCTTTACTGAAAGGGTTGTTAGGCATGGGAACAGGCTTCCCAGTGTAGAGTCAATGTCCCTGGAAGTGTTTAATGTGTCATACTTAGAGCCATGGTTTAGTGGCATGGTGGTGATAGGTAGATGGTTGGACTTGAATGTCTTAGTGGTATCTTCCAACCTTAATGATTCTGTGACTCTGTGAGAGAAGATGAGAAAATACTGGAACACATATATCTGGGAAAATAGAGGAGGGAGTTATTCTGGGCCTAAAAGACAAATGGATTTTGTCTTCTTTAACAACTGGTCTCAATTTTCACTGGGGTGGTTTGAACTGATTATTAAGGAGAAGTGAAAGGACTGAGAAACAGGAAGTTTTTGGCAATTCAGATTTGTAGACCTGCAGAGGATATCAGAAAGACAAGGGAGAAGGAAATTTTTTGTACTTAATGTATTCTATAGACAGCTTTTGTACTAAGCTTGAAAAAGGAACAAAGTAGTCAAGAGACTCTATAACAAGAATATGCAGAAATTCTCCAGGAGGTCAGGTTCTTACTAATTATGGGTGCATGAAAAGGCTAGATTTTGTTGCATTTATATAGCTGAAATTTCACTATGGTACTGTGAGAACAAATAAAACCTGTCCTACAAAAGACTGCCAGAAAGGTCACCAGTGAGATTTCCAGATACTGCAAGATGCTAGAAAAGTATGCATAGCCTTTCAGCATTAAAACAGCAGAAATTGTAATTTTATGTCTGGATATTCTCTCAGATTCCTAGGCTTTACTGATAAGAACCCAGTGGAAAAACTGGGAGATTACCAAGGCTGTGGTCTGGAATTTGTTGAGGAGTGTAGCCGTAGTATATCCTACTTCTTGAGAATGACTGCAGATGTCTGATATCCACAATGGGATTTTATTGGAAGCCATGGGTGCAATTAATTCTGCTCCATTTTTTTTTTTTCCAGTTATCATAAGCCTTTACTTTGTGGATGATACAATATCTGCTGTTTTCAAAAAAATACTACTACACATTCAATTCCTTTCTTAGCACATAAATATTATTGCCTTTAAACAATCTTAGCCCAAATGATGTTCTGAGTCACAAAGATAACTGACATTGGTTATGACATGCAAACACAAAGCAACCCAAGCTTAATCACCATTCTGGACATGCAGTACTATTTCTACTTATCTTGAGCAAGGTAGTTCCTGGGAGGGAGTTGCTGAGAGTTCCTGTGAGTCAGGTCTTCACTCCTCTATGGATGTCTCATTGAGAAGAATGCTGAATCTGAACCTAGACAGAGATTCTAGAAATAAACATATTCTATGGCCTTATAGCCAAGACAGGAAAAACCCTCAGAGTTCTGGTGCAGAGCAAGGGTCCTAGTCAGATGAGGTGCTTGTATCTGTGGGTTGCAGGACACTCTGTGGAAAAGATGAGGGCACAGAGACTGGAGACCGCATTCTTACTGTATCTGCCCCAAACAAAACCCTGCTCCACAGTTAGGATATTTGAGTGCCCTCTACAACACCAGTAGAGCTGACTTCTTTAAGTGGTCACTTACTGAGATTTGTGAAGACAGTAAATGGTCTGTGAAAGGAACTGCTATTTTAAAATAGTGTAATGGTTTCCACGAATTATCAGCTTCACCCATCACTGAGGTTTAAATATGTGGCACTCGGTAGGATTTTCATCAGCTTTTTTTCCTTCATCTATCAAATTATGAATGTCTCATTATAATCTCCAAAAGCCTTCTCGAAATATTCCCGGCACCAAGGACATAAGACAGTTAATGAGCTATATTTGGTTGTGTTTAGAACCAGTTGAAGGTTCACTATGTTCCAGTTAGTCCCTGTGGCTCTGGGAAAACACCATGAATTTTTATCCTACAGTGTTTTTCAAAGATTTCAGTGCTAATCCTTCTCAAACTGAGGTAGGACTAAGATCTTCTGGCATGAAAAAAATATTGTATCACCCACCAAAATTAATCCACAGAATTAAGAAAAGATGATTGGTAGGTCCTGAGAAAAGACATATTGGAATTGCCGGAGTTCTCAGCATAGCAGGACATTGGACCAGATGAGCTCCAGATGTCCTTCCCAGTTGATACTATTTAATGATATTACTGCTGTTAAGAGTTAAATTTTCATCTTGCAATTCCTATGTAAAAACTCAGACTAGCAGGCTTCTGGCTGCTCTGAAGTGAGCAAGTTTGGGGAGAAAGTATTTCTTTGGAAAAATCCTCCTCAGCTCTCATATTGCATGTTCAGCTGCGTTTCAGCTAGGCATGTTCCCTGGGGACAGCTTTTAACTAGTGCTGCATAGTACTTTTTGATGGTCCGGGTGTTCATCAGAATTTGTTTAACTCCCTTCTGGCAGTCAACACTACCTTGCCTTGTGCTTTAAGCAGGGCTGTCTAATGTAGGATGGGATTTACCCCTAACACTGTGTAATGCACTGTCCTGATCGTCTCAACCCATAGCTACTGCGATGGCCTGTAATGTTGTCTGGTATAAAAGGATTGTTCTAGCAAGCAAGGTGGAGTCTCTGAATTGTTGATTTTTTTTTTTAATATGGACATACATTGCTCTCTCTTATAGATGAGAGTAAGATTGTTAGTTTATTCAGCTCCTCTCTATTCAAACTATAAGGTGCTTTTGACGTCTTGTGATGATAATGAGAATCTACACTTGCTTAGCAAGTGTCTTACAGTAACTGTATTTTCCCTAAATATTCTTTGCCTAACTTTTGGTGCCGATTACAAGCTGAACAATTAGGTCCAGGTTTCCACTCATCTCTGCATATCTTGTATTGCACCCACCAATACCAATGCTGATGACATCTGCTGCAGTGGCCATGGGCTTGGAAATGACATCAAATACAGCTTGCATACAGCTTGCAGGATGTGATAAGGAGAAACCCTCACAGGCATTTCTGGGTCTTCTTTCAAGAAGCTCTCTGAGATAAAGTTAATTATGACATTCCTCTGTAAATTTATTGCATGGGGGACTGCACCAGTCCTGACATACTTTTAGCTATGACATTTCAGGTTTGACCCATTTTGGATGTCTTCATCCCCTCCTATCAGTCATAGACTCCAAGAATAGTAACTGGCTTATCTGGATGATGTGCATTTTTTTTCACATAATTCTAGTCCAGAATCTTCAATTGTCTTAGGTGTGTTATGGATGTGATGGTTGCCCTTACCTAAATATAATATGTACAGAGGTCCAGTCCCTCCTCAGTGTTAGAGAACTGCACTCCTTTGAAGAGTTTCTGAAGCCCTTGTGACACATCAATGCAATACACAAGCGAGATTCATGCCAAATGTGCAATACAGAATCTCTGTCCTGTTTCAATTGTCCTGGTTAGTTCTGAACAGACCATATACAGGTCTAGCATGTGTCATAGAATCATAGAATCATAGAACAGTTACAGCTGGAAGAGACCTTGAAGATCATCGAGTCCACCCTTTTTCCTAGCCCTATCACCCCACTAAATGATGCGCCCCAACACAACATCCAGCCGTCTCTTGACTCTTGGTTGAGTCTCGTGATTCAACCACCTCCCTGGGCAGCCTGTT
>VWZO01017637.1:7146-34695 GCA_013396975.1 Bucco capensis
TCCTGGTCATCAAATTCTGTCATGGCCCTTTGGAGCATCATGTTGAAAAAGAGTGTGAATAGAGTTGGTGCAAGAACGCAGCCTTGTTTCATGTCATTGGGATCACTTTGCTCTCCATTGCTGGTAAAATTCTGGCAAGAATACTCTTGAACAGACTAATCCCGGCTATAGCAGAAGGAATTTTACCTGAAAGCCAATGTAGTTTCAGAGCCAACAGGAGTACCACAGACATGATATTTATTCTAAGACAACTGCAAGAGAAATGTAGGGAACAGAACAGAACTTTTGTGGATCTCACCAAGGCTTTTGATACTGAGAGCAGAAATGGTCTATGGCAGATTTTGGAACGCTTAGGTTGTCCCCCCAAGTTTCTTAAAATGATTATCCTATTACATGAGAATCAGCATGGCCAAGTCAGATACGGTGATGCATTTTCTGAGCCCTTTCTAATAACTGTCAGAAATACAGTAAGTATAAAAATGGTATTCAGATGCTCCTCTCTTCCTCACTTACTTTCTTGACTAAAATTACATGCACTTGTACATACTTCTTTTCTATCTCTTTAGGGAGACTAGGCCCAGAATTGCTGAAGTGAAACAATAGAATCCCAGACAGTTTTTCAACAGCCTTACAAAACCCATTGAAAACAAAGAAAAGGACATGACATAGCTCAGAGGAATGGTAACTGCATAGACTTTTTAATCTTTTACACACTTGTTAATCTAATCACAACTAGATTAATATGTAATCCAACCATTCAAGTTTACCCAGCACCTGATTTCTAGCCATTTAACATCTGCAAGCAGACTGTGATTTTCTTATATTTTTAAAACTTGTCAGAGATATCACATAGTATTGCTACCTCTCCTCCATTGGTTAAAAGCATGTGTGCTTCCTGCCAGCATGAAATATTTAATGATTTTGACATTTAGCTTTGTATGAAAATGTATGCTGCTAACATCCATTTTCCTAAACAGGTATAGAAAACTAGTGAAATAAAATGTGGGAAGGAAAAATGGGAATGAAAGATGATAAAAAGTGAAAAAATCAAATCCACTCAACAAGGCAAACGAATGTTTTTTTCCATATTGATCCAACTCCAGTAGAGAGTGACAAAAAGACATTATTGTTGTAAGGCTGCTTGCTTTCTCTGAAGCTAACTCTTGTTCATCACTATAGTTTAAGTCCTGATCTATACATTGATATTCTTAAGGCATGATTGTAATGGACTGATGACTTTTTCACCAAAATCCATGTACACTTTGTGACTAGAGAGACTCAGAAGAAAAACAGTGCTGAGTAACACACTGAGTTGTGTCATCTTTATTGCTTTTATGCAAACTGTTTGTGGTTAGTTGACCTTGGCTGGCTGCCAGATACCCACCCAGGCAGTCTTCACTCCTCCTCAACAGGAGAGGGGGAGAAAAATAAGATGAAGTCTGTGGGTCAAGATAAAGACAAGGAGATCACTAAGTAATTAACATCACAGGCAAAACAGATTTGACTTGGGGAAAATTAATTTATTGACAATTAAAATAGATTTGGATGGTGAGAAACAGAAAAAGGTTAAAATACCTTTCCCCTCTTTTGTTTTTTTCCTAGGCCCAACTTCACTCCTTTACTCCTGACTCTGCCTCCTCTGCACCACAGATGATGTAGGTGCTGTACCTTCCTCACACTTTTTGTTTGCTCCAGCATAGGTCCTTCCTATGGGCTGCAGTCCTTTAGGATAAATCTGTTCCAGCATGGTCTCTCCATATGCAGCGATCCTTTGGGGAATATCTGCCTGCTCTGGTCTGGGTCCTCCACGTGCTGCAGCCGGGATATCTGCTTTATGTGGTCCTCTCCACAGGCTGCAGGGAAATTCCTGCTCCACCATGGTCTCCTCCAAAACTCACACAGGCTGCAGGAGAATATATTCTACAGCTCCTGGAGCACCTCTTCCTCCTTCACTGGACTTGATGTTTTCAGGATTGTTTTTCACAGTTCTTTTCCTCATTCCTCACTGCCTGCAAAACATTTTTCCGTTTCTTAACTTGCTTTCACAGAGATCCTGCCAGCTTCATTCATAGGCTCAGCTATGTCCTGTGGTTGGGCTCATGGAGTCAATAGGAACTGGCTGTGTCTGGCCTGGTTCAGCCTCTGGCCTTTTGCCACAGAGACGACCATTATAGCCACTCACTACCAACACCTTGTCACCTAAACCAAAGACACTGTCATGGAGACCAGATAGCCACATACTTGGTTTCAGTCAGGCACTTGCTGCACAACTGAATGGAAGCAGTGGTATTTGGGCAGCATGGACAGTAGAAATTGGAGACAATTCCCACAAGATTTGTCCTTTGGAAGAAACTGCTACCAAATAGGAGTGACAGTGTCCTTCAGTGGAAGGCAAGATTAATTTTGATTACTTACTGCAGAGCTAAGTTTCTTGTCTGCCACTAAAGAAGCTCTCCCGAAACAGAAAAGGGTTTAAGTTCCCCTTTGTTCTCTGATCTCCAGTGCACCAGCATCACCACTCTATGGAGACTCTCATAGTTGTGAAGCTCTTTTGCCAGAAAGAGGGCTCTTAACTCAGACCACACTGATTTCTTAATTTCTACCATGTTCCAGTTTAGGCTGTTTAAGATTTTTTATTTTTGCCTAAACTATAGTTTTGTAATGAAGAAGAATGAAAATCACATTATAAAACAGTGGGGTTTTTTTTTGTTTTCTTGTAAAACTGTGTTGGCTATTTAAAGAGCTATTAATTAGTGTGTTTCAATTATAACTGAGGAAGAACTATGCAGATTTTTTTTTGGAAACTTACTTACCAAGAAATTTATTTCAAGCACTAGCTGGGAATATATGACAAATGATACAAAAATTGCAGACGCCTTTTTATATCACATTTTTCTCAAAGCTGCTGCCAGGGATGGCAAACCAATTGTTAGATATATTTCTCTCTGGTACATATTACTGATATTTCTCTCCCTACCAACAGAGAGAACTCAATACATGAACTTTTAATCTATTTCACTAGCATTACCCTATAATAGAAAGCAAAGAGTGACTTTATTCCTTATGCAGTTTTATAACCTAACCCTTCTTTCCATTTCCCTCAGGGAAAGCTGCAATTGGGAGCAATCAGTGCTACTTTCTTTCTAACAGCACATTCAATCATTTTGGTTTAGTGTGTGTTGCTCTTTCTGCCTTTACCTGTCTCTTCATAGATCGTTGAACGCCTTGCCACTGATGACTGCATTTGCCGCAGACTGCTGGGATGTTGCTGAAGTCAGCAGCACTAATACTGCATTACAGAATCCACCTCAGGGAAAACAGTGTTAGATTTAACCAGAGGTACTGCTGCGGTGAACTGCTATATGCTCAGAGGCACTCTGTGCGTTTTCCAAACAAGGAATACATCAAGCTTTGCTTTCACAAACAGTAAATAATAGTAATATTTCTCACTTCAATGACAGTTAGCAGCAAAATGCTGTACAAACAGTAGTGTGAAATTCCCCTTGTGTGGCAGGCTGGTGATGGCTTTCATTGCTCAGGTGGTGCAGTTGAACCCTTGGCGATATGCAGAGGGACTAGGGCCAAGCTGGTGTAAAAGGTGTCTGCAGTTTTGTTGATCCATGGCTGTATGGATCCCACAGTCCTCAGACAGCAATACTTATTATTATGCCTCAAACAAGAACAACAGCCACAGGGATACTAGTGTTCTGCCCCATATGTAATTGTAGCCTGCAGGCAGGATTTTGTCTCCCATTTCTTGATCACAGCTGAGATGTCACCTGTTAATTAGCTCATATCATGCAAAGATCCTACATAAACACAAAGGCAAACACAATCAGTGTCTACTGGGATTTTTGCCCTAAAAGCCAGAGTTTCTAAACCACTGTGAGATTTTTGAGTGCCTGGTTTGTAAAAATCCTACATTCATTTTGTTGGCTAGATTGATGGTCTCTACAAAACCTGTTAAAAAAATCACAACAGAGAGAGATGAAGAATAGGGGTGGGGAGGGTGGAATTTATTAATCATGCCCTCATAATGCAAAATTTTAATGGCTTAATGATTTTTTCATTACACATGGACAGAAACTTCCATGTTTCATTACTTCTGTCATGCATATAGCAATCACTTGCTTCCTGTTGGACATAAAAATCCCCTTCATCCACAAACCTGCATGCATTTCCTATTTGTGACATACTCTTGTTCATAGCTGATAGCTTAATATACTTATTGCCTCAGCTCTTCCTCTACCATATCTCTTATCCTTGCTCTAACTTTCAGGCACAGCCCTGCCATCTTAAGTCAAGCAGCTAGTGGCTGAAATCACTTTGAGTAGTCTGTGGGGAGGCTGTGAGTTTGGAAGCAAAGGCTAGATTCCCAGGTCCCCCAAGAACTTCTGTTTGGAGATGAGCCAATGTCTTGGAGTGCAAGATCGTATGTTATCCACTGGTGGGCTACTTGTTTTCTTGCCTTTCCACAGGGTTTGATCAGGAAGCCTTTTGATGCTACCTTCAGTGTATGGCCATTTCGGAAGAGGGGCAAGGGGGAACCCATACCATGAAAAAAATGAAATAAATGAGGCTCCTGCTAAGATGCTAAAACAATTATGGCTGGTGGAGTCCCTTCATATCCCAGTCTTTTACAATCCACTTTAGATAAGGTAGAATCACCTTTTTTTATTGGCCAGTTCAGGGAAGCTGTAGTGGTCTCGGCTAGCACCCCACAGACATTTCTGAGCCTTGGTGTCTCAGCTCTCTGTTTTGCAGCTTCATACACTTGACAAAATATCATATTTCTAAATTACTTCAGGAGAGAACCCTGGCTTATTAAGTAGAGCTGCAGGAAGGATGTACAAGTGTTGATAACCCAATGTAAGGTCTTGTGATAACTAGGGAGGATGATTTGCTTATGATTTGGGTATTGATAGCAGTTTTGCCTTCTGCATCAGCTTTGTAAGAAGACCTTCTTTCTTAATACATCTGTTGCTCAACTAGCTGCTTTGGTAGAGTCTTCCTGTGTATTAATTTATATCATATGAAATACTTTAGGATAAACATTTCTACATATACTTAGGGCAGCTATTATTAATAGCAAAAAATGAAAGGCATTAACAGGGTTCTGCTTAGGAAAATAGTTACCTTTTAATTTAGAGATAAGAAAGCTGAGCGTAGCAATCAGTTGTGCTGTTTAAGTGACACAATATTTATAAGAACATTTTCTGTTCCTTACCCTGAACTTTCCATGTTGTTCTTAAATCAGTACAAAACATTTTCCTTTGAAGACAGAATCAAACAGTCCATGATGTTACCGTAAAGCTGTTATTAACACTCTGCCAGAAATGCAATTTGAATAAGAAACAACATTTATACTAGCAGAGAGGGAAAGAAAACTCACAAAAGCTGTTTTAAGTCTACCAACTCTTGAATTCCTGCCTTTTGACTTACCATTTGTGGGATATCAAAGTCAGGCATCTCTCACCACTGAAAAGCTCACCCACCCTACACTGGACTACAGCAGTCATGGTAAGCTGGATAGCTGTTTCAATAAATTGTAGCATGCTGTTTCTGTCAGGAATTCTGCTCTGTTCTTACCATGTGAGCCTCAGATCCTAAGACTGTTTTGCTGAGTAATCTCAAGTGTGCAAAACCAGCCCCCAGGCTTGCAGATTTTGTGTTGATTCACAATATACACAGTAGTTATTGATTCTAACTAATGTAAATTGATTTAATTCCATGGAATCCATGAAAACTATGTTACACTGTTTTACATCAGCTAAGCCACTTCTGGGAATATTCAAGTTTATTAGGTCAATAAGGAGATGTTGTGACTCAGATTTAAGATACCTGCCTATAAAGGATGGGAGGTTCTAACTGCTTCACACACTCTCTATTTTACATTTCTTCTGAATACTCTTACGATATATCCTGCTGAAACTCACTGTATCTATTACAATAATCCTTTCCCTTCAGGTGAGAATGAAATAATTAATCTCCTTTACAGAAAATGTTACTTCTTTCTAATACTGTCATTCTTATTCCTATTGTCACTTCAATTTCTTAGAAGTTACATGAAATATACATGGAGGTGAGAGAAAGTATCATTTTAAGTTTGATGCTACTCTACCCTGGCTGATAATTGTCAGGAACCATAATGACCTTTTGATGGTCAAACTGAACAGCTGTGCTGCCGGGTGTTGCAAAACTGAGACAGACACAAAAGGGATCAACTACAGAGGCTGATCTTGGATCTTTCCTAATCTATTTAGTATCTGGAGACTCCAAGTAACATATGAGAAGAAATATTAACTCTAAGTGTAAAGCATCTATAGATTTCTGTAGCTTGCTGGTTAAAAAGTAGGTTGGAAGCACTATCCTCAATACAAAGCTTCAGAGATCTATCACTTCTGGGAAAACATGACTGTAGTAAACAGCTGAGTTCTTAAATTATTTGGTATTATAAAATGATTTCTATTGGCAGAGTTGTAGCCCACTTCAGACTCAAGGTGTAAACATGATGTATGTTCAAGTGGTACAGAATGAGTTTACAGTGCCACTCTGATCAGATGTTGTCTGCTTTAATATCTGAACAAAACAGCAAAGACATTTTGGGAATAAGCTCAGAGAATGCAGCTAAAGTGAATGTATTTTAAGTATAATCTGATATGAAGCCAGTAAATCTGGTTTCAAAGAAATTACAGACCAGTGACAGCTGCACCATGGTAAGATTACAACAGGGACAGGTTTCAAATGAATCCAGCATCTTTAAAGCCTATATGTGGAACCATTATACCAGAGGATGCTGAGGAACCTGGCCTTATCCTGCCATTGCTAACACTGGCAACAGAGGGTGGGGAAGTACAATACAGAAATACCTGAATTATTTGGTGGTAAGCCAGCTTCGATTTGGATGCCTTGGGGCTTGTGTCAGGAGCACAAAACTGTGGAAAATCACAAAGCTCAATATTGCTGACATGCCAGTGGTGACCAGAATAGACAGACCTGTGGTGGCTATGAAAGCCTGGTTCCTGTGATCTGTGTTGCCATGGCAACAAGGAGGGGAGTGGAATGTGGCAAAGGCCTCATGGTTCCATTCGTTGGGTTTCACCTGCAGTGCTGCTGGCCAGAAGAGCTACATCAATATTAACGAATGTTTTGTGCTGCTGCTAAAGGAATTAAGTTTGACCACAAGCACAGATAACTGTTTGAGCACTGGGAACAACGGCTTGACTATAGTCCCATCCCTGCACTTTTCATGATAGTGGCCAAAGAGGTGTAAGTACTAGCCCAACGTTGTGCCTAATTTTAGGGATGAGAATTCAACATCAAATTGCAGGGACAGATTAATGGGTTTGTTCTCCTTGCTCTCCCTAAAGGGATGCCTTTTGATAAGATTTGTGACCTTGGCTATGCTGAGTGATTCTCTTGGAAACTAATCTTGTGATTGTGTTTGTAGAGCTGTAGCTGTTCTGCCATTTGTAGTGCTTTTATCTCTGGCAATCTTGAAGACTCTGTATATGTTGTGTATAAATGAACTATTCTATTTGTGCACCCAACTGCTTATTGCTTATTAGCTACACTATCGACTGTTAGCACACCCAGTATTGGACCTATACTCACGGAAATAACTGGCCCACCTATTAAGAGATAAGTTCAGCCACTCCTAGCCCCTCTA
The DNA here is from genome assembly GCA_013396975.1 of Bucco capensis. Taxonomy (NCBI): domain Eukaryota; kingdom Metazoa; phylum Chordata; class Aves; order Piciformes; family Bucconidae; genus Bucco; species Bucco capensis. The sequence continues at coordinate 14,816 of VWZO01017637.1, forward strand.
ATCTCTGAGGAACAGCTAGAATGCATGGGGATTTATCTGTTACCAAATTTATCCCTTACCCAAATTTATCCATCACTAAGTGCAACAGCTTGACACAGTGGTTGGGCTGATAAGTCTAGCTGGCAGTCAGGGCTTACTGGCTCTGATGTACTGCTAAGGTCATGTGGGCTATTGAGTGTCTCAGTCCCAAGATGGAAGGTCCATTGTTGCTATTGGCATTTGAGTGACTATGATCTCAGATATCTAAAATGCTTTGACAAAATGATTTATGCTAAAATTTGTGAAGCTTCCACGCCTTAATAACATTTTCAGAAGTGATGGTTTTGTGAATCCATGTAAATAATATGGACCTGTTTATGCTGGTAAGCCAAACAGCATTGTGGTTTGCAATGGATTTTCTGTTCCTGTCAATACTAGGCCAGGTGGTGATACCGACCATTAACAGTTCAATTTCCTAACACTATTAATACTATTAGTATTATGATTTAAGTACATAAATCACTGCCAGGGTTTCTTGCCAAACACCACCTTGTGCAGTTTATATCCTAACTATTTAAAATTTTCATGTTCTTGTTTGATGAACAGTTTTCTGCATCCTTCTGACATTTTTGAGTATGCAGCTGCTCTGTCCAGTTATAGAGATAATAGGCAAAACAAACCCTTGAGTTTTCTTATGTATGGATGAACAAACACACATTAGCCTTCCAAATGAGAAGAATTGCATCTATTTGAATAACGTGGCTTATGTGAAGGTCTTGAAAATGGTATTTAGGAAAGTTATATATGAAGATGAAAGTTATACCCTTAGGGATTTGATTTTGAATAAAATTTTTTTACTTTTTGTTTCAGTTGCTGTCCCCTCACCAGTGCCATCTTCTGAACCTGAGCCCAAAACTAAGGGACATCACCCAGCTCCACGACTCTCCATTTCCTCCCGAGCAACTGTTGTTGCTACAATGGAAACCCCTTCTCAAGGCCTGCATTCAGTCATGAAATGGAAAACAGTGGTGGCCATCTTTGTCGTTGTGGTAGTTTATTTGGTGACAGGAGGACTTGTCTTCCGTGCCCTGGAGCAGCCTTTTGAAAGCAGGAAGAAGAACACAATCGCACTAGAGAAGGCTGACTTTCTTCGGGAGCATGTTTGTGTAACCCAGCTAGAGTTGGAGACACTGATTCAGGTAGGCCATATGAAGAAGATAATACTTCTTGGAAGTTAGGATAAACAAAGTGGTGATTTGTTGATCGGCTGAGTTGGTGGGGAACAAAATTGTTCAGAGAGCCCTTGCATTGGGCAGTGTGAAGAGCAGATTTTCCAGTCATTTTAAAGCCTGGGAAACAGAAGCTATGCCTCCAGAACATTGTAAACAGAGGTTAAATGTATTCACTGATTGTAATAAATATGTGTGAAAAGAAAATCAGAACTTAATGTCTGGAAATAAAATTGTGAGAGGTGACAGATTTGCAAGACATTTGCCCATCATCTCTGTAAATTTTCAAATGATATTATGGTCTTCCACCAAAATTATACACAATAACCAGGAGAGCCATCAGAAAATGATAGGCAGGAATTATGGATTCCATAGACAACATCCCATTACTTAATCGATTCCTCTCCTTTGCCCACACATGTAGACAGCAATGCTGTTCTGCCTCTTCTAAGCAAAACAAATTCTTTCTGTTTCTTTTGGGTTCTCCTTGCTTGTTCTCTGTCTTCAAGAAGACAGGTCAGTTCTGAGTCAGAAGCTGTGTGCTTGTACCTTTAGACAGCCTGATACTGTAGCTAAGAAGCCAAAACTACTCCAGCAGGAAGTGGTGTTATGCCAATGTGACTATACAGCTTTTGGATCAGGTCTGGCTTGGATCACATCCTGTGTCTGTCTGCAAAAGACAGATGCACATGTTTGGCTGGCAGGGTGAATTCTGTTCAGGGATATTGGTTCACATGTGTTTTTCATGGCAGTATTGCAGAGATAAGTGTTTCCCTCAACTCCTTAGGTATAATGTGTGCTGATTAATTAAAGGTTAAAAAAAAATATTAAAAGCAAGAATTTTGCATTCCCTTGATGGGAATGTTGCTATTCAAAGATAAGAAAAATGCTTGCTTTCTTAGCAGAAAGCAGAACGCAATAGGTACAACAAGCAAAAAACCTCAACAGGATGGTAGGTTCCTGCATACTAACCTAAGCTATGTACCAGTTTTAATTCTTTATTTTACACAGTATTTTTCCTTCTTTCACCTCAAACGTTGTGACACCAAAATAAAACCCAGGATTTCAGTATGTCTTCAGGAATTACACTGTGTAACTGGAAATCATTTTGCAAGGGTAAATTAAATGGTTTTAGTAGCTTAGCAAGAATCCAAGTTCCTTTGGATTCTTTTGTATGTCTGGGGGTGAAACTGGTTTCAGGGATATAGCTGGGTGTGCTGATACAGAAAACTGATTGTAACTGACTTGAACAGAAGAACAGTGAACCACTGCATGAAGATAATGTCAGGGAGTTAATGTTGTGCTTTCATGGCTTTATGTCAACAATCTCAAAGATGACATCTTCCTGGCTGGCACGATGCATTTCTGCATTGCATAGAATGCTGCATCTGCCTTCAGAACTGTGGTTTTGGACTGATGTAGCAACCTCTATGGATCCTGGCTGCTGTGCTGTGTGCAGTCAGCACCTGGCTAGCACTAAGGGAAGTGTTTATAATGAACATTATTTGACTACCTAAAAGCCTTTAGATGAACACATATCATGCTCTCCAGAATGACTATGTTGATTCACCTCTGTGCTTTGAAGAATATGGAAAAAAATACAAAAAGCGAGAGACCTTAGAACTGGTTTGTACCATTCTACCATGGGAGTGGCTCTGCAACAGCATTTTAGAGAGAAGAGGATAGGACTGTCATGGTCTTTACAAGGCTAATGACGGAAAACTCTATCCTTTTGCCTAGATGTCAGTCTTTCAAAGAGTTCTCTTCTGGAAAAACTATAAAAGATGTGCGGCACTGTGTGAGGAAGCTGTTAAAATTTAGTGTGGATGAGACACACTTTCTGAGTTGAATTTTAATAACGGACTGAAATTACTATCACTTGTAACACAAATGTGAATTGCTGAGTCCAGACTGTGAAGTTCATTCACAGACTTCAAAAGTAATATAAGTGATAAAAAGCAGTGCAAATCCCTAGGAAGATTCAAAATATTTTAAACCAGTATTTTTCTCTTGTGCTTTAGTTCAGATTTGTCTAATACTAACACAATTACAGATAATTTTTTATTAACAACCACAAATATTTCACAGGGCAGTCTGTATTGTCCAAGATGACCTGAAGTGGAAGTTTTTAACTGTACATTTTTAAAATCCATATTTGCTTCTCAAGACCTTTGCTACAGTGAAGTAAGGTCATTATTTAATGCCTTATGTGATCTATAAGTTGGCACAATGGTGAATATTAGAATAAGAAAAGGACACAATTGTGGGCTCTATCTGGACATTTTTGAGTTTTCAGAGTGTATTGGGTTTGGCTGAGATGGAGCAAAAAAAGAAGTGAAATCTAGAATATGCAAAAAGACAACTAAACTTCAGGTGCTTCTAGTACATTTAGCTGTATTGTACCAATTAGAACAAATGGCAAAAGGCAGCAGGACTGAAGTGACTACACACAGTTGAAAGGAAAAATTACATGGGTAGTTACATCTACTAACATGTTACAAAACTTTTTTTGTTCTTATATGTCATAACAAACTTATTATTAGTTAAAGTTAAAAATAAGTAATTTTGCCTTTGTAATAATGCACACTTAGGTTGTATAAGGGGGAGGTTATGCCTCTCAGAAAGATCAGATTCTATCTATTGTTAGGAGAGGCAGGCAGGAGGACTATCAACGTGATTTTCAAAGTAATTCCTATGGACCTGATAAGGGTATCACAGTCTCTTTCTATGTAGCCTGTGTACTGTGTATCAGTAAAAACTCATTAAAAGAGTTTTGCTTTTGTGAATCCTGCACAATGACGTAAGATAGAATTGCTTGCTAATGTAAGAATTTATGTAGGTTACTGGTGAGCTGCTTTCTTCTTCCTTTTCCTTCAGTGTTTAGTTTAGAAGTATGAGTGATTATAGTAAAAAAAAAAAATATCACCCACCTGGGAACTAAGTCTTATTATCAATGTCCACTAATGACTACAGCAACTCATTAGAGTTAGCCTATAAGCTGGAAAGGAAGCAGAGTTGGAAATAAGCTAGTCAGGCTTTACTGGCTAATTATGTTGGTAAAAGTTCGTATTTTGTATAGGCACTTTTGATTAGTGTTCTGAAATACTTTTCCTCTGAAGATAAGTAAGAAAGGGAATAGCCTGTAAAGCTGTTTCAGTTTTCAGCTGCTTAACATGTTCACTGGTGTTATAAACCAGCTTGTCTTCTCAGGGTGTGGCCTTGTAAAGTGAAAAGAACTTGGATGGGTTTCATGTGCTGGAAGAAAGCTCTAGATGGAGCAGGGGAAAAAAAAGGTATTTTCAATTAACTATGGGGAATTATCTATGTAACTGAAGAAACAAAAAGATGTTTTGAACAGTGAAGAAAAACAATGGTAAACAAATGTAAATATCTGACTACTGAACATTCTGCATGTGCCTCTGGAGGTTGTCTTCTCGGTGTCCCAACTTCCCTTCTCTCCCTTCTTTATTTTACCTTACTCCCCCTAGAAGGATATGAAAAAAAGAATTTAGATCTCCTAAGTCCTGTCTAAGTTGGTACAGGCATCCTAATTTGTAACTCCAGTTTAGAGATACTCCAGTTGTATAGGAAAGAGACTGAGCCTGGGATGCTACAGAAGTCTGCAGCTGTCTGGTAGCTATGTGTCTTCCAGAACTTAGCTAAGTATTTGTAGGGAGCTAAACCCTTTGGACTTTGATCTCCGTGCATATCCCTTATTGAATACTGTAGGCTGCCCTCAGACACAGTGCATGCATGACAATCAAATCACTGTAAGAATAGGTAGATCACTACCTGGCTGATTGTCACCTGAAGACCTTTATGGGATAGTCTGAAGTATTTATGGGATGGGCTTTCAAAGCTTATTACTTTTGATAATACCCAAACAAAAATTGCTGACCTTGGTCCTTTGAAAATGCAGTTGTGGAAAAGTGAATAAATGAGAATTTATAATGAAGATCCCTTAATCACTGTATGAGGGGTGGTGAGAATAAGGAGGGAGGAAGGCATTATAAAGAAAAGTTATTGAGGAATTAATCTTTAAAAGCTGCTTGTTAAGAGAATTATTTTAATAGAGAAACATCAGAGTGTGAAAGGCAATTGAAATAACTTTTTGTATGCTTGATAGGAATCTGCTTAGAAAAGAATTGTAGAGGGAGATAATCATTATTGGATTAGCATGATCTGTGGTGAGGAATTAATGGAACTAGAAAAAAGATGACAAGAATTTTCTTATCAAATGCCTATCCTTGATTACACATAGAGTATATCCTTTGAGTGGCTCAGCACTCATGAAAGGTAATATGCTTGTCCTTGGAAAAGATTTGTCTTATTCATGCTTGGAATCTGTTGTGGGGCATGTCAAAATAGGAAGTTTTTTCATCCCATCTTTCATTTCCCTCCTTCTCACCCACCTGGGCACACGCAGGGTTCAAACCCCAGGACTTTGGCTTGCAAGACCAGTGCTTTGCCACTTAGCCACCACTTATGGTAGGCCTGTGCATGGCAGCCATGGAAGCCCCCGCCAACCTCAGCAGCCCACACCTGTGTCCTGGCACAAAGCAGCAGGGGAAAGCGCTGGACAATGTCGGCTCAGCACGAGTGGCAGCAGACCAGCAGTATGCACCAGCTACAGGAGCGATCTCCTGGCAGCAGCCCCATGACCCCATCCTAGTGGCACAGAGCTGCGTGGAGGGGCACGCAGTGGAACAGAGCAGTGGTAGGCAGCACCGGCGGCACCCTGAACACCCTGCTCCAATGTGACTGGACGGGAAACGAGCGGCATGTCAGCCACAGGCCCTGTCACAGCCACAGCCTCTGCCACAGCTACAGTCCCTGCCACAATCACTGGCTCAACCAGTAACCATCGCTCCAGTGCAAAGAAAGAAGTATAAAACCAAGTCAGCACGTCTGGTCGATGATGATGGAGAACCAGGAACTTCACAGCCAGTGGAGGAATCGGAGCCTGAGATCATCACTGAGTCTATGTCCATCGAAGCACTGCACCACCTACGGAAAGAACTCTTCTGGAAACCAGACAAGCCCATACTGACCTGGATGGTCTGCCTTTGGGACCTCTTTGGCAATGACACTCTTCTGTATAGCACCAAGGCATGACACTTAGGATCCCTGTCCCAAGACTGTGGCATTGACCAAGTGTTCATGGTGATAAGGGAACCTACCAGTGTCTGGAAGCGCCTCCTATGAAGTGTGAGGCAGAGATATGACCACGAAGAGGACCTGCAGAAACAACAAGGCCCCTGGAAAACTACAGAAGAAGAGATTTGACGACTCGGAGAACCGGCCATTCTCAAGATCCACTTCAACAACGGGCCAGACTGCAGGAGCCCCAATGACATCAGGTGCATGTCCTGGATTGAGTGGATATATCATATGCCCTACCATACACCAGCTGCCAGAAAAGTTGAAGGATGTAACGGTCTCCTGAAATACACGCTGAAGCACTGGGTGGGGGAACTTTCAAAAACTGGGACCAGCACTCAGTGAAAGCTACATGGCTGGTCAACACCAGAGTCTCTCTGTCAATTGAGCTGGCCCCACCCAATCAAAACCCATAAACACCATTAAAGGAGATGGAGTTCCCATAGTGTACCTGAGAGGCATGCTAGGGAAAACAGTTTGGATCAGCCCTGCCTCAAGCAAACGCAAGCCCATTTGTGGGATTTTTTTACTCAGGGACCAGGTTGCACCTGGTGGGTAATGCAAAAGGATGGGGAGAAACAGTGTGTACCTCAGGGGGATCTTATCTTTAGTTAAAATCTGTTTGTAAAAAGACTGTAGTTGCATGTATATATTGATGGAGATGCATAAGTTTTTCAGTAGTATAGTACATGTATGTATGTGTGTTAATTTATATAGTTCTATGAAAATGTTTATTAAGGCATATTGGTGAGAAGAAGGAGAAGAAAGAGGGATACAGGGGTGTAATGTTGTGGGGTACATAAAAATAGGAAATTTTTGCATCCCATCTTTCATTCCCCTCCTATTCACCCACCTGGGAGCAGGTAGGGTTCAAAACCAGGACCTTTGGCTTGCAAGACCAGTACTTTGCCACTTAGCCACCGCTTACAGTGGGTGTGTGCATAGCAGCTGTGAAAGCCCCTGCTAACCTCAGCAACCTGCACCTGCGTCCTGGCATGGAGTGGCAGGGGAAAGCACTGGACAATGTCAGCTCAGCACGAGTGGCAGTGGACCAGTAGCATGCCCCAGCTGCAGGAGCAATCTCCTGGAGGCAGCCCCACAACCCCATCCCAGCAGCACGGAGCTGCATGGAGTGGCACACAGTGAAATGGAGTGCGGCAGGCAGTGGCGGCAGCACCCTGAACACCCCACCCCCATGCGACTGGATGGGAAACGAGTGGTGCACCAGGAACTACATCACGCGGTGTGATGGGGTGCCCAGGATATATTCGTCATTGCTTCTGGTGCATGCCCTCTCTGGACCACATGGGCTGGACATATGGCAGGGAGGCAGCTGGTCTCAGCAGGAACGTGTTTTGTTCAACTGATTTAATCCATCTGACCCCATCCCTTTGGCACACTCATTCACCATCCACCATGGAGAGAGATTTGGATAGATTGGAGGACTGGGCTATCACAAATCAAATGAAGTTTAACAAGAGCAAGTCCCGGGTTTTGCTCTTGGGGAGGGGCAACCCCAAAACCACCTACCTACTGGGGAATGTTAGAATAAAATGCAGAACTGCTGAGAGGGACCTGGGAGTATTAATAGATAGTAAGGTGAAGATGAGTCAGCAGTGTGCCTTAGCAGCCAAGAGGGCCAACCGAATCCTAGGGTGCATCAAGCACTCCATCACTAGCCAATCGAGAGAGGTGATAATTCCTCTTTACTTGGCACTGGTGCGGCCTCACCTGGAGTATTGTGTGCAGTTTTGGGCACCACAATACAAGAGGCACATGAAATTGTTGGAGAGCATCCAGAGGAGGGCAACAAAGATGGTTAAGGGCTTGGAGGGGCCTGTTCAGTCTGGAGAAGAGAAGACTGAGGGGGGACTTCATTGCGGTTTATAAGCTCCTTACTAGAGAGAGAGGAGTGGGGGCTGAACTCTTCTCTTTAGTGAACAGTGACAGGACACAGGGGAATGGCGTCAAGCTGTCCTAAGGGAGGTTCAAGCTGGATGTTAGGAAGAAGTTTTTTACCCAGAGAGTGGTGGAGCATTGGAATAGTCTCCCCAGGGAGGCAGTCATGGCTCCAAATCTTGTGGAGTTTAAGAGGCACTTGGACAATGCCCTTAGTCACTTTGTGTGACCTTGGGGTTGTCCTGTGCCTGAATGGGAGTTGGACTTGATGATCCTTGTGGGTCCCTTCTAACTCAGGTTGTTCTGTGATTCTGTGATCCCAGCTTACCCCAGCTCACCGCATCTCCTCACTACATCTGGACTAGTATATTTGCAGGTTTCTTGTGGGTGGGGAGAGGCGCACCACGTTTTGCAGTGCGAGCTGCCATTTTGTTATCTGCTGGCATGGGCTCTGGAGGTTTTGCTGATTCTGTACTTCACTGGTTTTTTTCTTTGTTAAAGTTATTCTTTATCACTTTTGCCCTTGGGTGTGCATGTGATTTGTTCTATTTTCCTTCCTTTTTCTGTGGGAGGCGGAAGACTTCTTATTTGGTTTCCCCCAAAATTGAACTCAAACCAGGACAGGATTTTACTGGAGAAATTAAAGAAATATGAACAAGAGAACCAGATAAAAGCCTTTCTTCCCAGAGAAACTCAACCTCATCAGCTGCACTAGCTCCCAGTAATATTGTTGCTTATGGGCATAACTCTAGACTTTTTCTTGATAAAACTGTCTTAAATCAAGGCACATAATACATCAGTGCATGTACTCACTCACACACCAAGGAGGATCAGATATATATCCTGAGTATCTGGGTGCAGTGAGGATAATCTGCACCCCAGGGGACAGGGAGCTGGCAGCTATGGAACCCCAGCACTGCCAGCCAGGGAGTGTGACTCGCCAGGGGCAGCCCCTAATCAGGTTTCTCCCTCGGGATGGGGGTGGGCTGAGCCTGGGCTGGGACATCAGCCCGTGGGTCAGACCCCAGCTCAGTGGAGCCTGTGGCTTAGCAGAGCAGGACGATGGGGAGCTGGAGCCCAACACTTGTATGATGTTGCTGGGGCAGGGACTGATGATAAAACCCCAGTAGTTTCTATTTTGTATAAAGAGAATATAATTGATTTTATCCATGGAGAAGAGACATTATTTTGATGCTATGTTATGGAGGGGAACCCTTAACATCTGGTGAGAGAAGTTAGTGTTCACTATACCTTTCTTTGAATTTTGAGTCATAATGTTAGCAACCTGGCAGCCCAGGGTGGATCCATGCCTCATAACCTTTAAATATTACTGCCTGACTATCAACAGATGGAACTGATAAAGATTATTCCAAACTGAGATGGAGTCTGGATTGCACTCTATTTGGGAATATGGGATTCAATTGCCCCAGTATAGCCACATATGCTGGGTATTTGCTGTGGCGTTTGCCTTAAGTTCCATGCAGATTCACCAGACCATGTCGTTTTGGTTACAGAGGGACTATAGTGAGCTGATACAAAAAGGGCTGAGAGTAAAATACACATCTATACAATTACAGAGAACAAAACTGAAAGTTCCGATCAGAAATATATGTGGGTTTTTAAAATATTGAACACTTGGATTTCCTTTTGTAGTTTTGTCATTTCCCTCACTCCTATCTGCTTATTGGCTTTAGGACACGTATGTTACTTGAACAGCAAGAAAGATAATTTAAGCTCTTTGAGATATCCCAAGTTATTGCCTTCCCTGAATGGGTGATGTTTGAAAAGATAAATTACTATGGATTAATAATTATTCATTGAAGAAAAATACTTTTTGAATTCACAAAAAATACTGAAATAATGTGCACTGTGCACGTAACTGCTCATGAGAATGAAGAAGGGATCAGGGAAGGAGTAAGTGTAAAACAGCTATGGGTGCTTTGCGGACCTGCTACTTTTTGTGGGTAACTGGAAAATTGTTTTTTGAGAAAGTGTCTTTAAGAGAGGCTGGGAATGTTGGAAACTGTTTTGAAAGAAGATGAAAGTTTAGCGTATTGGTATTTTGAGAAGTACAGAATTGTTTTGGTCAGGTGTTTGAGAAAGAAGGATGTTTTGGGAATAGATTTTATAAATAGATTTTATGAAGGTTGAAAAACAGAGAGGAATGAAAAAGCAATGTGTTTTTCTGAGTATTTTTACTTCAACTGACCTTGCAGGTGTGTGTGAATGTTTTTCCAGTGTTCTTCCTATTTGACTGTAAAACCTATATAAGACCTCCATTTCGGTTCAAGAAATCTTATTCTTCTCTCTACCACAAAGGCATGAATCTATGCCAGTTTTTCATTCGCTGCACTTTTGACAATACCAACTACAAAACCACCTGAAATTACTAATCTAAGATGTCTTAAATGTGGAAGGTTTCCCAACAGAGTGGTTAGCACTCTGGAAATTGGTTCTTTCCTTACTCCAAGATAACCCAAGGACACAGGTCTTCAGGTCATGCTGCAAAGGCTATCTGAAGTTTCACAGAAGCGAAACTGTTCTAAAATTTCATGGTCTCTGTGAAATGGGACTCTTGCTAGTGATAGTGTCTTTGTTTGAGCTTCGCGTCAGTCTTCATCTAGCAGGATACTTCTGTGTAGACAACCTTGCGGTGGTGGTAGTAAGGCATCCTTTACTCATTGCATGACCTGAAATTGCTATTTAAGTGCTGCTAACTGAAGGGCTCCTCTCCTCTTTCTGCTACCTTTCTGTCCTTTATATCTGTATGCAAAATACTGCTTATTAAGAGGTAGTTGAGATAATTAGATATTTATAAATGCGTTATATTAGTTAAGCTTTAAAGAAAATATGAGTTTGTTCTGGTTGAGAAGGGAGCCTGAGAAGCTCAAAGCTACATAAGGCAGTGGGACACTCCTTCACTTCAGGGTTTAGTGCTTGGCCCTAATAGACTTGCTAAACTGTGTAAACTCAAATGTTACTGAAGTGTTGTAATTAGCTCCCTGACATTTGCACGCTCAAGGGGAAGGCAAGCAGCATTCCTTGGCAGAAGTAACATGCAGGGTAGCTGACAGTGTGTCATGGCCTATTTAAACAGGCAATCTGTCTGTTATGCTGATTTATGCTCTTCTCGGTAAACAAATAAATGATCTCTGCTTTCACACCACCTGCAATACGTCAGCAACTTGTACAGAAGCCCTCTGAAAGGATTTGGTCCTAAACATTTCCTTTCTCTATACCCTGTTTCTTGAGGTGTGGACAGGTGCTTCAGGAATCCTGGCCTTCTGCCTGCATGAAATGCAACAGGTCCAGTCTGGATCTTGCTCACGCAGTAATTTTACAATCTAATTTTACTAAGCTTAGCCTGGCGTGTAGCATCTCTACTATTAAAAAAGGTTATCCTGTACTAATCTCTTTAGATATACCTGGCCTCTCTGTTCTTGCTCATGCACATCTTCTCTGACTCCTTTCACTTTTTATTGAGTAATGTGATGGGTAAGTGAAAACTGGTGAGCAGATTAGCTGATACTAGCCCAAGGAATAAAGTATGGTAGAGGAACATTTGTGATGATGAAGTCAGTTGGAAATATAGGCAAAAAATGAGTGAGGAAAGTTGCCAAGTGGAAGAGGAAGTAAAGAAAAAATGTGGTAAATGAGCCATCAGAGGTAAGCATTAAATGAGGAGAACAGTGTTTTGTGAAAGCTACAAATAAGTGTTATATAGATGTGTTTAAAAGTCAGTGTTAAAAACACAAGAGAATATGTAATTATAGAGAAGATTAGGAGAGAAATCATAGACATGAACAGAAGAGGAAAAATGGGAAAATAGAATGCTATTACACCTTGAGCAGGTATTTAAAAGTTTAAATCTAAGCTATTCCCATGGTCCTAGAAATTTCCCTTTGGAGCCTATACCAACTTGCATAGGATACGGTAAGGCATGCATAAGGCTGATTTGTTTTCTCTTTCTTTGCAGCATGCTATTGATGCTGATAATGCAGGAGTCAGTCCTATAGGAAATTCCTCTAACAGCACCAGTCATTGGCACCTTGGAAGTGCCTTTTTCTTTGCTGGAACAGTCATCACAACAATAGGTATGTCCATGGTTTATCTTTTAAAGTACATAGTCACACTGAGACATGGATAATAAAATACATGTGAAGAAGGTAGATCACAAAGAAATAAAGTGTCTAAACTGTATTTCAGTTCTCAGAAGGCATGCCTCTGGTATGTGTCAAGGGCACTGACCCTCTGGGTAAGTACCAGAAGTTGTTTATGCAATTAGGGTAGAATAGCAATGCTGAACTGAAAACAACTAGATAGCACTGGTGTAGCTAAGGCTTTATAACCCTATTCTTGATGTAGACACAGGTGGTCTTAATTTTCCCTAAAAAGATCAAGAACCAGTACCCAGTGAAGTAACAATTCTATGGTTGTTGGAAATTTGCATTTTACTGTTATAGATGAATTTACCCATTAGGGTAACCTTTTTCCTAAGTACATCAATTCTTTCTGGGTTATGCTCTGAAATTTGATATAAGAAAATTGTTGCTTTATATTTGTGTTGCCCTCGAGTAATCTTCTGATTTAAATATTGGGCAAAATGCTTCTCTGTTTGCAACTGTGATGCACACACAGGTGAATGTATAGAAAAATAAACTCACGATCACATAACCCTTCAATAAACTGTGAGAATCGGACTGAATTCTGCAAGTTCTTTATGCAGGTAAAGTAACAAAAAAGTCCTGTGGCAGTTACAAGACATGCTATTGTGATTGTCTCAAACAGCAGAGTCTGCGCCTTTGGCTCTATCTTGTCTTTCTTGTCAGAGGGTGGGTGAAAGCAATTGTATAGAGCATACTCTTCCCTGTGTTCCTCTACATGCTGAGTTACATCATCATTTATTTTTAACGGTAGCATAAAACCAGTGGGTGGTGAGAACAAAAACTTTTCTGAATTAAATGTAAGAAAACCTTCCCTTAATAGTTGTTTACTCGATAGACACGAGTGAAAAGCTTTTAAATTATTCATTAAAATAAATGCCACTATGTAGGCATAGTTTATGTAGGCACATTCATTGACATCTGCTATTTAAATAACTTATTGAAAAGAGCTTGGAGTTTTGCCCATATTTGCTTTAAATTCTCCATGAATGAGATTTTTATAGGCTGCATAAAGTCTATATATTGTGTCTAGGAATGAAAATGATTTTTGTTTATCCACCTGCTAGGAGCCTGTTTGGGGATCTTCTTAGGCAGACACTCAGCAGATTGCCTGGTCCACCTCAGCCCACTGGCCTGTGGAACCTGGATTTTCACAGAGAAATTAGGGATGCAATCATGAAAAGGACTGTGGGTTACTATTAAAATAATTATGTATAGTCACTATACAAATCTGTATAACATTTCACTAAAGATACTTCATCTTAAATAAAAAGGTGCAAATATTACTGCCACAATTCTTTTCTGATACTCTTTGACATTAACATTGCAACAGAAATACCATGGCTACTGGAGTCATTAAGGCTCTATGTAGATTCCTAAGGTTAAATTCACATGGGTGAGGCAGGGAAGAGAAGTGCCTGAACAAACTGTGGTGACTACATGTAGTTTACTGCATATGACAGGTGGAGAGCTGCATTTCTGCGTGTGTCAGATGTTTCCAATATTTTATCTGGAGCTACAGGACTGGGCATTGAAACCAAACATGCCCAAACATGCTTGGGCCAAAATCAAGCTGGATAATTATGTCTTGGTCAGAATCTGTCCGACCAAGCAGCAGGTTACCCTAACAGAGGATGGAAGAATGGCATATATGAAACTCTATTACAGCATTGATAATGATTTTTAAATAAAAGTGGAGTAGGATCTTCAGAGGGAAGTCTTAAAAACTTCCTTGTTAAAAGCTATTAAGAAATGCTCATGAAATACTAATGTTAGGTTCTTTATTGTCAAACTGAAAGGCAGACTGAATAAAGAGTTCAAGGGCAGATTTTAACAGTGTGGGTGCAGTTTGGAGACTGCAGTGTAACTAGTCAGTGTGATGATGGACTGAAGAAATTATGAACTAACCACTGAAAATGAGCCTTGTCAAGTGAATCACACTCCTGTCAGGAAGTCTTTGGCACAGCCCCAGAGGAGTAGCAATGTGCAGGCACCAGGCTGGCAGAGAAGGATTTTTGTGCCATGATAATTCAAGCTACATTAATTAATCAGACAACGACTTTAGATAGGACTGGAATGTATATAAAATACAGATAACTGAGGCTACAAGAAGAGCTAAATCGCAGTGGGTAGATTGCTTGAGAAATGACATCATGCCATGGAAAGTTGTAACAGGAATTACATATGGATGAAAGTATGCCTGCAGGATCACCAGATTTTTTTAAAATCCATTAGTTTTTCTCAAAAGCCATGTATAAGTTCTGAAAGTCTGAAAATTATTTTTCTCCTCAGGGTATGGGAACATTGCCCCAAGCACTGATGGAGGCAAAGTTTTCTGCATCTTGTATGCCATCTTTGGGATTCCACTGTTTGGCTTCTTGCTGGCTGGAATTGGAGACCAACTTGGAACCATCTTTGGGAAAGGTATTGCAAGGGTGGAAAAAGTTTTCAGAGTAAGTTCACTGTCAGTTTTTTGCTTGTGTTGTATAACTTGCTTTTAATTCTATTGCTATTACCCATGATCCTTTTTACATTTTGGGCACCATGAAATGTTTACATTTGTTGAGATGATGCTTAACATCCTTAGGGGCCTCTGCAGTCAGTAGAGAGAAATAGGCTTCTCTAGGGGTTAAATTAGGCTCTGAATTTCCTTCTTGAGGCTATCTCTGGGGAATGTATTTCCTAAGCTAGGTTCCTTACAACAGCTAGTTGTAAGGCAGCCTTCAAAAAACTAGTTTGCTTTGGACATGCACATTCATCCATTGAAAAGAGAGAAGGTAGTGTAACTTGTGGAGAAACAAGAATGCAGATTAGGTCCTGAGTGTATTACTAATAGAGTCTAAAATACTTGGATGGATGGGTTGCTGGAGTGAATGTGAACTTAGGAAGAGAGGTGTCTGAGTAATAACACTTTAACTGCAAAAGAGCAGATCTGTTGGAGTAAATCCGCAGCTGCAAAAACTGGCATAATGCTACAGACTGAAATAATCTTAGTATTGACTTGCCCTGCCTGCCATGGATACATCCTACACTAGATTTCTGTATAGACTTTCTCATATGTAACTTCCCTTTATATTGCCAGTACCCTGTTTTTGAGTCTGTATCGCCATAACCATTACTTTTGCAAGCCATGCTGCAGACCTGGCAAATGCTGCCTTGCTAATTTGCCAATGGTTCATTTCAGGGATTCTCTCCCTGAAGCAGAAATTCTAGAAGTGACCTGTGTGATGTTTCCCTTGGAGCAGCATAACTAGAGGTCTTTCCAGAGATGGAATGTATGGGGAGCTGTCTAAGCTGGTTTAGCGGGCATCTATTTCTAAAACATTCCCACAGATGAGGGCAAATTACTTGTAGCTGTTTTTGAAAAGTAGTAATTGAGTATTAGACTCAATTAGACTCAATAGGCAATTTCCCTTTTCATTAAATTACTATGAAGTGTAAGCCATAAGAGTATCTTTCAGGCTAAATGTGGAAAAAGATGACTAGTGATTATGGGTAAAAAATTATGTGCGTACCTGACTGAAGAGTACTTGAAAATGGAAAGAAAATAAGGTTGTTGAAAGGTGGCTCAGGTTGGGCCTGCAAAACCAGAAGCAGCTAAGATACCTGCTTTATTATTTATTATTATTATTACCAAAATGGGTAATGATCAAAGGGCTGTACAAGACCTGGAAGTTTCCTAGTGATGTCTCTTACCCAGGCCTCCTCTCTTACCAGGAGGCAGCAGACTTCCCTGTGGGATGGGTCTGGTCAACATATCGGGCACTCTGTTCCACTCAGAAGGGAGTTATCTACAACAATTTTGCTTGGTTTTTTTTTTTTTATTTCTTCATGGAGGCAGTTATAATGCATGGGGTTGAGTGACTCAATGTAGGCAACCCTCTGGATGGACCTTCATCTACATTGTCATTTGCCTGGCCCTGGGAAAGTGAGGGAGGTCAGGAGCGGATTTGCCTGCTGCCCTGAGCAGGAACCTGTATCCATTCCCTCCGTCTCTTAGGTTCCCTCCTTCTGCCTGGTGACGAGAGGGTAGGGGATCCTCTGCTTCTTATGGAGTGTCTATCCACTGCATTTGTCTCAGGGATGGTAGCAATGAATGTTAGATGGCTTGTGTCAAGGCAGCTAAAAGTTCTTGAAATCCTTACAACTTTGTGTGGTAGGTTGACTACACTTTGTAGTCATCTGTTCATGTGGATGGAATCTGAAAGCAACTTGACCTTGCATTGTGGTTAGGATAATTTCTGAAGCTAGATAACAAGCAGTATGCATACACTGTCAGGTGAGGAGGAGAGGGTTTCTCTGTCAGCTCAGTAATCTTTTCACTCAACACATTTCCTCTCTTGCTTCACCCAAAAGTATAACTGTGGGCATGATACCACAACAAGCAAGGGACAGCTTGCCCCTAGCATTCCCTGGCATAGCTAGAAAGATTAAAGGAGGATTCCTCCCAGAAGAGTCGTGCTAATGAACTTCTGCTGCCTCTGATGTGACCTGTGCAGAGACTCACCAAACCTACATGATTTTGCAGCACAAATTATTGCCTAAGAGTACTACATTTAGCTATTGCAGTGATCAGCCCACGCACTCCATGGAAATTTAAAGAACAATTTGAACTCACTACCCCCCCCCCAGTACTGACAGAATATTTCATCAAAGGAGCTGGGCATGTGCCACTGCTCATCTTGTAATCTACAGTGTTGCTATTATTTCAGTGTGTAGATAACCAAGACAACAACTGTTCATTTGTGACTAGGTAGACCTGGAAGTATTTAATTGCAAAATTATGTTTTGTAAAACCAGGAACTTTTCATATACCATTTTGGCAAAGGGAGGAACTGGCAGAGTAACACTGTCTGGGATATGAAGAGGTATCCCAAATGCCACATGCTGGCTAGTCTATGCCATCTGTCCTACTGGATTAACCGTGTTTGGTACAAGTAAATAAACATTAACCAGGTTAGAGACACAAACAAAAGTGTTCCCAGTGCAAGCCCTACCTACTCAGCTATGGGTTATTCCTGTAGTCCATCTCCAAGAATCTGGGGCAGAACCTGGCTACTAGTCTGTTGTCACATATATACGTGTGATTCCCCAGAAAATGGATATGTACAGGGTCACTAGACTCAACTATGTGCACTGGTCACAAGCATTCAATATTTGGGTTCAGTGATGAACCTGTTCTCCCAGCCCCCTTGAGAAAACCATCTACACACTCAAAATC
This sequence comes from Bucco capensis, assembly GCA_013396975.1. Lineage (NCBI taxonomy): Eukaryota > Metazoa > Chordata > Aves > Piciformes > Bucconidae > Bucco > Bucco capensis. The sequence continues at coordinate 32,467 of VWZO01017637.1, forward strand.
TAATCAAAACACTGGCAAAGCTTTCAAGACAGTACAGAAAAGAAACAGGAATTCTGGACAAACTTGAAGAGTGGGCCCAAGAGAATAAAATGAAGTTTAATAAGTCAAAATGCAAGGTCCTGCATTTGGGAAGGAGTAANTGGTTCAGTGGTTAGGCACTGGAACAGGTTGCCCAGATAGGTTGTGGCTGCCCCATCCCTGGCAGTGTTCAAGGCCAGGCTGGATGCGGCCCTGGGTGACCTGGTCTAGTGATTGGCATCCCTGCTCAGTGCGGGGAGGTTGGAACTAGATGATCTTTAAGGTCCCTTCCAACCTGGCCATTCTATGATTCCAAGGTGACATAAAACCATAAAAACAGCATTGGGCACAACATGCTTCTGAGACCATTCCAGGTTTATCTGTCATCTAAGGTGAAGTCACTGTGAGCAGTTCCTACACTTGGTTAATGCTTTCACTTCTCTGGCCTACAGCATGACTTTGAGAACATGTCTGGTGACACAGGTGGTAGGGGGTAAATTGCAGTACAGGGATGTGAGCAAGCAGCTAGAGGAATGGATGGTGACAAGGCTGCACCCCTGAAGCTCACATCTCAAGCAAATACATTACTTTGTGCAGAAATGCAATGCCTCTGTAAACAATCACACTTCACTGAACCAGGGACAAACATGGTTAGGTTAGGCAAACCAATTAAATAATTCTAGATTTGCACCCTTGTTACTGTATTAAAAATTTGGGACATGGTTAATAGACTGATGTATTATAATCTAGCTATTAAGATCCTCTTTGTAGTTCTGAATATGCATTTCTGAGCAGATTAAGTTAATGGAAGACTAATGGAAAAGTTTCCTCTCTGCTTCCTGACATCTAATCAAAACACACCCAAAATAAAACCAATCTCTATTATTTTGTTTTATGGCATTTCATTACTAGCCAGCATCAGTATATTATTACATAGCTGCTAAAGTTCCACTGAGGATTTTAACACCCTACCTTTTCTTTTTTAATTCAGGGTTATTCATTGTGATTTTCTGTAAGGGAAAATCCTACAATTTTCTTTTTAAAATTAAATCAAGAACTTCCACAGGTGAATGGTCCAGCACAATGATCAATCTGCTGTCTGCTGGCATCCTTTCTCTGGACAGAGCTGTCAGGATGGGCTGTGAAATTCAACCTGTTGGTACACGTACACAGTATTATTGTAAAATGATAAAAGATACTGAAATTTCAGTATCAGAGCTTAACCTAAGAGTTTCCTGGGTCATTTACACAAAAATAAAATGACTGAGAAATATAAAAAGTCAGTCACCAGAAAGGAATCCTACATTTCCACAAAGTAGTAAGAATTTCTTATTCTTGCAGTAAAGATAGTAGATCTAGTTACATTCTGTTACTAATAATGAGCACTTGGATACCATAGAAGCCAGGCAGGAACAGGACCTCAGTGTTCTAAGACTCTGTGGAAACAGTGATTTTTGAATAATGTTTTTAAAAGGACAGGAAAAGGTACAGGCAGAGAAAAAGATGGGAGAGTAGCAAATGGCAGATTGGTAGTGAAGCAGAAAGTTTTGGAGGGAAATAGCCAGATGGAAATTAAAGGTGAAATGAGATTGAGAGGTTGTAAGAAATGGTTAGGGATGATAGAAATTAAATGAAGCTGCTGTGAAGATACTACCAGAAGAATGGGATAGTAGGAGCAAACAGCCACTAGTTCAAGTAGGTATACACCTGAATGTACATTTTAAATCTGAGCATCCTGAAATTTAGAGGTGATATAAAAAAAATTCCAATCTTAATTTTGCAGTTAACACTGAGTTTGTGGATACATGCATAGCCAAAGACTCTAGATCTGCAGGCAACATGTGTTATCCTTCATAATCTTCATAAAGCATATTTTGCTAACAATTTACTTTACAAAAGGATAATAATAAAAATCTGGATACATTCTAGTGCTTGCCAGCAATACATTCATAGTGCCTTATGATGCTGGTGGATATTTTAATTTTGTTTTCAGTTCCTCTGTTTTAATTCTGAAGACAATTGTAGCTGCTGTGTAGGCTCTATACAAAGGGCATGGCAGAAAGAGCAGCTCTGAAGAGCAATATACAGCAGCTAGTACATTGAGCATGGATGCATCAGTCAGCAAATGCTCTCCCTCTGTTTCTGTTTGTCTTCCTCATCAAACTGTTTAGACCAAAAGTAACTGTTTTTAGAGGAGCGTGGCCAGCAGAT
>VWZO01017640.1:8444-25942 GCA_013396975.1 Bucco capensis
AACCCCACAAAGCATTGGCTATCCTCCATGAGTCTGTGTAAAGATAAAGCTTTGGCCACTTTTCCCTCTCAGCTATATCTAAGGCTAGCTGAACTGCTTTGAGCTCTGCCATCTGACTAGATCCTCCTTCTCCTTCGGTGACTTCTGCGTCATGTCGAGTTGGACTCCATACAGCTGCCTTCCACTTGTGTCTAGCTCCAACAAGGCGACAGGAGCCATCTGTGAAAAGAGCATAGTGTCTTTCATCCTCCGGCAACTGGTTGTAGGGTGGAGCCTCCTCAGCACGTGTCACTGGCTCTTCCTCTTGGTCAACTAGATCAAAGTTTTCACCTTCAGGCCAGTTGGTAATTACCTCCAAAATGCCAGGACGTTTCTGGTTACTGATGTGGGCACGTTGAGTGATTAGGGCCATCCACTTACTCCAAGTCGCGTCTGTAGCATGAATGCGTGACTGGGACTTTTGCCTTTGAACGTCCACCCTAAGACTGGCAATTGGGGTGCAAGAAGAAGCTGTGTGTCTGTGCCAACCACCTCTGATGCTGACTGAATTCCTTCATAGGCTGCTAGGATCTCCTTTTCAGTTGGAGTATAATTGGTCTCTGATCCCCTATAGACTCTACTCCAAAATCCAAGGGGCAAGCAGTCATCCTCAGGGTGCTTCTGCACTGTTGAAGCCATTACTGTAGGTTTGGCTGAAGTGGGCTTTGTCATTACAGGCAATTTTCCTATCACTACTCCTAAAGTTATGCCTTTACTGGGACATAAGGAAGCTTTCAATGATTGACTTATCCTAAAGTTTATTTAATAAAAAAAAAGCAGTACACATATGCATGGCTCCAGGTACTGCTAGTAGGATTCTACCTGCTCATAAGTTTTTATTTATTTCCTAAGGAGTAGGAATAAGCTGTAACGTTTCTAGCCAAGTATTTTTCTTAGTTTAGACATCACCACTCCTCCTGTTAGAGGGCCTGAACAGGCAGATGTAAATAGCAGTCAGATGTGCTTATTTCTGATATTCTTGCTGAGATTTTATGATGTGTTTTTTAGTCTTCAGTATACACCTTGCGGCAGAAAACTAGCTGAAGTAGATTTTTTTTTTTTTTTACCAAATGTGCAATGAGCTTCAGATCATTTCTTTGGTCCTATTGTTACTTTTTTCAGAGGAAATTCAGAAGGAACCAATGATCTTTAGGGTGTATCATTTAGCAGGTAGTTTCTCTTAGTAAAATGGTCTTATCAGCTGTGGTTTCTGAATGTTTGGCATTCATTGCTAGAAATATTGCCATGTATTTTTCCCCTCTGAATCCCTCTCACTACAAAAGTTAAAGCACATCCTGTTTATTGTCCAGTTTTGAAAAGTTGTAGGTGTGGATTCATGGATACACAAATTCATGTGTGAAGTTAAACACCTACTTAATTTTTTGAGGAATGCTCTTTTATGAATGACAGCAGTTAATTTAACTCTACAGGTTTTAATGTATTTGCCTGCATTGCAGTTCGAAGAACAGATAATGAATGAAATCACTAGCAGACATTTCCTTCTGTTTCATGTTGCCTGATGACCAAGAAGCAAAAACCTACTACAGAAGTGTTAGCCAGTATTTGTTTTAAGTTGGTGGAGTGAATGAGCCTGAGTGAAAATCATCAGCTAATAAAAACCTGAAACCATAAACTACTGTTCAGTTTAAACTGCAGGAAATGCTAAATACCAAGAGAAAAATAAAAGAATTAGACTTGCCTCATAGGAATACCAGTTAGGCTAGTTATTATCTGTAAAATATTTTGAAATAGAAATGTACAAATAAAAATTCAGTTATAACTTTTTTTATTTTTGTTATTTTAAAAATCTTTGTATTGGGCCAGTAGAAAATATGACAAAACAAGCAGTAGAACAGAGCCTACGATTAATCTTATAGGAACAATAGATCAGTGAAATAAGAGTATAAGCTGTAGAGGAATGTCTCATCTCTTGTAGAAACCAAGCAGAGGCAGACCTTGCTTCTGGAAGGCAACAGTCAGGAAAACCAGAGCACAAGGATACTCAGAGCAGCTTCACTTTTTTACTGGAGTTACAATAATTCTTCACAGGGGGTTACACCTTCCTGTATTCTGCATTTCTCACTATGTTGCCAGTATGCCTCAACTTTTGAGTTCTATCAAAATGCGAGTTTTCAGTTGAATATCAAGTAATAAATGCAGGTGGGTTGTAGGATATACTGCCTGTTTGTTTCTTCTCTGTAAAACGACTTACATATGAGAGTGGCTGTGTGGACAGCTTCTAATATCTGAGAGAAATACTCTCATAAAGTGGAACATGTTCCATAGGGGCAAATACCTTCCATTTTGATCCTTGGATCAATCAATTTACATTGGGAAGAGAAGACACAAAGAAACAATCCCTAGATAAATAATAAAATGAACAGAAACTGTTTCTTTTTTTTTTTTTTTTTCCTTTTTGGTCATCCATACTGTTGCCATCTTCAATTGCACAGCAAACAGCAACACTTCGGGAGCAATAAACTGTCTGGCAGTAACCTGAGGCTCCATCATGCAGAACAGAAAATTAAAGATAAGGACAAATTCAAAGGGAATGCAAGAGAAAGCTATTTAGTAAATGTTTGTAAGTGGGACAATTGTTGAATGTGTAGAAGCATGTTAGAAAAACAATACAACAGCTGGGCCTCCTGTCTTTTCAGACAAAAGCCTGAAAATAACTTTTTGCTGAAGATGTCTCTTACCACAAGGATATCTTCAGACATGAGAAAAGACTTGGAAGGGCACACAGTAACAGATGACAAGCACACAATAATGATAAATCAGAGTTAAGAAAAAAGGAGCAATACAAAGATTGTACTTACAACCCACACTGTTAATTGGAATAATGTCACGGTGTTTTCTTTCTTGGAAAAAGAATAATTTGTTTCAGCTTTGGCAGAAGAACAGTATACATAAGACCAAATAATATTTGAAAGTACAACAAGCTGACATGACACCAAGTGAGATAAATGCTTATCTCATAATCATTAACTCCTGGCCTAGCTGCTGCTTTGCATTGCCAAAAAAATCAGATTTTGGAGAGGAATTATATAGGCTGGAAATAGTAGTTCCAAGGAAAATTTCCGTCAGAAAAAACAGTTGCAACTGCATTTGTCTGTGATGAATGAAGTACTGTAAAAACAAAGAAACAAAGAGCATCTCCTCTTGGTGGTTCTAAATCACAGATTTGGTGTGGTATCTTCTAATTGTTGATGGAGAAATAGCTAATGTCCATGTTATTAATGAATCAAGTACTTGTTTCTGATGGCCAAGCTTTTCTATCATTATCTGCCTGAACAGAAAAGCCCTGTTGTTCCTAGAAGGCAGGGGAAGTGGTTGCAGCAGCTTCTAGATGACAGATCAAAAGGTTTCTGGACACCTGCCTCAGCATGAAGCCATCTATTTAGCAAGATAACCATCTGTCTAGAGTAGCCTTGATGAGGTAATGGTTTTATTAATTTCTTATAATAAGTAAGACAAGCAGACAAGGCTGCCTGTGTCATTCAGATATGAGTTTTTGACCTTTACAGAATTACCTGCCTTCCTTTCTGGTGATTTTCTGTATATTTGAAGCATTACTGGATGAATTTTACCAGGGCTTTACAGTGAACACGAGACAGTCCAAACCTGAACTTCATATCTGCAGAATACTCTCCTTTTAATAGCCAAGGCTAAAGTAAGAAAAGGCTTTTTCCTCCAAACTTTTCTATTTCCTCTGTGCCGGAGGATGTTCCATTCTATTGGCATATTCTTCTAACTCTGCTAGATGAAACCAGGTTTTCTTAAGATCTACCTGCTCTTGATTAGAAGAAGCTAGCACCTCCCTTGGTAGCTTGTCCAAAAGTTGACACCCACACAGTTAAAAAACAGTGACCTATTCATTAGCTGCATTTCCTTCCCACTAGTTTAACTTAAGCCTTTCTACTCAAGCTTGAAAGGGCCTCTAGGACTCAGTATTTTCACTACATAAGAAGCCACAGTGAAGCATTTTGCTCTGAGTGCAAATCATACTCCTGAAGCTTTTCCCTGTATGTCCTGGTTTGACCAGAAAAACTGAGGATTTACTAGGGTCAAGAGGACAATCTCTTTGAGAGGGCCTCCGAGATGCCCCCCTCTCCCGAAATGGGGACAGCAAAATAAAATAAAAGCACCAGGCATGCAGATAGTGAATTTCTAAGAATAGCTTTATCTATATTTAAATGGTACAACAGTATGAAAGGTATAAATAATAAGGAAGATAAGGTTGTTAGTTCAAGTCGGCTTCAGCCCTTCNCAGCTTGCTCCTCATTTGTCCCTGCAAGTTCAACACAGTGCGCAGCTGCAACTTTTCTTAAAGAGGAAATGTCTCTTTTCAAAGGGAATATGATGTACAGAAGATCCTTAATGCCTCTTTCTCTTCAATTTTAGTCACCCTATGACATTGTACCACTCTTCTTCCAGCTCTGAAATAATTTATATATATTTTACCTGCAATATCATAAGGTTTTCAGCATTGAAGTTTATAACTTCCTCACCAGAGAGGGAGAGATGGGTGCCGATCTCTTCCCTCCAGTGACCAGCAACAGGACCTGAGGGAATGGCATTAAGCTGTGCCGGGGGAAGTTCAGGTTAGATGTTAGGAAGTCATTCTTTACCCAGGGAGTTGTGCAGCATTGGAATAGGCTCCCCAGGGAGGCAGTCACAGCACCAGCTCTCACGGAGTTTAAGAAACACTTGGACAATGCTCTTAGATACATAGCGTGACTTTGGGGTTGTTCTGTGCCTAAAAAGGAGTTGGACTTGATGATCCTTGTGGGTCTCTTCCAACTCAGAATATTCTGTGATTCTGTACCTTTTTAGAAGTGCTTATGCCAAAGATGGATGGAATCACGCTGTGAGCAAAGATACATATATATTCATGGAACAATAACAAAAGATAATACATTTTTTAATTTTGGAAGAGATTTGAAGATAAATTCATACTCCAGAATAATCAGTAGCTAGGTAATGCAAGCTAAGAAAAAAAGAGCTCATGCATCTTTAAGGATGTGGTGGCCTTTAAGAGGTACTATATAAAGAGCCATGGTGATGTATCATGAGCAACATTTCTTGAACATAAAACATAAGGAATGCTGAAAATACTGCTAACAAATGATGTAAGGGTACGCCATTCTTTCACCTCCCCGAAGAAACTCTAATAACATTGTTCATTGCCTCCAAGGATTATCCTATGAACATACCCTCTGGAGTCCACTATCTCCTGTGAAGAACAGCCAACACAGACATGCTCAGTAACCCATGTGTTTTTTCTGCCTGTGGGTTCACTTTACCTCCACCACTTCACCACCCTAAGCTTTCAATATGAAAGGCTTAATTCACCATGCCACTTTATTTCTCTGGTCTACCACTGGAATTCATATTGGAAAGCACCAAACACAAATGCAGGCACCCAAGGTGAGGAGTTGGGGTAAGAACATCCCCTCAGCCTTCAAAGAGCTCAGCAGGTTGCTCCTGATCGTCATGAGTAAATCACTGATGCAGAGCTTTTTGCTGATTGTCAGTAACCATCAGGGATGTGCCTGAGAAGCTGTGGGTGGTCCTCATCTTGGTTATTCTCCTTCACATCTGCCACTGCAAGCTCAGCAAAGCCAGATGCTGTTACTTTGTACGTGTTAATGGGCTGGCCTCACTAACAGGTCTGCAGATTCCTCCTCTGCATCTGCATGGGGACCTCCTTAGCCTTGGCAGGAGACCTAGGTTAGGCAGGAGTCAGAGAGAGGGCCCTACAAGACAAGCTGTGGTTGAGGTCAATATGTCCTGACAATACAGTGGGGACAACAGCTGTGTACATCTTGTGATGGGCACTACGTGTGGTCCTCATCTGTCTGAGGATACCGCGGTTACATTTGCTACTGTCCAGGAGGACATACTTGGCTCCAAGACATGGAAGTATTCAAACCAACTTCAGGCATCCTGCAGTAGTTACAGTAAAGGAAGGGAAATTCCCACATGGACAGATTTTCCACAAATTTACCTAAATGTGTTCAGAACATATGGCTTATGCCTTGCTCAATTGTTAAGTTTAGAGCTGCTGAAACACAATGCTTCCAGGAATGTTGTCTCGTCTGTGCTGTGGGGAAGCATTTCAGGTTGAATGGGGAAAAGGACTAGGGGAATATTTAGGCAAAAGGGCACACAATAGAAATAGTTGTAGGAAAGCCATAGCTTGTCAGCCTTCCCTGTGGCCAGAGGACAGGAAGAGCTGGGTCCAGCACCACAGAGGCAGCACGTGAGCACAGCCATATGAAACTTCTTGCATTAGACACCTTGTCCCAGAGCAGCCAAAAACTTCAATGATGGTGGAAAATCTGGGAAAAGCTATTTAAAGAACTAGCTTTTTAGGAAACTAGTACTTGTTAGCAGGTTCTAAAAAAGCTGATACAGAAAATGATCTTAAGTCTGTTAAGTCAAAAGCCAGTGTATCTACACTGCCATGGTGAGTTACAGGGTGAGGAGAAATGATGGGGCTCCCTACAGAGAGCCCCATCACTACACTGCTGCCAGGCAGGTGTCCCCTCATTATCCTGCTGCAGTGACCTTTTCCACAGGATATGATTTGTGCAGAGGTGGGGCTTGGTTCCCAGCAGGATGTGCGCCTGCCTGGGGTGGAGAAGGTGGGCATCTCAGAGGTGAGAGAGGGATCAGTGTAAGGGACAAACAGTTTATCGTCCTTCAGCTACCCAGTTCCAAGAAGGCCAAATTCCCAAATAACCATGTGCTGCCTCTCCAACTCATCCCTTCAAGCATAGTGAATGATCTTTTCCCTCCTTCCCTCCCAGCTGTGGCAGGCCCATTTCTGCAGCCAAGTGTGGCTCCCAGGAGCTGCTTTTTGCAGTTTCTGTGTACCTTGCACATCTCTCTAGAAATTGTGACTTCCCTTAGAAAAAAAAGAAGGATGTCTTGCGCATACATCAAGCAAAGCAAAGACACTAGGGCTTTCTGCAGGAAGTTTTCATCCATGGAAGTGCATAGCTTGCTTTTGTGTTACACTTGCATTACGTACACCTTGCCACTATCACTGAGGAAAAGGCAGGGCACACAGAGAAAGACTCCCAACAGTAAGGGTTAAAATAATATGGACTGCTTGTAAATAAATGCCCTCCAATGAGTAGCTGTTATTAGTGTGAATGTCCTGTTTAGAGTCAACTGAACCACACTTGGAGAGGAAAACCTGTCATCTTATGTGACCCTGACTTAGTACATGTCAGGCTGAGGCCAGGGCCCAGCCAGGTGTGCTCCTGCCAGTTTGCCACCCATCTCACCCAGCCTCTCTCTGGCAGCTTCTTGAGGAGAGCAGCCTGTGGACCCACAGTTACCACCTCCCTGACCAGATTCTGAATTTATCCTTCGACCTATGGCTTCCTTTGGCTTTGTTTCCTCCACACCTGAAGGAGAAGCCACCCTTGGATGGAGGCTGAGCTCATCCACCCTATTGTCCCAAAGGTAGGAGGACCGGCTTGTGCCTTCTGTTATTAAGCACCTTCTAGAGGGGGTGGAAAATATCAGGTTAGCTTCTGTAGCTGCCTAAATTTAACTGTAAAATCTCCATTTGTCTTCAGTGTCTCAGCTGGTCACAGAGATGGCATGACCCAGAGAGACTTGTAGGATGGCCCAGGGTGAAGGTGGGTGCCTAGACTGCTGGGAGGCACACACAGTCCACACCAGGGCAGCCAGGCACTTGCGTGTGGCAGGGGCAGCATGTGCCCTCCTTACCCTAAGCAAGCAAGGGGGGATTGAAGGTCTTACAGGTGTCAGGTACCCAGAGGCTGCCCACAGATGCCCGGGCACTATAAGCAGGGTCAGCTAACAGCAGGAGCATCTCAGACTGGCTTGCATCTTGGACTGTGAGCTATCTGATCAGTTGACTCATGCTTCTGTGCTGGAACTACACATAAACACACACACGAGCTTCTGTCTCACCTGTGCTGACTAACAGGTGAAGGCAGAGAGGAGCTGAGGTGGCTGACCTCTCTAGCTTCCCACTTTCGTCAAAGTCACACACAACTCTCCGAAGCCCTAAGAATCCCTTTTTCTTTTTTTTAAATATTTTTCTTTTTTTATTTGTAGACCTTTCTAAAGAGTCCTTCTTTTCTTTTAAAGTATATTTCAACACCTTTTTAGTTTTTTATACAAAAACTTCTAACTTATAAACATTGATTTTGCTCTATTTCAGAGTTCTTGAAAGAGGACCTGGTTGCTTAGTTGTTGGAGGGAGATGGGTGTTTTAGCTGTAGATAATGAAATGGATCTGATTACAATATCACACTTGTAGTGTGTATTTTCCATTGGCAAATTTTAATGGTCCAATGTAGTTATTGCTTGTGGTGTAACTCCATTAAAAGCTCTCTTCTTTAAAATTTTTGTGATGTTTTAGAGCTGGAAAATGTAACATGAAGGTGGTTTTGTTAAAGCTCAATCTAACCCTGCATATTTCAGGGGAATTCTACTGGTTGCTGTTCCTAAAAAGTTTATCAATAGCCAGCATATGGGCAAGGCAGAAATTTATCTGTTCAATGAATTACTACTGAAATTATTTTCATTACAAAAGCGCATGTCTTTGCTAGAATATCCAAACAGAAGGAGATAAAGCCGTTCTTCTTGGAAAAAAGACATATCCTTTTCAAATTGAAGTGATAATGTAAATAACACTAAGTCAGCCTGCTCCAGCTGGGAATCTGCCCCATGTAGTCATGCTCAGTGGGATGGGTATTAATCTATTACTCAACTGTGCAAAGTTCAGTAGAATAACTGTTCTCACTAATTGCTAATGGGTGAAATTGCTGGTGCTTGTGGGGAGATATTCTGGTAACAGATAATTAAGCAACTAAGTAGTTGAAAATGTCAGGGAAGAAAAATGATCGCTTTGACCTCACTGAGTACATTTTTAAAACTGTGTCAGCTGAGCTCACTCTTCTCTCATACAGCCAGCTTGCAGCTCTGCTGGGGACATGCACTATGACCATTAAGCATACAGAGGGGAAACCGAGGGAAAACTTTTCTTGATCCTTCTTCAACAGTTGCTGCCCATGCTGAAGGAGAAGCTGCAACTCTCCAGCAACAGCTACATGTGGTTTTTACTTGCACTGACTTTTAGAGACACGCCTTGGTTGTCTCTTGCTTCATGGCTGAGAGATATTGTGCCTTCTCACAGGTCACATCCCCGTGCTGCTGCACCGAGTGAACTCTCCTCTAGATCCACGGTTCAGATATACTCCTGGAGCCTCTACTTTTTGGAAGGTGCCAGAGCAAGGATGGACAGGATGCCAGCTGCAAATAAGAGGAGAAAGCAGAGTGGTGCCTCTCAGCCTTTGCCACATGGGTTGGACGGAAAACACAATTCAGCCAGCAAGCATGGATGACTGACACAACATGATATTTTGGCCCCCCAATTATTTTTTAAATTAATCTCTCTGTGTCCCTTGGGAGGGCAAGGGAGCAACCTCTGACCCCTTGGAGCCTTGGGGCGATGCAACAACTGCCTGACCTGGCATTTCAGCAGGCTCTGGGGCAGCTGTGTGGGGCCAAGGCACCAGGCCAAGTGGTCCCAGACAGAGCTTCAAACGCTGACATACCGCCCCAAAGACTCAGCGCTTTCTTCAAATCTGGCATCCTTTTTAGGGCAGAGTTCAGTTGGGAACTACTTTTGCTCCCTCTCCCCACCTCGTCGCAGACACGAGAAGAATGTGCACAAGAAACTCTCTCTGCCAGCTAACATCACAGCTTTACTGGCTCTGAATATCACTGTGCTTTGGTAGCTATTTCTGCATATCATGAGGATGTCCTGAACACTTCTCTGTCTCAGGTGTCCTTGTCCTTGTTTGCACCTATTTGTGGTATGACCCAACAACTGCCTTTCAATTCCCTGTAATCCAGATGGAGAAGAGTGGACGGTATTTCCCATGTCTTGCTATTGACTACAGACAGCTATTTCTGATCATGTGTTAATGAGTGTCTAATGAAAAGCAAGGCTTTCAATGAATAAGACTTGTATCACTAGCTCCCAGATGCTGTCTCTCAAGGTATTACCGAAATTCACCTCCTCCTGCAGCCCTGGCTGCCCACACCATGCCAATGGCAAGCTGGAGCAACAAGAAGCACATGTCCATTTAACAGTAACTACTACAGCAAAATATAATATTGCAGCAACCTTTGTCTCCAGGATGGCCACAAACCCACCAACATATCCTTCTCTGGATGCTGATATCATGCTGAGCAGAACCTTATGCTGGAGTTTGAAAATTCACTCTAGATGACTGGACTGTATCAGTGCTCAGTTGGAATGAATTCTCAACAGTTTGAAAGTCAAAAGTCTTCAAGTTACAAGGCTATAAAATGAGTGACAGATGCAGTCCATTACAGTCCATACAGTTCAAAAGTTTTCTATTTTGAACACATTCAGTCAGTTTAAAATCACCCTTACTGAAAGTAAAGGAATCTCACCATAAAAGAATCCTCTCCCCAAATTCCCATCTCCAGTAATGCTTCAGCAGAGCAGTTGAGAACCTGCTCAAGACAGGCTGAATGAAAACTGGCTGAGGCTGACAAAAAGGCTACAGCAGGCAGGTGCTTTACACAGAATCATTAAGGCTGGTTCACCAAGTCCAACTGTTTACCCATCACCAACATGTCCACTAAACCATGCCGTGAAGTGCCATGTCTACATGTTTTTTGAACACCTCCAGGGGTGGTGACTCCCACCACTTCCCTGGGAAGCCTATTCCTATGCTTAATTACTCTTTCAGTGAAGAAATTTTTCCTAATATCTGAACTGAATCTCCCTTGGTGCAACCTGAGGCCGTTTCTTCTTGTCCTATTGCTAGTGATCTGTGAGAACAGACTAAGCCCCACCTTGCTACAACCATCTTTCATGTAGTTGCAGAGAGCAAGAAGGTCTTCCCTGAGCTTCATTTTCTCCAGACTAAACAATTCCAGTTCCCTCAGCCATTTATTATAACAATTGTGCTCTAGACCCTTCCATAAATGACCATTACTGACTTATACACAGCTCCTCTACACAACCTGGGTTAAATACAGGGAGACTGATTTTTTTTTATAAATAGCATTCTTTTAAAATAAATTAATGGGTAAGGAGGAGAACCCATAAGACAGTGGATGTAGGAACCAGACTGTAGAAAATTTAAAGAATTGGTTAAATGCATATATATTCACTAGATGAGAACAGCTCAGCAGGCAGAAGTAATTCTGCCCAATTACTTACAATACCAGATGGTGAATGAATGAACATATGTGTTCCTTGGGATCCAGGGATGGCTGGGATATGGCATGGTCATGAGGCTGCACAAGAAGTCAAAGGCTATGGGTACACCAAAAAGGGATTTCTGTGCCCACAATCTCATAATCTGTAGCACCCTGGGATGAATTGCAAGTTTAGGTGTCCTTTGTGTGGGCTTGGGCTTTTGTCATGTCCAAACATTTTTGGCTAAGAGTGGGTGTGCTGAACTAACATCTGGTTACATGCAGCTTGTGCAGTACAGCCGATTGAAAAACAGGTCTTGTAACTGAGTGGATAATCAAAAATTCTGAAAAAAACCCCACCAATTAAAAAATTGGAAAGCTTGAAGAGATTTGTTTAATTAATGCTCAAGTTCTGGGTGACCTGCTAAAGATACCCAGGTTTCATTTTGTCATTGCTTAATGGTCTCCAAAGCCTTTTTCACATTTTAGGGGGGCGGTGATCAATTTGCAAATGGAGAACAGTGTTTCAAAATAAGAAGTAGAAAAGTTTTGTTCTTCAATATCAAATTAAAACGGTGCCACATTTTTAGAAAAAAAGTCCTGAATGTCAAAACTCACAAAAAACTTGAGGTTTGATATATTTTTCCTTTTTTTTCTTAGAGAATTATCAAGTTTGACCCAATTATTTAAAAAATAGCTATAAGAGACGTGTTCTACAAAAAGACTCCCTCCCTATCTAATCTGCAGTTAAAGCCGTTAGCTGCAGCCCATAAGGCTTTCTCACTGGGGCTGTAGCAAGCTGTTGCCTTGTCCTGACATAAATTGACCACTGAGCCTCATAATTCAGGGAAGTATAAAATTGGTTGAGCTACAAAGCTGTAAAACCCATGCAGTAGGAAATCAGTCATAGGCTGCTAATTTCACACCTTTGGGGTAACAAAATAAAAGGAAAAAAAAAAACACCAAGAGAATAGGAGTTTAAAGTTAATAAAAATCCAAAGAATTCTTCTCTAATTTGTTTCTGAGGATGCTGGAATAAAAAGGACAGAAGGCAAATGAATATTTAAGACAGAGAATTTAACTAGCTCTGGTAGAAGCTGGTATGGCTCACCTTTGGCCTCATTGTCTTTCTCACAGCTAAGGAGAGTTGCTCATGCAGGGTCTACTCCCGAGTTGCAGGCAGGGTCTGGAGCTCTCCATTCCCTGACGGTGAGAAGTCACTGCTGAGTTTGTGCATTGCCTTGTGCTGGGTGCTGGAGAGGACTTTTTTCTGTTCCCTGCTCCCCATGGTGTTGACAGAACACTGGCAAGGGAAAAGCCGCAGGCCAGCCTCTCAGGCACTCCAGCTGTGCAGAGCCATTCAGGGAGGCATGTGCTGTGGACTGCTGCTTGCCTATGCACAGGCAGCCAGGGTGGGAAAGGAATGGAAGGGGTGTCCACAGGGTGTGGGAACAGATGTCCATCCCCTCCGTGGATGGATCTTACATCTGGGAGGGCATGTGGGGGCTGAGGGAACAGCTAGAGGGAGAAGCAGAGGACTGGGGGGACCTCATTATGCAGGGAAGTTGCAAGTTAGAGCATCCTTTCCTGTCTCCCACCAGCACACAGGTGTTGTTTTCCTGCTGGGATGATGCCATTTGACACTGACCACCATCCAGCACCTTCTGGTAGAGAGGGACTTCTTTGCCCATCCTGGAGGATGCACAAAATCTGCATGAGTCTTTCCTAATGAGCTTTGTCTGGTATCATTGCTTGGCACCAGCAGCCAAATTATTCTCTTGTTTAAACCTGCATAAAAATAAAGTAGCTCCACTAGAGTCTGAGGTATAATGCAGATTTATGCTACACTGATAAGGAGCAGAGTTTGATCCTGTTATTTTATAATGCCAAGACTTCAGTTTTACTAGTCCTTGGAGTGCGCACCAAAAGTACTTTTATTTACTTTCACCTTGATGTGAAAGGAATCACTGCCAAAAAGCCTGTGAGTATATTTTTGGTGCAAATACCTTGAAACCCATTTTTCCCGACCTCTCATGACTGGTTCTTTACCAAATGAGGCTGGATTTTCCTGCCTGAGGGTAGCAGTTTTATGCCTAACATGTTGTTACTTCCAAAACCTTATAATAATGGCAATGTGTAGGGACTCGCCATACACATCCCTTTGAGAACAGTAAGTATTAAAAGCCCTTGGCCGCCCAAACCATAAAACTTCTACCTGTGAAAGTAGACTGCTAGGGTCAGAAAAGTCACCTTGCAAACATGGAGATGGGAGGAGCAGATGTCAAGCACAAAGGAGGACTAGTTCTTCATCATAATGCTTAGTTATTCAGGCTTTGTAATATAAAAGGCAAAGAAGGAAAGGGAAAGATTTCAGTCCAAGTGGGAAAACAATCTTTGGCAGGTTTAAATGACGTCCTCCCTCCTGAGTTCTGGTTATGCCACGAATCATTCCTTTGCGATAGAAGCAGTTGCCCTTACAATCTTTCTGGAAAATACACTATAGCTGTGGCAGTGAGCCTTAGAGCATTGAAATGTGACAACTCACTGAAACATGCAATCTGAGTGAAAAATAGAGCAGAGAAATTAAAGCCCTTCACTGAATAGCGTTAGTTTATAACAGGAGAGGGAATTGTAATTTAGTCATGGTTGAATGTTTCTAATTTATTCTCAGCATTCACAGCCTCTATTTATAATTTTGCTTTGTGGAGAGAGGAGTGTTGGGATTCTCTGAGGTTTTTTGAATATCCTTGCTTTATCCTGAAAGCACCTGTTTGTTCCCTCTGTGACACAGCCTCTAATCCTGCTCTGGGTGTAGTGAGAAAAAATAGGCTTCTAGTATCATGGCTGAATTCAGGAGAGATAATATCTGCTCAGTTCCCTGCATAAAAATTGCTCTCTAGCATAGGCCTTCTGGAATTCTTCTTTTGTGTCCTCAACAGGGTCAGGATGTGAGGATCTATCTGTGTGTGTGTGTGTGATCTCTGTGCTGAAAAACAGAATATTTGGTTGTTCAATACTACATAAAATTTTAATAAGAGTTGAGTCACACAAAGCTTTTTACTGCCTTCCCCTTTTCTTCTTTGGTATATGTTCTAGCTGTGTCTGTGGAATACAGCTTGTCAGTGTATGTAGGTACAATCTGATTCATGTTGATATCTTGTAAAGACTGGGGAGGCGTTACTCATGTAGCTGCAAGGGCAATTGTCAGAGAGTAAGAAGAAATGTATTATACCCCTTCTAATATGAGATTTTAAAGGTTACCTCATTTGTGCATGATGAAAACCAAGCCCCAGTAAGAAGCAGTCAGGAGAGGGTTAAGGAAGTCAATGATCCCTGATATTAACATTTTTCCTCTTTTACAGCTTTGTAAAAGATAAAGGTTTCAGATTTCAATCTGTGGTTCCCAACAGTGCTTTGAGAACACTGCAGTAGGCCTGCAAAAATCGCTGATGCTGGGCCAAGCTGAGATAATGTGTCTCAGCAGGAATGACACAATGCCCTAAAAGAAGACTATGATGTAATGCACATCTCACAAATCAGAGCCAGTTTCCGTTAGAAAGCCTGAAAGTCTAGCACTAATACTGCAATATGCAAAACTTGAGGGGTTTAGATATTTTCTTTTTTTTTTTAAATAATTAGTAATTTTGTAAAGCTTGAGCACTCATGCAGTCTCTGTTAGTTACTAGAGAAGCTTCTCTCTTGTTCCACACTTACGTGCAATTCTTTTGCTTACTGAATGCCATTAAGCATTTCACCTTGGTTGAGGTGCCTGCAATATGTTAATACAAATGCTGTAGTTTATAGCATTAATGTGACTGTTTATGCAGGTGAGGCATAAAGTGCATATAGCGTATTACACTAAATCCTGCTTAATGAAGGTGTTATGCAGTCATCTGTTAGACTTTCTAATGTCTCACAGAAAAATTAAGCATTATTTGTGATAAACTCAGCCTGAGCTTCAGCAGGTGCAACTCATCAGTCCTTGGAGGAGTTACTTCCCTGAGTAAGGTGAGCCAGATTTGGGCCCATGAGTTTATGAACCACTCTGGTTAGTTTTCTTGTCTTTTATTAATAATCATGCTGTCAGGGCAGCAGGATTTGCCTGCTGCTCAGTCTCCTGTAGAAGATGAGCCAGTCAGACTGGTGTGCCTGGAGCTGCTGCAGGTTTTATGTTCAAGCAGGGAGTCTCTGAACAAGACTGCTGGAGTCCGTCATCTGCCCTGACCCCAGATCCTGGCAAAACTGTGGGATGTCCTGGAGGGCCTCACTGTCCCCTTGGCCCACTCGAGGTTTGCAGCAAAAAAACTGTGATGATTTCGAGGCATATGACTGCCTTTGGGGCTGTGACCCTGCATCCTATGTGCACCCTTTGTGGGACAGGGGCAGGAGCTGCTGTCATCAGCTGGCTCTGTCCTTTGGAGGCAGGACAAAGCTGAAGGTCTGGGTCTGTAGCTGAGGAAAAGCCACAATGGCTTTTGGTGTTGGAGGGGATGAGAGCAGCCCATGTGGATCTGGCCTTGGTTACCCATGCAGCCACATAACCCTACAGCTATAACGTGGCAATGCGTGCCCCTTTGCTGTGCCTATTCATCTCACAAATGTCGTATCGTTGGAGTTGAACCACATATGCTTTCAAAATACCTCAGGTTCTCCAGAACCAGCCTTGATGGTTGTGCATCCAGTCCCTGGGCTGGGACCAAGGACGAGGGATTTTCAGAGGTCCCATCCTGGGTTCATTAAAGATGAGCCTAGGGGCAGCATGACTTGGTTAGGGTGAGATCGATAGCCAAGCCGAAGTGCTTCTATAGCAATGCACACAGCATGGGCAACAAACAGGAGGAGCTGGAAGCCATTGTGCAGCAGGAAAGCTATGACAGAGTTGCCATCACAGAAACATGGTGAGATGACTTTCATGGATGGAGTGCTGCAACGGATGGCCATAAGCTCTTCAGAAAGGATTTTGTACCTTACAAAGTGCTTTGATTATGTAGAGTTCAATGACGGTGATGATAAGCTTGAGTGCTTGTGGGTAAGCATTAGAGGGAAGCCCAGCAAGGCTGATATCCTGATGGGAGTGTTTTAGAGACCACCCAACCAGGACAGAGAGGCAGATGAAGTATTCTACAAATGGCTAGCGGAAGTCTTACTATTGCTAGACCTTACTCTAGTGGGGGACATCAATTTACCAGAAGTTGCTAGAACTTCTGTTCTTGTTTTACTTGCTAGAAGTACAACACAGAAGAGAGGAAATAGTTAGGATGTTCCTGGAGTGTGTAGCAGGTAACTTCCTGACATAAGCGGTGAGTCAGCCTACCGGGCAAGGTGACCTGCTGGACCTGCTCTGTACGAAGAGAACTGGTGGTAGATGTGGTGTGAGAGTCCCTTGAGATACAGTCCTGAAGGGTAAAGGGGTTGAGGAAGTCTGGACTCTCTTCAAAAAGGAAATCTTAAAGGCCCAGGAGAGAGCTATCCCCCTGTATTGTAAGACTAAAGGGTGGGGGAAATGGCCAGCCTGGTTGAATAGGGAGCTTTTGATGTGACTTAGGAAGAAAAGGAGGGTTTACCACCTCTGGAAGAAGGGCCAGGCAACTCAAGAGGAGTACAGAGATCTTGTCAGGTTATGCAGAGAGAAAATTAGGAAGTCAAAAGCCCAGCTGGAACTCAGCTTGGCCACTGACATAAAGGATAACAAAAAAAGTTTCTATAAATACATCAACAATAAAAAGAGAACCAGGGAGAATCTCCATGCCTTACTGGATGAGGGGGGAAGGAACATTGTAACCAAAGATGAGGAAAAAGCTGAGTTACTTAATGTTGTCTTTGCCTCAGTCTTTAATGGGCGGACCAACAGCTCCCAGGGCATTCAGGCTCCTGAACTTGAAGACAAGGATGGAGAGCAGTGCAATCCTCACATAATCCAGGAAGAGGTGTTTTACGACCTGCTTCTGCACCTGGATATTCATAAGTCTATGGGGTCAGATGGCATTCACCCAAGAGTACTTAGAGAGCTGGCGAAAGTGCGCACCAAGCTTCTCTCCATCATTTTTCAACAGTCCTGGTCAACAGGTGAGGTACCACATGACTGGAGGGTGGCTAATGTGACACCTATCTACAAGAAAAGCCAGAAGGAGGATCCAGGGAACTACAGGCCTGTCAGCCTGACCTTGGTACCAGGAATGATCATGGAGAGGATCATCTTGAGTGAGCTCTCACAGCAATTGCAGGGT
>VWZO01017640.1:27371-40095 GCA_013396975.1 Bucco capensis
GTGGTGCTCCAGGACACGCTCTAGTGAGGGCAGGGGTTGTGTGGTGGTGGTTTGGTTGGTTGTGGTTTTTGTTTTGTTGGTGGGGTGTTCTGGTTTGTGGGTTTTTGGGGATTTTTTTTTTTGTTTGGACTTGGTGACCTGAGAGGTCATTTCCAACAGTAAATATTCTGTGATTCTGTGATTCTGTGACTGGAGGACATCTTGGGCTTAGAAAGACTTTTCAAGACCTGGTGAAGTAAGGAGGCGGGGTCAGCAAAACTGCTACCTTAGACTTATGACAAGGAAATTTCAGACTGGTTAGGACACAGATTGACAGAATCCCTTGGCAGAGAGTCCTGAAGGGCAAAGAGGTCCAAGACGGAAATCTTAAAGGCACAAGAACAGGCCATCTGCATGTGCTATAAAACATGATGAGGAAGAAGACTGGCCTGGATGAACAGGGAGCTCTGGCTGGACTCAGGATAAAAAAGAGGGTTTACCACCTCTGGAAGAAGGGGCAGGTGAAACAGTGACACTACAAAGATACAGTTAGGTCATGCAGAGAGAGAATCAGAAAGGTGAAAACCCAGCTAGAACTTAATCTGGCCACCCTAGTAAAGGATAATGAAAAAAAGAATTTTACAAATAGATTAGCAGCAAAAGGAAGGCCAGGCAGAATCTTCATCTTTTACTGGATGTGGTGGGAAACATGGTCACCAAGGATGGGGAAAAGGCTGAGGTATTTAATGCCTTCTTTGCCTCAATCTTTGATACAGTAGTTATCCTCAGGCTATTCAGCCCCCTGAGCTGGATGAAAGAGACAAGAAACAGATTAAAGCCCCTGTAATCCAGGAGGAAGCAGCTGGTGACATGCTGCATCTCTTAGACAATCACAAGTCCATGGTGCAGGACAGGGTACTACGAGATAGTATGAGGGTACTGAGGGAGCTGGTGGAAGAACTCGCCAAGACACTATCAGCAGTTCTGGTTAACCAGAGAGGTCTGAGATGACTGGAAACTTGCCAATGTGACACCAACATAAAATAAGCGTAGGAAGGAGGATCTGGGGAACTACAGGTGCGTCAGCCTGAGCTTGATGCTGGGAAAAGTTATGGAGTAGATCACCTTGAGTGTGATTACACAGCAAGTGCAGGACAACCAAGAGATCAGACCCAGGCAGCATAGGTTCATGAAAGGCAGGTCCTGCTTGACCAACTTGATCTTCTGTGATGAGAATATCCTGGTTTGTACCTGAAATAGTGTAGACAGCAGGACTAGGGAGGTGATTGTACCCCTGTACTTGGCACTGGTGAGGGCACGCCTTGAATACTGTGTTCAGTTTTGGGCCCTTCACTACAAGAAAGATACTGAGGTGCTGGAACATGTCCAGAGAAGGGCAACAAGGCTAAAAAGATGAAGTGTCTGGAGAATAAGTCTTATGAGGGGTGAACTGGGATTGTTTAGTCTAAAGAAAAGGAGGTCCAGAGGAGACCTTATGGTTCTATATGGATAGTAACTTGTAGTGAGGTAGGAGTCAGTCTCTTCTCCTGGGTTACCAGTGATAGGACAATAGGAAGTAGCCTCAAGTTGGACCAGGGGAGGTTTAGTTTGGATATTAGGAAAAATTTCTCCACAGAAAGTTGTTAAAGATTGGAACAGACTGCCCAGGGAAGTGGTGAAGTCACTGTTCCTGGTGGTGTTTAAAAAACTTATAGACTCTCTTCAGCCTACAGAAGAGAAGACTGAGGGGGGATCTTATCAATACTTATAAATACTTAAAGGATGGGTATCAAAGGAATGTGACAAGTCTTTTTTTCAGTGGTGCCCAGTGTCGGGACTAGATGTAATGGGAAAAAACTAGCACATAGGAAATTCCATCGTAACATAAGGAGGAACATTTTTACTTTGAGGGTGGTGGAGCAATGGAACAGGCTGCCCAGGGAGGTAGTTGGATCTCCGTCTCTGGAGATACTCCAAACCTGACTGGACACCATCCTGTGCAACCTGCTCTAGGTTTTCCTGCTCTTGCAGAGGTGTTGGACTAGATGATCTCCAGAGGTCTCTTGCAACCCCTAACATGCTGTGATTCTGTGTCCAGAGAAACGAAGCCTAAGAAAATGGAATAACATTAGAATAAGAACATCCAAAGCTAGAAGCCAGATACAAAAGGGAATCTGGCAGTCAAGATCTTTCTTGTTTGCATATCCAGCTGGCATTGAATTCAGTGGGAAGTTATTACCTAAGTATTTTGGTAGGTTTGACCCTCTTGGCTTAAACAGCAACTGTATAATGCAAGTACTGTACGCAACTGTGACAGGAAGGGAAGTAATTCCAGTTATCTTTGCTTCCTGGGAACTCAGAACATCCTTTACTGTAATTTTGAAGGCACCTTGAGAGCTACTTCCAAGTACTTCCAGTGCAATGATCCTGCAGATTATACCTCTGCTGTATTTTGTTAGTTGTGCCCAAGCATGCAGTTGATTTTCCTATGCCACATGTCTGGATCCATCTGTGTCAGTGCTGCCCATAGTGCTGAGGTTCAAACTCAGGCCACTCCCCACCCTGTGCCTGACCCAGGGCCACATCCAGCCTGGCCTTGAACACTGCCAGGGATGGGGCATCCACAACCTCTCTGGGCAACCTGTGCCAGTGCCTAACCACTCTCTGGGTAAAGAACTTCCTCATAATCTCCAATCTAAATTTCCCCTCCTTCAGTTTATATCCATTCCCCCTTGTCCTATCACAGTCTGACCGCTTAAATGTCCTGGGTCTCTGGATGAGGGCAAGCCAGCTGTGGAATAATATGATGGCATAGATACACTCTTACAGGCACAGTCTGAAAATCACTTGGGGTCTCCTGTGGCCCCTGGTGCGATAACTGTGCCGACAGCAGAGAGAGCATTAAACTCATTGCCCATGGGAAAGTGTGGGGAGTGATACCCGTGTTCCTATAATCCTTGTATGGGCAGGATGAGCTCATTAGCCTTCTGGCAGTCATCCTAGGAGAAGGACAACTCTGATNACACTCTTAGGAAGGTGGAGGATTGCTGAGGTTGAGGAGCAGGCTGTTCTCTACTTTCCCACAGACCTGCTGTGACATGGAATGCACCAAGGGGGATGATTGAGACCTTGGGGAAGTTCTTGGTCATGAGATTCTTCCTCCTTCTGAGCTGTGGGAAGCCCATTTTGCTCCTGTGCAGTGCCCGAGCATAACTCAGTTCAACTTCAGTTCAGCAACTCCCCTTCCTTCTCATTCCAGACAGGAAAGCCCCTGAAGAGGCTACTATAGAGGGGTTTGGGAGCTCTATGCCATTGCACGCAGAGCTTTTAGAAATATGATGTGCTACAATATCTCTCTCTTCTGCTATCACTGTTCTAGTGGCTTCAGTTTTGCTGCTGAGGCAAAAGTCATTCCCACCTGTACGCTCTGTGCCCTCAGCAGCCCCAAACAGGAGAGAAGGAGGGTGAGAGTGAGGGAGGGAGAGAGGAAGGGAGGGAAGAAGGGATGGAGGGAGGGAGGGAGAGAGGGAGGAAAGAAACCTGGCTCCTATAGTTCTGAAAATTATTTGCATGAAGATACTTGCTTAGTTCAGTATTAAGGATCCAAGGTTTTGGGTTCACAGGGACAGATTTTCTTTAAAAAGGGAGAATTCCCTGAATGTAAGTGACGTCTGCATGCAAAACAGATCTATTATCCCTAGAATCAATGTGCTGTCAAATATTACACTGGGGGGGGGGGGGGGGGGGGGGGGGGGGGGGGGGGTTAGCNGGGAGGGGGAAGAGGTGTGGTGCATTCACAAGAATCCTGTTTTTGAGGAGTTGTTAGCAGTGTGATAAGCCAGAAAATTTATAACCATGTATTTGTCCAGCACCTAGTACAATGAGATTTGCTTCAAGACTGGACTTCTAGTTTGACTGAAATTGAAGTAATAATTAGCATATTATAAAAATCAATAAGTTTAGCCTAGCGTACATTTAAGTCACTCATATGAGTGACATAAGCTCCCACATGATTACATATCAGATACTTCTTGTGCCTTTTACAAAATGTCACTCTTTCTCACACACTCATTAACATAAAACATTATTATTCTTCTAGGGGCTGAAGGGCAAACTCAACCATAACGGAAATAAATCCAGGGCTCCAGGTTTACCTACATGTAGTGTGTGTTCATGCTGCAGGATCTCACAACAGCTGGGGTTTGGCTGCACTAGTCATGGTATCACCAGATATTACAAGGAAATTGTCTCAAGGAGAATAAGCTAGGCATACGTATCTCACTCCTTACTCAAGGTAAAGTTCTAGACCCTCAACAGTGAATGCTTTACAGGCAGAAGTAGTTCTCATTATGCCCACAATCCAATTTGTCCAGAAAGCAAAACAAGAGGGTCAGCATGCTCTGCTGAAGGGCAGCTATTTTACCTGCAATGCTGCCATCTGGGGCTTGCTGCTTCCTTCTCAGACAAGCTCTAAGTGCCCCATAGTCCCTTATTGGCCAGAGGAAGGAAACACATCAGTCAGGCTCAAGCCCAGCTGGAAGTAGAAACACATGAGAGGGCATTGTTCAGTGGCAGTGGCTAATGCTTTTTTTTTTGCCCTGGTGCCTGCAGTCCTGGCTTTTGCAAGATGTGCTTTGCTTCTCTGGACTCTGAGAATCTTATTGGACCTGTCTCGTTCTGCAGGAAATCTGCAGTCTTCCATCTATTTCATAATTTTCTGCAACATTGCATCTGTTTTGCTGTGTTCTCTGATGTACAGTCTCTGTTCATACTGTTACAGCATCTAGCACAAGGAGGTCCAGGCCTCTCAAGGCCTCTTGTGTTTCAAAAATATAGTTTGTCCTTTCTGCATGTTCTTGTAAACTGCAATGCCTTATATTGACTCCATAAGGAGTGTGACCATAAGGAACGGTCTTGCTGGATTGCACTAAAGTTTAGTGAAACTAATGGTTTGTTTTGGTGAGTGGGTGCTCAGCATGCAGTGGTATAACTATGCTCTACATGGCCTTCCCAAAAGGTATCCTTTGCTGTTTGTATTTACCAACTATACCTAAAACCAGCATTTAGATTAGGGTTTAGACTACTTGCTGTGGAAATACTTCCATTCCAACACACTCCTGGTGTGAGACCCAAGGCTGACCCCCGATGGAGGCAGACCGGGGACATTTAATGGAGAAGCTCAGTGGGGGATGGGGAGGCTCTGTCAGCAGGCTGTGCTGGTCCAGGTCACTTACCAACACCACAATGTATACGCTGCTCTGTTCATCACAGGACTTGAGGCAGTTCAATAACTTTCTAGGCATGCTGATGAGGAAATCTATCTACACTCTAGGACAGCTATTTAAATGTGAAGTCCTTCCTTTACCAAACACTTGCCTGGGGCTATAGCTGGTCTCCTGCAGAGAAATAAAATGTCATCCTACTGCTCCCACACAGTTCAATCAGAATGCTATGACGTGCTGCTAGTATGTACAGAAAAATGGTAGGGGCCACAACAACATCTTTACTTTCCCTTTTATTGTTCTTTGGGCAAAGGTACATGGAGAGCTGTGCTTCAGTGTTTCCTCACAACTGAGTTTGTAACTCCTTAGCCAGACTTGCTTTGAAGACAGTGCA
Organism: Bucco capensis; assembly: GCA_013396975.1. Classification (NCBI taxonomy): domain Eukaryota; kingdom Metazoa; phylum Chordata; class Aves; order Piciformes; family Bucconidae; genus Bucco; species Bucco capensis. The sequence continues at coordinate 32,967 of VWZO01017640.1, forward strand.
CTTTCTCCTCTAGGTAAATGTTGGTTTGTTTTTCATTTAAATATTAATTTGGGCTGGGACAATGTAGCATGTAATATTGCGACTCTCTGTGAGGATTAGTGATTAGAAGTCTCAGAATTCACTTTAATCAGTTGGTTCAATACTGCTGAGATTTGCAGTCTATCCTCTCCTATGCAACAGCCAGAGTCTTTCGACATGCTGACAAAATTGAAATGAGCTCCTTTATCTTAGACAAGGATAATTAATCTTCAAACACTGTTTATCTTATCCCCAAATTCCCCATAATTCAGAATGAAATTAATTTAAAGTCTAATTCTGTTTTAACTAGTAATTGGTTAATCAATATGCTCGATGTGTAATTATATTCTTCGTTCACATTCCTTACAGGCTTAAAAAGACCATCTAATTCTTATGGTGCTTTCATTCCTATAATTAGACCATGTGACATACAATACTGTATATATAGTGAACAAATTTTTTCTTGGAATAATTTCCCATAGATTGTTTCCATTCTTTTTAAAAAAAAAAAAAAAACCAACCAAAAAGCTTTAAAAAAGCTTTCATACTGTTTCTTGATTATTTTGGATTTCTGTGAACATTTAGAGATTGTGCAAAGAGTTTTAAATTTTTAATCTTTGCTCTCTGCCTGTAGATGAAGAAATCTACACAGCCTTTTTATTTCCCTCACTTAGACTTGACATAGCTTTAATAGTTAAGGGAATCCTTGCTTTCTCTGAGTACTGACAGGATGTAGCAAATTCAAGATACTATCATTCTTAGTATCTTTCAGAACAGAAAAGCCACAAAACCTGTTAGTTGGTGTTATTCTTATGCACAGGAATTATAGTTCCTACTAGGAACGGGAAGTTTGAGGATAAATCAGAGGAGGAGATTGTGGTCTTTTCAACACAGAGTAGTGAGTCTTGTTTACTTAGTGGATACTGTCATAACCCCATTGTCGTCAGTGGTCTGGCCAATGGTTTTCATATTTCTGTACATGGAATTCCCTATTTCTGTCAGTTTCATGAGTGCTTATATACAAGTATGTATTAATATCCTCTCTTCTTTGATCATATTTCATTGCTGAAACCTATTAAAGCCCAATACCTGTTTAATTCTATGCATACACAAATATATTCCATCTCTCATTCATGTTAATGACACATAGATTACAGCTTCAAGAAACAAGTCAAAAACCTTCTCCTTCTGATGAATAAGGTGCAGGAGAGTTTGATTGCCAACACCTTACTGATCTGGGTTATTAGAGGACAGGGAAATATCAGATTTTACACATTTAGGCCCAAATCTCTGTGGATCTGTGTGGATCCACACTGCTATTTTGCAGTGTCCTTAAAAGCAGAACACTCGGATTATGTGCAAAGCATTTAGAGCTGGCAGGTCTTTTCTTGTGATACCTACCTAGGAACTTCAGCAGCACAGAGAGGAGAGAGATAAGAGATGCCAGATGAGCTGCACTGAGTGGGATGGGAAGGGAACAGGGGAACATTCTCCCTTGCCAGTAGCCAGACAGCTCTAATGAACACATTTGTCCTTGGTCACAGCTGCAGCTGACTCCAGGTTTGTGGCCCATCTCAGCTTTGGGAACCTAAGCCCTGGGATTGGCCATAGGCAAGGGCCTCAGGACATGCTTGACCCCTACCTTGGGCTGCAAAGCAGAGCCGCAGCTAGAGCCCCTGCACACAAAAAATAGGTGTCAGCCTCCTCCTGTCCCATCCCATGTACAGCCCTGTCTGGAAAATTTGAGTTGCAGATCTGCAATTCTATGACTCTCATTTGAGTCAAATGAGACTCTATGAGTCGTGTTTTCAAGCTTTTCTTAATAAACATGGGGATAAAAATAATTTTTGAAATGTTCTTAAAAAGACAAAAGCAAGCAAAATCCAAATGACAACAACAATTCTTTAATTTCCTTCCTTGGGTATAGAGACATAAAAAATAGGAAGATGTGATAGGATTCTGGAAGCTGGGGATGGTGGAGAAATGAGGCTTTGCCTGTACTTTGAGAGTATACAGCAGTCCCATTCAACCCCTTAGGAAGGCAGATGGAAAAAACAATTTGAAATTTCTAAGTTGTTTTTACAATAAATAGTTAAAACAAATTTGTTTTGAAATTTACATCACTAATTTTTTAATAAGATATTATGGGCACCTTTCTTAGAAGAGTCACAGACTCTTTTCTCAGTGATGACCTTTTATTTTAGCGTCTGAACAATTTTCTAAGATTGCCAATAAAGACTTTATACAGCAAAAAACTGTTGACAAAATATTTTACTTAATGTTTGTAAAGAGGAAAGAGTGTCTCTTTCCCTTTTTAATTTTGAAAGAAAGCAATCTATTGACTCAAGAACCATTCAACCTTAAAAATCATATCCAGAGCTGCTTTAATCATGGCATTCCAGGAGACCTGGGATTTCATCATCCAGTTTTTACTGTACCCCTTTACAGTCAAGTTTAGAGCAACTGAGGAAGAAATCTTTGTTTCCTAAGGTACAACACCTAGACACTGCAGAACTGTAGACTGTGATTTGTTTTCCATGATATAAAAGGTAGTCAAAATGAGACACAACCTCCTATTGCTTACAGAACTTCTTCAAAAATCTCTGGTCTGCGTAAAAGCCTAAATGTCATAGAAAGCTACACTTTGGAGACTTAAAACTGTTCCCATGTTTGTTCCCATAGAGCAAGGAGAGATGACATGGGGCAGCTGGAGAAAAAATGAATCCCCTCTGTGAGGAACAGAGAGAAGGAATTTGACAACCCATTACTGCTTTAGCAGATACCAGGATCCTTTGCTCTGACTTACCCTAAAACATTCCATAGTTAAAATATTTCTATAACATATATGGAAACTTGACTTATTCAGAAATTTCCAAAGTCCCAGTTCTTCCCTACCAACATGAGGGCACTGATTTAAGAGTCCTAAGAACAGCCTGCCTTTTTAGGTCTCCCAGTGTTGGACAGGGAGATGATCTCAGGTCAACCTTCCCTTTGCTCCTTAGCACTCCTCTCTGTCTGCCCCACGTAGGCACAGCTGGGAAGCTGCAAGTTTACACCATAAGTAGCACCATGGTGCTTTTAGAAAGGTTTGTGAATCTCAGAATGTTGCTGTCATCTCTCACCTCCTACTATTCAGAAATCATCCTTTTCTCCCCAAAACTGATGCAGCATCTCCTGAGTCCAATCAGTTCTTGGGTCCATTTTGAAATCTTTATTGCTTTCTCCCTGCTGCATGGTAGATCTTTGAGAGGTTGGATCTTGTCATGTGTTCTCAACATGACTCATGCAAGCTCTTCTGCATCTTCTGCCTTTGGGAAGACTCCCCCAAAGGACTCTTAGGGGATTTTGGAAAGTCTTTTACTCTGCAAGGCTTTAGTTTTACCTTTATTATTACAGCTGCTGCAGGGAAGGTGTTTTGGGGGTTGAACACCTCTTCAAACTGTTACTCCTAGTAGACATAAAACCTGCAGGAGTATTTGGATATAAACCAGTAAACTTTATTCTGAAACAAGAATCTCCCCAAATTTCTGGTTTAACAGCCACAGAGTATCACTAAGACCATATTCCTTGATGATCATTAATTTTCTTGTATGGTTGAAATCTGTCAGCCTTTTGTAGGCCTCCACAAAGATCCTCCTCAGAAATGCAGTAGTATTTCTTCTTCATTATACAAGCGTTGTCTGGAAAGCAGTTTTCCAGTACCTAAAGGGAGATTATAGGACAGAAGGGGAGAGACTTTTTAGGCGGTCAGACTGTGATAGGACAAGGGGGAATGGATATAAACTGAAGGAGGGGAAATTTAGATTGGAGATTAGAAGAAAGTTCTTTACCTGGAGAGTGGTTAGGCACTGGAACAGGCTGCCCAGTGAGGTTGTGGATGCCCCATCCCTGGGAGTGTTCAACGCCAGGCTGGATGTGGCCCTGGGTGACCTGGTCTAGTGGTTGGCATCCCTGCTCAGTACGGGGAGGTTGGAACTAGATGATCTTTAGGGTCCCTTCCAACCTGGCCATTCTATGACTTACGCTGTCTATGACTTAGGACTTCTTTCCCTTGTAATTTCAGCCTCATCTAGAGGCAAGTATGTTGTAATGGTGATGACTGATAGCTGAAGATTTCTTGGGTTCAGAGTGTTCCCTAATGCAGGCCATTTGTCATCATGTAGGGTTGCCTTATAATGAAAGTCATTTTCATTGCTTGAATCACATATGGAGTTAAAATGACTGTTTATAGGACAGATAAATTGTGGAGTTGTCAGTATAGGGCAGTGTTTGCTTTGCTCTGGGGACAAAATGACAACTGGACTTGCCTAAAACTCATCAAAAAGGATGATAAAGCCATGAACACAAATCTGCACTGTAGTCAAGATGTGGGATGGGGGGAGGGAAGAGAGAGAAGAAAAAAGAGCGCTATTTTTGTGCGAAGATGCGATGACCATCAGATAAAAATGACAAAGTTGTACTTGTCAGAAAATAAGTCACATTGCTGATCACTGGATAACTTTGATGTAATATTCCACAATCACTTAACTGAGATTTCATGGCAAGATTAATGGTTAAGTCTTTAAAACATGCATGAAGAAGAGCTTTCTTCTAGTATCCAACTGTCAGACAGCCCTTATCTGGGGCTTACATTGATTGATTATGATTGGTCTTGAAGTAGAACATGACCTCTAAATAAAAAAGAAACTTATGCAGATTTGAAAGTGAACCATCAAGCTTTTGGGTCTTTCCTAAACATTTCAAAACCTGTTTAGGGCCTCGTATGGTTATATATATATGCATATGTACCCCATATACATATGTATCTTCACAGACTAAGCCCTGCTAACATGTGGAAGACCAACAAGAAAAAAACCTTACCAAACTTTTCTGTCTTCTTTTTCACAAAATAATGTGATTTAGGCTTAATATATAATTTCCAACACACATTGGAATGAGTTACGAGATACTATGTGATCATAAGCAGTGCACGGATTTTGAGTGAAAGCAGACAAATTTCTTCTGGAGAAAATGCTTGTTTCTAGTGTATGACTTTGGATGAATTGTTATATATGCTTTGGAATGAATGGTGCCTGTAAATCTCACTTTGGACACTTCATGAAGTATTTGCAACATATTTTAAACTAGCTTACTGGTGCCAATTCTTCTCTACTGCTCATTATCTACCTTGTGTCTTTGTGAGGGACTTCAACTATAGTGAAGGAAAATTTGGGTAGTGTTGGCCAGCCACAGTGCCTGCCATACTGCAGCCAGCTGGAGACCCTTTTTTGCCCAAGAGTGGGACTTCTGCAGCTAAACGCTGAAGAAATATAACAAGACTTTCCAATATTGCCCTCTGTTAATTCTCTCCACAAATCAAGAAATTTCACAGCACTCTTATGTGTTCAACTTGATCAGCCATCAAAACTTGGAGTAGCTAGACATATGGGAAGTGGCTGGAAGATGTTAAGCTTAGCCATGGGCAACTCTAAAGAGTATCTTGTCCTGAGTAAAGTGATTAGGTCAACTAGAAGATGCTATTCACCTTTGTATTATATTGCTATGTATAGCAATGCTTAGCTGAGGTTGATGCTGCATACTAGTTGCAGGAAGACTGCAAATTTGTGAGACCAGCATGCATGGGTCCTACCTTTCATGTGCCTGTACCAACACGGCATTTCCATTTGTGCACTCTCTTTTTTTTTTTTTCTAAAAGAGACGTTTTTACCTTTCTTCAGACCCATCACATAATAGGGAGCTTAAGGAACTTGCTTGGCCTTGGGATGAAGTCCTGCATCATTATGTTGATCTCTGAATTGGAAGTCATAGCCAGATCAGAAGCAGGAACTAGGGTTCAAGCAAGGCTGCTCTGTCTCTCTAAGCAACTGACTTGGTACCCTGAAAGAGGAAAACATGTGTGTGCTCTCTCACCATGAAGGAAGGCTTCAGGTGCCCCCAAGCCCCTGGTTGAGGTGAGCTGATATACACACAGCAGATGCACTTCTGAAGGTTAGCCATTCCTCATCTGTCATCTCTATGTTTGAATAACCTACTCATGCAACGATTGAAAAAGAAAGTGCTAGATCAGTGCATAGGTGATCCCCTCTCACTAAAATAGAGGTGAAAATCAAGGTGGAAAGTGACAGCATTCAAAATGTGAAATTAATTTGCGTTTAGTTGTAAAGGAAAACCTCCATGGCAACATCCTGTGGCCAGTGGTTCGTCTCAGAAAGCTACCGTCCCTCTCATAGAGGCCCAAGCAGTGTTGCATGGTGACTGTGCTTCTTCCCTAACTTTTCACACGCCTTTGCTGCAGCTGGCCAAAGTTGAAATCAGTGGCATGTGCAGAACATTTTGCAAGAAATTATCCATCTCAAAGAAACAGAGTTTACTGTCTTGTGAAATTCCACTCCCTGCTCCTCAACTTTTTCTATTTGCCAGTTATAGAAAGTGGGGAGGAAATCAAGAAACAGCCCAAGTATTTCCCCACTTTCTCCTCAAGAAAAAAGGCAAGGCTAATGAAAGCAGATGTCCTTCACCTTTTAAAACTTTTCTTTCTCTTCTCACTCACAGTGGGTTGGAAAGCACTGTTTTTCTTTCCTTCCCATAATAACCCCTGATATTCTTATGTCCTGGTTTGACCAGAAGCTAGGGTCAAAAGAACAATCTTTTTAGAAGACTTCTCAGAATGCCTTCTCTCCCCCACAGCCCTCACTAGACTGGCTGTGTTCGGGGACAGCAATAAACAAAAACAAAAGCACTGGGCACGCAGACAGTGACTTTCTAAGAACAGCTTTATCTAAATTTAAATGGTACAACAATATGAAAGAGATAAGCAATAAAGAAAGATAAGGTGGTTAGTTCAAAGATGGCTTTCGGCCCTTTCTCCCTTTTAATCAAACACCTCCTCCCCCCTTATCACTCCCTCTCTACCTTCAAGAACATCCAGAGGAATTTCAAGAATGCCAGAGGCCTTTTTCTGTAAAAGGAGAAAAAGCCGAGCCAGGAGCACAGTTCCAGGAAAGCAGGAANTTACGGGCCCAACGGTATGTTGCATCTCTACCTTGGTGACCTGAAGCTTTATGTGCCCAACGAACTAAGAATAATTCTCCTTTATGCTACCAATCTAGAT
>VWZO01017646.1:280-23667 GCA_013396975.1 Bucco capensis
AGAGGTGTTCCAGCCCCCTGATCATTTTTGTGGCCTCCTCTGGACCTGCTCCATCAGGTCCATGTCCTTTCGGTGTTGAGGGCTCCAGAACTGGACCCAGTATTCCAGATGAGGTCTCACTATAGGGGAGTAAAGTGGCAAAACCACCTCTCTTGATCTGCTGGTCACACTTATTTTGATACAGCCCAAGATGCCATTGGACTTCCGGGCTGCCAGCATGCACTGTTTGCTCATGTCCAGCTTGTCACCCAGCAGCACCCCCAAGTCCTTTTCTGCAGGGCTGCTCTCCATCATCTCATTCCCCTAGCCTGTATTGATAGTGGGGATTGTTCTGACCCAGGTGCAGGACCCTGCACTTGGTCTTGTTGAAGCTCATGAGGTTCACCTGGGCCCCCCTCTCCAGCTTGTCCAGGTTCTTCTGGATGACATCCTACCCCGTATCCTGTCCACTTGCACAGGTTTGAGTGTTTGTGGCATGACAGTGTTTCATTTGCTGAGTGAAAGAAATGCAGGACAGTTTAGTGTAGGGCACTGGGGCAGACAGCTGGGTCAGGGTCTCACCTGTCAACATGATAGTGTTTCATGACATCATGCCGCTGGTTATGCGGCGGAGTTGTCAATTAACCATCTATGGCCATGTCTTTGTATTGCTCAGCACACAAAGCAGGTTCTTTCCTGAGTTTTTTTTATGAGATATCTGTGTTTGAGGGTGATGCTAACACTACTATTTAAGATTTCTGAATATAAAATGGTACTTTGTGCCTGGCTATTTCAAATGTATTTAAAAAGATGATGGATTACAACCTGTTAGATCTGCAGAAGGGTTATACCTGTGAATTGGGCTTATTAAAGCTTGCAGCAGCTTCTGTGGGTACCCAGGCACCTCACAGTGGTGCCTTTTTCAGCAGTAAATGTTCAAAGCAGGAATTCTAGATATTCCAGTATGGTGTTTTCTTCTGGGCAGAAGATATCTGACTGACCTGCCTCTGTGCCTCTATTGACTGCTGTTTGTGCTGTCAAAATGCCAGCTAGATTCAGGCATCTTCACTCAGTCCTGCACCATGAATGAACAAGTGCAGTGTGGTTGGATCCCATAAATAGCTTTTGTTCATTCATGGAAAATATAGTAATTATGAGCACGCTAGTTTAATGGTTGTGATTAATTACTGGTGGGTTCGTAAACGATGTGTGGAGGAGAGGTTAAAATTTACTAGAGGCTTTTGCTATGTAGCTGTTAATTGAATTCAGTGTATATTAAATTGAGCCTCTTCCCTGACCCTGGAGGAAAAAGCTTGGTGTGCTGGAATGTATGGACTCTATTGATTTTAGAAAGCTCTGGTTAAAGGCAGTACAAAAATGCTCTTAGGCCAAAGTCCAGATTCTTCTGCATGTATAGTAAGGCCAAGGCAGTGTTAGTGTGAAAAGTTAGGGAATACACTACTTTATTAAGGAATTCACATACATGTAGTTATTGTTAGAAGTCATTTCCCAAGTAGTGCTATTAAAATAAATAAATAAATTATCCCACACTCACAATTTTAGCTTTATTTTGGAACCATTAGTTCTTTTCATAGTTTTTCTGTTGTCTTCTGTGTGGTTTCTCTTTGTATATATATAAAATCGCATACATATTAACACACTCTGTCAGAAGTTTGTTTTTCAGCTAGTTGCCTGAGGCTGTTTCTTCAAAACTTACGGAATGAAATTTTCCTATCACCAAATCCTTCTATCTACCAAAAGGAAGATATTCTGACTCCTCACCTGGAGTATTGTGTGCAGTTTTGGGCTCCACAATACAAGGACATGAAATTGTTGGAGACTGTCCAGAGGAGGGCCACAAACATGGTGAAGGACTTGGAGGGGAAGTCATGTGAGGAAAGGCTGATATCACTTGGTCTGTTCAGCCTGGAGAAGAAGAGACTGAGAGGAGACCTTATTGCAGTTTATAGCTTCCTCACCAGAGAGGGAGGTGTGGGTGCTGACCTCTTCTCTGTGGTGACCAGCAACAGGACCCAGGGAAGGTTCAGGTTAGATGTTAGGAAGAGGTTCTTTACCCAGAGAGTGGTGGAGCATTGGAACAGGTTCCCCAGGGAGGCAGTCACGGCGGCAACTCTCGTGGAGCTTAAGAGGCACTTGGACAATGCTCTTAAACACATAGTGTGTCTTGGGGTTGTCCTGTGCCTAACTAGGAGTTGGACTTGTGGGTCCCTTCCAACTTGAGATCGTCTGTGATTCTGTGAAGAAAAATCTGAAGGAAAAATGGTGTCTGTCCTTTTCAGCAATCTGTGCCCAGTAAGAGTGTTTATAGCGAAGAGGAAAAAATAATCCTCAGGGAAGGTTTGTAACACAGGAGAATCGAGCCAGGACCTGCCTAGGCAGGCATTAGGCACTGCATGCTTGTGTCCTGTTTATTTTAATAGAAACTCATTTCATGTTTGTATCAGCTGTGTCCTTAGCACAGCAAAGTCACATGTGGAGTGAAGGTTGTCTCTGCAAATGGGAAAATTAAGGAGATGCTTCTGTTAAGTTTGTTGGAAGCTTTGGATAAACACTATCCTTTAATATGATGGAATAATTTTTTAAACTTTTGGAATTAAAACTTCTAATGGACTTTTTAATGTATTTGAGGGTCAGCATTAGAGGAATTTTGTGTGTGTCCCCACTATGTTCATGTGCCCTTTTTCTGCAGTGTCTTCTGGATGTTGTTTTACCTTTGCAATTAAAACCTTTCCAGGTAGTTTCCTTGGAGTCAACTTAAGTTTTATGCACGGCACAAACCAGGAGTTAGTTTGGGATTGTATTTTTTTCCTCAAGTTGCACAACTTGTGCACTCAGGACAAAGCAGTTTGCATGAACTAAATGTATCAATAGCCCAAATAAAACTTTGCAGAGAAAAAAATGATTAGTATTTGTTTCATAGATCCACAGGATTGTAGCACAAAATCTTACGAAAGATGTTGGAAAAGTGAATCCCAAAATGTGAGCAGCTTGTGCTTCTTTTTTTTTTTTTAATCCTCTTTCACAGGTTGCAGAATCAAAAATAATGTAAGCAGAGAGCTCACTTAGTGTTCAATATTTACCATTTGACCAAGCCCTCAGTTAAAACATTTTGTCAGGAAGACACTGTTTTCCCTCAAGTCCTTAGAAAAATTCTTTTTGAACTCAAAAAGGCAGATATTCTGCAGAATTATTTCCAATGTTTGTTAAAAACTTTTTTCTAGTTTTACATACAAGTAGGTCACACTAGGGTGCACTATTTCTTTTTGTGGCTTAGAAATAAAACTGTAATTATAAAAGGATGAGTTTTAATGAAATTATTAACAGGGAGATTTGTAAAAAACATTTGATGAGTGTCAGGTTTCCAGGAAGCTAAGCAGTTTAGGAAAGGATCAGACTTTTAAGAGGTTCGGTTACCTGTAAGAATATTTGAAATGCCTGAAGTACCAACCAGAAAGAACAAGGTAACCTGAAAAGTCATTTACAAAAATGTGCAAAGAAATTTAGTGGGTTTGGAGGTCTGAAAAAATCAAGAAGCAGTAGAAGAAGTGTTCAACAGCTTCTGAAATAGGGTAAGGCAATATAATGTAAAGGTGATCTTTGTGGCCTCCTAGTGTGATGGGGTCCTGGTGCTGCTTTTGCAGGGTTGAAGGGTGAAGTTTCAATCCATTTGAAGGTTCTGCTAGTTCTTGGAGTATTTGCCTGCCTGGATCTTAGGTTGATGCCTGTGCAAGGAGATCTGATGTTCTCTGCAGGGCTCTGTGCTAGTACTAATTTTGTGAGTAAAACAAGTTCTAAGGCTTGTAACTCTGTAGCACTGTACGGCACTCTTCTGTTTGGTTTTGTGAGTATCCTGCCTCTGGTGCTTTCCTGGGAGAAACGTACCTGGCCATAACTAGAGCAAGCTAAAACTGCTAAATCTTGCTTGCATGGTGACATTAATCTCTTTGGTTGGACTCTTGAATTAATACTATTGCTCCTCCACAATATAATGCACTTAAAGATAAGCTGCTTCAAAGAAATCCTGCTACTGTTGCTCCTTGCTACCCTACAATATTTGCATTAAAATAGTAGGAAAAAAACCCAGTGGCTTAGCTTTGATGTCTGATACTGTTAAGAGTGAGTTGCTCTTTCCTGCTTCAGCGAGCTTCTCACAGCTGTTGAGAGAAGTACTTAGCCCCAAAATGCAAGACTTGTATCCCCCAGGGCTGGTGGAGAAGAGGTTGTGAATAATTTGACTTGAAGTCAAGGTGGTGCTCGGTGGAGCAGGAAATTAGGCGTGCTATTTTTAAATGCTGAAGAACTTATTAAAAAGCAGTAATAGTTTTCATTAGACAAAGAGCTTTGAGTTTGGAGGCTCATGATTTGAGGTAGCATCATTCATCAAGTAAGTGTTTATTGAAGAGTGCCAAGTGTATCTGTCTTTCTGGAAGGGCTGGTGACTATCAGAAGAATTAAGTAAGGGATGCGAATCTTACTGACATAAATCTTGGCATGCCAAAGATGTCTCTCTAAACTGGCAGCTGGTGTTGCCACACATTTAGCAGTTAGAATAAAACTAAAATGACAAATCTATCTAATGTGAGAAGAAAACTAACAAAGGAATTCTGCCCAGTCTGTATCTTTTGTTCCTCTCTCTTGCTTGCTCTGTCTGCTGTTTTCCAAGAATTTTGATGATGAGAAAGATGCAAGCTCTCATATCCGTTCCTCTTCTAACACAAGATAGAAAATGGCTTACAGACGTAGGCTTGCAGCAAAGGAGGAAAAATTCAGACATCCAAGAAGAAAATTCTGACTGTAATTGTGGAAGTCACTGGGAGAAGTTATATAGAGAGGCTGGAGAATCTGCATCAACAGAGATTTAAAAAAAATTGTCATGGAGGAATCTGCAGGAATGTTATGGCTCAATTCAACCCTCTTTCAGGCAGGGAGATTGAGCAGAGGGCCATTGAGGTACCTTGCAATCTAGGTTAGCATGCTTTCTCTGACAGAAAAAGAGCAGTCAACCTTTTAAGACAGTTGTACAAGCTTAAAATCAAGAAAGCAAAAGCCTTACTTCCCTTTGTCCTTGCCCAAGACAGAAAAGCATGCTAATGCAAAGAATTTTTGACATTAGAAAATGATGTACAACCATAGCAGAGTAAGGTCCAGATTCCCATGGCTGCAAAAAGTCGCTTTGATTTTTTTCCAGACCTTTGGATTTCTTAGCAGCAAGTTCCCTGCCTAAGGGCTTCTCAGGGAATGGGAATTCTAAAACTAGCAGGTTTTGAGATTCATTTTATATTTCTTGCTGAATATAAGTCTAAGAAATTTGCTTGGAAGATGTGAAATAACGTGATAACACATACATAGCTCCACTGACATGCCCTGACCCTAAACAGGTCATAACCTTCAAAAAGTGACTGTTTTCTATGATGTTAAAACAGCGTTTATTCTTTAGCTTTGTAAAATAAAGCTAAAGCTTTAGCTTTATCATTTCATAGATCATGAACTAAAACAAATTTGGTGCTTCATGAAGATTTTCTATTTATTAGCGTTGAAGGTGTCTCTTATCTCCAAAACAGGGATGCTTTTTGAGGTATCATAACCTTTAGCACCTAGTCATGCACTATGGCACAGGTTTATAAATTATAGATTTCCTTGAGCTGTTCACTCACTCTTGTTCAAGGAATGGTATATATGTAAGTAAAACTAAGATTTATTTTTTTCACTGATTATACAATGAAAAGCTGATTAGCAAGACCTTGAAACCTAATATCCCCATTAGACAATTCACAGCACTGCATGAAACCTGGTTTATAGTAGGCAATAAAAATTAGAGGTGACTTGAGAGCAAGCCATTAAAATATGTTTGGAAGGGAAATTCAGGCTCAGGCACATGGTGGAGTTTGCGTTGGGTAACAGTTCATGGGAGTCAACTGAGCTGTGATAACAAGGGCTCAGTGATTTCTTCTGACAACTTAAAGAGAGGTCAAACCCAGCCTGTTGGAGGGTTCCTGTCTTACTCAGTGCTGGTGTGTGGTCCTGCACCTTCCCTTTTGCAAGCTGTATGGCCAGGTCTACAGCCTGGCTATGTACACTCACCAGTCCTACTTCCTCTGGAGCAATGGAAGGGAATCGGCTTCAACCCAACCATTGTCTGCATGCTTGGGATGAGAGAACACAAGGACATTATGCATCCCTGAAGCTGCAGCAAGGAACTTGCTCAGCTTTGATGACCTGGTTGGTGTCTGAACTTCTTTTTTAGCTAGAGTGTCAGATTCTGTATTTCTGCTTTCTCACCACCTTTATGACAATGAATGTTTTGTGTAGCTTCCAAGGAAATAAACCCTTCTTCCCTGTGCCAGATGAGGTTTGCTTCTAGTCTAGTGACTCACAAAATAAATCTGAAGTTCGCTGAATCTGCCTAAGTTTTTTTAATTCATTGCTTTTGAAGTGGGGGGCTCTTAAATACCCTTTTGAGGGAGCTGAAAATCCTGCTTTCAGCCTCCTAAACCACTACTGTGGTTCAGACTGGTGGGGCTTTTCAGGCACAGAAAGTGTTTGGAGCAGGGTAGGTTTTGATCATAACATCTCAAAGTAATGCTGGTAGGAAGAGAGGGTAGAAGACGGAGAGGGCGTGGAGAGAGAGTCGGTAAGCTGGTGTCTGTTGTATGTGAGGTGGAGGCTGGGACTTGTTTGCTGGAGCAAGAAAGCAAAGCCCCTCTCTGAGGGCATGGCCCTGCTCTTGATTCACTGTGTGACAGACCAAAAGGGCAGCCTGGCAGCCCTTAAATAAATCTCTGCTCTCCAAAGCCTTTACTGCATTAAATGTAAAGATCAAGATTGCAGTTCATGCTCCCAAGGTGTCTGAAGCAGTGGCAGATTGGTGCCTGCTTGCTTGATCTTCATTAAGGTGCAATGAAATGATTTTGCCTGAATACACTGTAGCTGCTTTGTGCTGCAATCAAGTTGTTGTCCTTCCTTTGGGGTCCTGAGTCCCTGAGTTGAGGTCACAGAATCACAGAATGTTAAGGGTTTGAAGGGACCTCTGGAGATCATCCAGTCCAACCCTCTACAAGAGCAGGTCTGAGGGTGGTTGACAGGTTGGGGAAGGAGTCTGCACTCCTGCAACCCACTTTCACCCTCTGGAGTTGGTTAGGGCCCATGGGGTGGGTTGGTGTCCTAATGAGCTGTGGCCATGTGGATAATGGGACTAAAACTAAATTTTCTATGTCACCTTCCATCTTAAAATGATGAACTGCAATATAATGTCTCTGGGCAACCTGATTTTCAGCACGTTTTTCTCTGTTCATCTCCAAGTGTGCTTCTGCATTGGATGCTGCTGTGCTTTATTTTTATCCCTTTCATATGACAGTCCAGAAACAGTTGCTTGCACACACCCCCCCTTTTTTGTGTGTGTGTGTATGAAATAAACATTAATTTTTTAATGTAAGATGAGCAATTTTAAGATACAAAAGTACAAATATAGTGTACGGAGAAGTCATGAGCAACCTGACAATTCCCAGGAAGACTTGACAGGGCTGCAAGGTTGCAAACCCCAGGAATGGGGGCTTAAATTTTATATATGTCTTTTTAAATCATGTAACCTAGTGTATCAAGTCTATGCAAATAATAGAAATCCAAAATATCTCTTAGAAGGTTTTGATTTTAAGAAATTCAGTTTTAATTCTGCTTCTTTCCTTATTGGATTCCTGTTAGGATTTGCCCTTGCAAGCTCTTTGTAGAGGCAGTGAGAAATTTCTACCAATGAGTTTCGTTGGTGGAGAATAGTGAGTCTGTAAAATATCTATTCCTGTGGGAAAGCCTGCAGTAGCAATTCATGTGGTGTGTTTTTCCCCACGACAGGCAGCACCTCCTGTTCTAGCTTTCCTCCTGTGTTACACATCCATTGGAGCAAGGACTGGCAGGATGATGTGTGATCATCAGCCTTGTCTGCAAGAACAGTATCAGACACTCAAACTCAGATTTGAAGGCTGAAGGCAGGGAAGAGGGCAAAGGAAAAGATTGGAAATTTCTTAGTGTAGTCTCTGGAACTTCCAGAACTGTATAGGTGATTTAATCTGATTTTCTAGTGAATATGTCTTTGAAACACTGGATTTTCCCAGTGGATGAGAATTCCAGTTTTTTTTCTAACTCTACTTTACTGTATTTTTAGGATTTTCCATCTTGAGACTGGGCATCTGGCTTCAGTTTTCCTCTTCAGAGTAAAGCTCTGGGACATTTAAATAATTCAAGGGAGAAATTATAATCACTCAGCAAACAGATGTCAAAAAAATGAAAGAAGCTTAAAATCTAGGCCTCCAAACTCACTTCCATATATTTCCTTTTTAAGTAATGTATTTTTAATTAGCTGTTAGAAACAAAGTGCTGTACTGACATATACATACTTCCCATCATGGGACAGAACAAAGAAAGTGAAACCAAAGTTACAAACTATTGTGATATAATATGTGAAAGAGATGCTGTGATACTGAGCTCGTTCACCTCATAAAGCCCAGAGTTACAAGACTATCATGTCGCTGTTTTCCAGATGATATGAAGAGAGTTGAATGGGCTTCTGTTCTATGCTTTGCAAGAACAGAAGTTTATACTTGAGCTTTTCTGGCTCAGGTAAAAAAAAAAAAACAAATGACCCAAAATAAAAAATGAGAATGAAAGGAAAATTCCTTTATCCAGATAATAAAAGCACTGTTCTAATTATAATTTGTAATTGTAATTACTGATTTGTCTTTTGTAGTGTCATTCAGAATATTTTCCTAAAAAATCATTCTTTTCAAGGGTGGAATATCACAGTATCACAGTATGTTAGGGATTGGAAGGGACATAGAAAGATCATCTAGTCCAATCCCCCCCTGCCAGAGCAGGATCACCTAGACGAGGTCACACAGGAATGCATCCAGGCAGATTCTGAATGTCTCCAGAGAAGGAGACTCCACAACCCTCCTGGGCAGCCTGTTTCAGTGCTCTGGCACCCTTACTGTAAAGAAGTTTTTCCTCGTGTTAATACCAAACCTCCTGTGGTCCAGTTTGCTCCCATTCCCTCTTGTCCAAACATTGGAAGACATTGAGAAGAGCCTGGCTCCCTCCTCCTGACACTCACCCTTAACATATTTTAATGAAGGTCCCCTCTCANACAGTACTGGACCCAGCACTGACCCCTGGGGCACACCACTAGTCACAGGCCTCCAGTTAGACTCTGCTGCACCAGCCACAAATCTCTGGGCTCTGTCTTCCAGCCAGTTCCCAATCCATCTCACAGCACAGTCTCCCAATCCATACTTCTGAAGTTTGGCAATGAGGATACCATGGGAGACAGTATTGAAAGCTTTGCTAAAGTCAAGAAAAACCACATCCACTGCCTTCCCCTCATCTATCCATCTAGTTATGCCATCATAAAAGGCTATCAGATTAGTCAAGCAGGACTTCCCCTTACAGAATCCATGTTGACTACTCGTGATAAGCCTCCTTTCCTCCAAATGCTTGGAGATGGTGGCAAGTAAAACTGTTCCATCACCTTTCCAGGGATGGAGGTGAGGCTGACTGGCCTATAGTTACCCAGGTAATCTTTCTTGCCCTTTTTGAAGCTCGGGATAACACTGGCCTTCCTCCAGTCCTCAGGGACCTCTCCTGTTCTCCAGGACCTCTCAAAGATTATGGAGAGTGGCCTAGCAATGACCTCTGCCATTTCCCTTCTCCATGCAGCACAGCTGCAGGATGGGTCGTACCCTGGGTATTATCCATGTTGTCAGCCAAAATATGAAGTAATGCAGGAATCTGAAGGGAGTCTTGAGTATTTTAGTAGAATTAATGGGAGAAAAGTAGGTGAAGACAGACAGAGGAAGACCTTGTCCTGGTGGGATTGGTGTTGGAGGGCTCAGCCTAGCTCATTTTGAGGCTGCTTATAAATCTGCTGTTGCTACATGTTTTCTTGGTGCCACCATGTCATGGGTTTGAGGTGTTACAGTCCTGCTTTGGTGCCTGAGTAGAGCTCTGACACATGCTGATCTCTGGTGGCTGCAGATTTGCTTGGGGCACCTGGGAGAGCAGGGACTGTGCAGCAAGGTCTCCATGGTGCTCGCACATATCTTCCTTGGGGAAAATCCCTTCATGTGTCAGGATTTCCACTGGGTTTTGAGCCAGTTTAGGAAGCTCTTTGAAACTGACTGAAGTGAAGGTGAGGATGCTATGCTTTCCATTTGCACCTCTAAGGGTGGATCAGGCTCAGCTGAGCAAATCCTTTTCTGCTACCTGCTGGCATGAACATGAAAATAATTCTTTCTGAGTTTGTCACCTGGCCTCTTTTTTTGTGTATGTGTCCGTGGTTGGTTGTTTCTAGAACAAAGAGAATGTTTCCACAAGGAGAATGTGGGGGCTAGCAAAGCAGGGGAGGGGTTAGTGCTTTTCAGGAAGAACAACCCATCCTCATGCTCTGGCCTGCCTGGCTGCTGAGTTGTCAGTGCTTGCTGGCAACTCCACGTGAGCTTTCCTGCTTGGCAAGAGCGGTTCATGCTGCAGTTTCAAAATATTTCCTTCTCTCTGTTGTTTCCCTTCTGGGTGCTAGGTCTTCCCTGCCTGGGGCTTGCCCATAATGAAACATTAACCAGCACAGCACTAAACTTGATTTTTTTTTTCTTAGATACATAGTGCAGTAAAGTGGCTATCAAATCACTCTCTCTTAATATCTTCCTTGGGATACTGTGGTGATTTGGAGGCTGGAAGTGTTTAAGAAGAAGGTTTTCAAATATGAAGGGGTGGGGTGGGTTTTTTTGTGCTGAAATAGACATTAAATATTGAGTATATACCATAGAGTCTTTGGGAGTATTCTGGTGACAGCCTATACTTATTTTAGCTCCTGATTCCAGGTGTATTTCTAAGCCCATGATAAAAGAGATGCATTGTAAGCCTGTTGATACAAACAATATTACATAGCTACTTAAGTCTCTGAAGGATTAGCACTTTTGTTTTCAGTAAATGGTTTTTCCCTGTGCTGGTCTTGCTTCTTTGCTTAAAAACATAAAAATATGTATTTAATTTATAATATTTGATTCCAAACTGCAGTAGGACTTCTTTCTGTTTTAAAAAGTTTGTTTGGTTTAAATGAGGCTGACTTTGAAGCTTGAGCTTAATGGCAGAAGAACTGGGAGGAGTGTGGAGTAGTTCTGTTTGGTGTCTTTCTTTTAGTGGTTATGTTCTGCTACAGAGAATGATTATGATGAGAGCTTACACGGAAGAGTCAGCTCATCCAATGTACTTAAATCTTCGGCATGTCTCTGAAAGCCCACCTGGCGTCTTCTAAGTATGACTGGGAGAAATAATCCCATCTACTGGTACAGTTTTGGGACTGATCTGCTGGAAAGCAGCTCAGTGGAAAAAAACACGGGTGTCTGGGTGCACAGAAGCATGACCATGAGCCAGCAATGTGCCCTTGTGGCCAGGAGGGCCAATGGCATCCTAGGATGCATTAAGAGGAGCGTGGCCAGCAGATTGAGAGAGATTATTCTCCCCCTCTGCTCTGCCCTGGTGAGGCCACACCTGGAATACTGTGTCCAGTTCTGGGCCCCCCAGCTCAAGAAAGATAGAGAGCTGCTGGAGAGAGTCCAGCGCAGGGCCACCAAGATTATTAAAGGAGTGGTAGGTCCAGTGTATGGTTAATATACCAGTAATATATGGGACAGTAAAGGTTATTATGTGTGGGGTTTTTTTCTGAATGGACTTGTTTTTTTTTTTTCTTTCAGCAAAATAAGAACATTGGTTCAGAAACTTGAATATTCAGCAAGCCCAAAGGCAAGCCTTTGCCTTCCAGGCTTTGCAGAGACAATGACTCCATGAAAACATGATTAGGTGAAGCATAAAAATCATTATTTATAGATCGTAACATTTATTGATGCATTTTTAATTGTCAATCAAATCATCACTGAAGTCTTTTAAAGCACCAACGATAGAGATGAGAACTACCATGACAGAGACTGCTGTGCTTGAAACCTTTGCCCCAGACTGCGTGAAGATTGAGTGAGATCATATGTAGTGTGAATGGATAAAAAATGAGTCTCCTAACCAATATACTGTGGTAACAGGGGTCCCTGAAGACTGAAGTCAATATCTGTACAGTGTGTATCTGGGTTGTGGCATCTGGACTCTCCTGAAGCTTGTGCGGAGACTTCCAGGAGGCAAGCATCTCCTGAAGTTATGCTGAGAGCTCAAGTTTTACTGGTTAGGTGTAGATCCTAAGTCCTGGCAGAAAATGCTTAAAAAATGACAAAAGCTTGGAAAAAACACTTGCATTATGACAAGGTGAACTTGCTGTTTCTAGTGCTCAGTCTCTCCTCCTTTTTTCTTAACAGATAATTTTCAATCAGACAAAAAAAAAACCCGTTTGAGAGGAACTGGACCAAAAGCTCCAGTGTTCTGTTCTGTCCAGCTGTTGCTGGAACCAGAGGACCGTCTTGGGCTTAGTTTTGTGAAACCTCAGAAGCAGCCATAAAATTTGGCTGCACCTGGAAGCACAGTTGCTTGTTGCCTGAGGAAGGCCAGGGAAGGCTTGGGCTGGTCTCACACAGGCTTTCTTGGTGAGCACTGCTTACATCTTTAGTGTTGTTAAGGCAGCTGAATTCAGTGTGTTCTCTCCCAGTGACCATGCAGTGATTTGACGCTCCTGAATCCCCACTCTGCTAGGAGGTCTGACCATAGAAGGAAATGGATGCTGTGGTCAGCATCAGCATCAGCAGCATCATGTCTCTGAGAGGTGACAGCTTGTTGCTTTCAGCAAGTCTCTACCAGCAGAGATAACCTTCAATTTGGGAAAGAAAAATGCAGTCTGGCATGCATGCTTTAGGAGGCTGCCGTGGTTCAGCTGGAGGTTAAGAGGACAGAGGCAGGAGTGGCAGGGTTATGGTTCAGTGGCTTGTGTTCTTCAGAGGTCACAGATGTGCTCTTCTTGCCACAAACCTCCTACATTGACTTGAGAGTGGGAATAGGAGCTAAACTAGAACTGCAGAGTGCAGAGACTGACCTTTCAGCTGTGGAAACCCTGCATGTCACGTGCACCATGCTGCTGGCTACAGCTGAAGTGGTTTCCTGGTTTCAGAGGTGTACTCCCTAAGATAGTGGTCTTTTCCCTCCCCTCCCCTGCCCTCCCCTCCCCTCCTTTACAGTAACACAGTAAAACCACATTAGTCCATCTTCCAACTGTATTCAGTTTGCAGGGGTTTAAGCTGTGTGTTTTCTTGATGCTTATCAAAATTTAATTGAAACAATTTGTTAGGCATTATTTTGACTATAGCGTCACAGTATTAGAACATCAAATATTTGTGGTTTGGCTGTAATTCTGGATTCATGACTCCGGCAGACAACACAGTCCAAACTTATGTTATTTGCATTTTCTTGTTTTATGAATAATTATTGCAAAGGTCTTTCCCAAAGGAAGGTCTTGAGAAGAGAGGAAACATTTAAAACTAATTACAGATCTACAAAGCCTTTTTTGTCTCTTATTTTATATAAGTGCTGTTTTCAGAAAGAACTGGGGAGTGCTGTAGATTCCTATAGGAGTGTTCTGAATGATACATGGAAGCTCAGTCCCTTTCTTCAGTTGTGGCTGTCAAAGTGTAGGTAGCCAAGTGCTTATTTCAAGGTCATACAGAAGTAGGTGACATTAGTGAGAGCTCTTGAAAACTGGGTCAATTATTTAGGTACCTAAATGCAAATTTGAAGTCTAACTGTGTTATTGCATGTCTGTAGTTTGGTCTAGTTCTATGTGTGTGTATGTATGTGAGAGCTGTGCTATTTTAAAACTTGGTAAGGGGATGTTTCTAGGAACCTGCGTACTTAAAATTAGATTTCCACTCTGATTACACAACTGTAAAGTAAATCCAAAAAAGCATCACTGACTTAAATTATGTTACTCCAATCTTCCACTTCTATAAATGATGTCAGAAATTAGTTCTGAATACACTATAAATTCGCAGTGGTGCTACCCAGCAGCAGTTCTGAACTGTTCAGCAAGTGGAAGAGATCCAAAGAATGATTAGGCAAATTGGTGTACAGAGGATGCTCAACAACTGCAGAGTTGCAAGGATGCCATTCTTCAAGGAACTCTTTCAATATAGCTTTTCCATCATTCCAAAAGCTTGCAATAACTATTTTCCTTAAGTAAGCTTTTTCTGTTCTGCTACAAAATTGAGTAGTCTTTAAGGGCTCATAGGTAGATATTTTTAAGTATCTGACAGCTATAGAAATTTCCTTTGTTATTGTCTGGGACATTAGATCATGTGAGAATTAGCTGATCTTAAGTTTTGTCTTTGAAATAAATAATTTCATTCTGGTTTAAATGAATGCAAAAGGGCAAGCCTATCTTCCTTCGCTCCTGAAAGTACATTCAGCATAAAAGACTATTGGAAAGATTTAAGAAGTCATTTAGAAACTGCAAAGATTTTCTATTGTCCCAACTGACCTGGACTTGGAGAAGAGGTTGGCTGCTGGAGACAGTTTCTGTAAAAAGAGGGTGAGGACTAAAGAGAATAATCTAATCGTACCAAAGGGCTTCTGTATCGGTATCAGAAGGAGTTTTAGATTTGATCCTCTCATTAATAATGGATGGCCAGACGGATGTTTCCTCCCCTGCTGTCTTCTTTTTAATTCCTCTGAATGATGGTGGGAAATACAGTCTGTTGTTTAAAGCCAGGCAGTCTCTCCAGTTTAAAAGCTTACTGTGATTGTCCTCGAATCTCCTCTCACACCACAGCAGTTCTGGCAGGTTGAAAAGTACTCTCGGAAGGTTTCCTTCTCAAACTGAACCACCTAGTTGTTTAATATGCAGAAGACCTAGAACTGCGAAGCTGCATCACTGGAGCCCTGGCTCTGCATTTTTTTTGCCATGTGCAATACAACTGACTTTGGCTTTCCCTGCTTTCAAACCAGGTCTCACCTTCCCAAAACACATCACGTTTGCTCTCCCCAGAGGACACTAGCCACTTGAATGTAGTCAGGACTGGAACAACATGCAATGAGGGAAGGGATTATGCTGCCTGACCTTGGTGTGGCAGCTGGAGCCTCTGGTCAACACCACACTTTGGAGTTTTACTGTTACCTGCTTATACAGCAAGTGTTTTTTTCAGCATTCACGTAGTCATAGCATTTTAGTAGTATCAGTAAAATCCCATCATGTTCCTAGTCCAGTGGAACTACTTTCCAGGATATCATGAACCCTGAATTTTGGTATAATTTCACACAGTGTGTTTTGGAAATATGTCTCTTTGTATGAGCTCACTTACATTGTATGAGTGCACTTAGGTTGTATGGACATAAAAAATAACAATGAAGTAACTCCTACCAATGGCCAATGGATTTGTGAGAACTGAGGCAGCTTGTCCTGCCTGGGGCTTCTAAAGAGGACATACTCAATCTCCTTTGAGGTCATACTGGTGTGGTAAAAGCCTCTGTAGATTTATGGTGGTGTTAAACTGACTGTTCCTTGGACTGACAGTGATCTGGGGTTATTGGGCCATAACCTTGTGCTGTGATGATCTGGGAATTACGGGAGCCTGACTCCCTTCCCACCATCCAGGGGAGAATAGCCTCATCCTCCCTACCCTGTGCACATCAGCACAGCCAGGATGGCAGTGGTGAGAGGGAAGGAGGGCTCCTCATCCTCATACAATGTGCCTTTTGCCAGTATTGGTGCTTAGCATGAGGACATGGTGCCCCATGTGGTGCCTGGCAGGGGTACCTATGGTACTTACAAAATTTTCCAGTGGTATTGTGGCTACAGGAAGAGTTCAGATGAGATTGTGTGAGATGCATACCTTTGTGTAGCTCTATCTCCTCTTTATAAAAATAGGGACAATCCTATTTCCTTAACTAAAGATTTCACTAATTGCCAGAGGTTTGGATACTATGAGAGCACCTGGTAAACAAACACCTCCTATAAACAGCCATTTGTGTGCATTATTGTACTGTTGGTGATGTATTCCAAAGAAATCCAAGCATATGGCTACATTTGTACCTTACAGTTCTGCCCCTTTATTTTATGTAACATTTTCTCCACAGATTTTCCATTTCTGTACTTGGCTATTTCAGTGTCCTCTTGGTGAACCATTCTTTGTTCTCAGGGCTTGCTTAAGCTGATACTATGAGCATCCTGCCAATTATTAGGTTTGATTTAGGAAGTCTGGATGTTTACACAGGTCTTTTGATGTAGTCAACATAAATATTTGAAAATCAAAGCAGTTAAGAAAGCATCACAAGCTTTCTCCAAGAGTTGATAGTTTGTCACTGCTAGATGAGATTTTCTTCTGTGCCAAATTTGTCTGATTAAGTACATGTTTTAGAGTAGGATCCATCTGATGATATTCAGATATCACTATCTGACTTAGCCACATATTTTTCAGGCAATGGAGCAAAAAGTGCACTTGAAATATGGTGTGCATCTAGTCTGAAAATAAAGATCTACAACAGGTCAGATAACCATTTCCTAGGAGAGCCCATTCCTCTCCTTTGTCCAGAAAGGGACCCCATGGTGACAAGCTCAGATGAGGATTCAACTGATGTTAAGGAACAGAAATTCAAGTTTTCATATCCCTGTATTGCTGTTGGTTACTTGTGTTGAGGTCAAACATGAGGCTGTGGTTTGATTGTGCAGTAAATCCAGCTTTAGGGCTCCTACAGCTGGATTAAAAGATTGAGGCCATGAGATGCAAAATGCTGACTACTACAGAACTCACTGTCAATTCAAATTTGTTCAAAATCTCTCAAAGCCTGCCAGCATAAGATTTAGTTTTTTATTGCCAGGTCAAATATCAGTAGTCTTCCGATGCCTGGCATAAAGCTGACCTGTAAATGTGCACTCTAGCTAATTCAGCAGAAACATAACCATGTGCCCAGATTTGATTTGTACCACTGGGTAATCCAGAATAAAACACATTCACTACTGTCCTGAAGGATTTCAGATCTCAGACCGTTACAGCAAAAACATCATTCAACAATAGCTCACCTTTTAGTAAAATCCTCAATTCAGTTCCTGCATGTTTTTTTTCCCATTGTTACTTTTTTACTATTAGCTGTTAACTAAAAAGTAGAACAAATGAAACCTATACTTGAATAGAAATTAGTACATTAATGTCTTTTTCTGGTAGTGGATTTATTTCTCTGGTGCTGAAATACCCAGATGATTTTAGAAAAACAAGTACAATACCTTCATCTGTATATAAAAGATAAACACTGTGTGTCAAATATAACCTTTAGAGCAATTATAAAGTGATCTCACTTGGGATGAAAGGAATTTATAGAATAACAGTATGTATGTTTTTCTGGAGGTTTGGGCTTGGCTGGAAAAGCCAGAGAAAAGCCAGTTATCCTGGAGGACTGTGTGTTGGCCATTTGAAAATCACCTTTTAAAATTCAGTAATGGGACATTTTAATGACTCTCTATATTTCCTTTTCCCTCTGTGAGAAAGTGATTACTGGAGCTCTTTACATCATTCCTTTGAGAATGAAATAGGAAGGAAAGCTCAGCTTGTCAGAAAAAAATAAGTTGTGTTTATGTCCTGAATACACATATATGCTTTTTGACAGTTCCAGCCTCAACTCATTTAAAGAAAATACTCTTATTCTTCTGTAAGCAAGATAGCCTTTCTTTAAGAAATGCTAAAAGAAGCAACATCTTTTCACCTACATCACCTATGTTTGACCTATAATTTTGAACTTAAAAGTTGGAAATGAAAAAAGAATTGTGTAACTTCCTGAGCCATAACTAATAACTTTCACTGGGGAAAGGAGAGGAAGATATCCAGTTCATTTATGTGGGTGGTATTTCAGCTTTTAAGAGCATGTCTTATGTGAGAGTGCTGGGTGGAAGAAGGGTAGGTAAAGACAGATTTTTTCTGGCTGTAACTACTCCAGGCATGAGGGTGAGAAGAGCTGATAAACACCAAGAAGAGCAGAGAGCTGTAGGAACTACACATCTAAGGTATAAACTGATTATGAGTACATTTAAGCTGGAATACAGACCATTTCCAACTATGTGGTGTGGTGGGACAGCTTTCCATCACAGTAAGAGAGATGAACTCTTCAAGTTAGAAGGAAATCCTCTTGAATTTAAAAATTGATGAATTTATTGCATAGAGGTTGAAAGAGTTGCTGTGATAGCTGGAGACCAGATTTGATGAGGCCCAGCAGGATCCTTGTAGCTAGTGGTTGAACAGGGAGGGACCATGCTGCTCTGTTCACTGGCACACCTTTGGGAAGAGGCTAAGGAGGCTGGAGCCATACAAAGTGGCTGGTTGTTCTTGTGATTGGATGGAGAGGAGTCATTCTTGGGGTGTTGGTGTTGCTGGGTGAGAAGGAACCCTGTTTTTTCAAGGTGTTTGCATCAGAATCTTTTTGATCCTATTGAGAGCATCTGGCCCAAAAGCTGCATCTTCCTGCAAAGAAGGTTGCCTTTCCTGTACTGTGGCTTGGCTGTGGGTGCAGCCTGTGGGCTCCTGCAGCAGAAGAGGGTAAATATCATCCCTAAAACCAATGTGATGAGGGTCTTTCTAAACTGAAAGCCCACCCTTTAAGGGTCCTTCTCACACTGAGAGGTCATGCTGGCACTGCATCATCATGACCCTGCAATTTAAATAGGACTAAAATTATTTCCATATTGCAGCCAGTGAATCAAGTAGGGTTTTCCACCCCAGCATATCTCCACTTGAGATTTTCTGAGATGTTTGATAGGGTGCAAACATCCTATCTGCAAAATCTTAGTCCACTCTATCTGTTAAACTGCAAACAAAAAAACAATTCAAACACTCATGCTTACTGATACTCAGGGAAGCTGTGAGATTAAATCACTGGCCAGAAAGTAGGAATGAGTAGCCCTAGAGCAAGGAGGACAAAATCTCTTTGTCCCCAGGAACAGGAACACATTTGCCCAGGACAGGGGACTTGTGCCCCTACAGGACTGCCCAGTCCCAGTGCTAGCCTGGTTTCTTAAAGGCAAATGTAAAAGCCAAGGTGGGCATAAAACCAGAGTCTTTTGTACGTAAGTCTTGTATTCCATGCAAGGTGGTGGGATGGTGTGGCCGGTCTGTAACCTACAGAAAGATGGCCAGGTGGTCATGACTCTATTAAATTGTCTCATGTGAATCTTGAGCCTATTTTAGTGGAAGTCAAGAGCAAAAATCAGTTTTGTCTTAATGTTGAATTTGCCATTTTTATCAGGCAGAACTATTTTTTCCTTTGAACAATTTGCCACCTTTCTATTTTTTGCTCCCATTGGCATTGGACAGCCTGAGCTGGTCTTCTCGCCAGCACAGAGGTGTTCGGCTCAGTGCTGCACTGCCCGATTCATCAGGAAGGGGTATTTCCTATTTATGCCTGTGAAGAGGGTTTTTTCCAAAGCCAGACAGTTTTGTTTGAAAAAAATAAAATCCCTTGGAAGTAGTGTGTAATCATCTTCAGAGTCTAACTGGAGGCCTGTGACTAGTGGTGTGCCCCAGGGGTCAGTGCTGGGTCCAGTACTGTTCAATATATTCATCAAGGATCTCGATGAAGGGGTAGTGTTCACTCAGCAAGTTTGGGGATGATACCAAGCTTGGAGGAGTGGCTGGCACACCAGGAGGCTGTGCTGCCATCCAGCGTGCCCTGGACAGGCTAGAGAGATGGGCAGGGAGAAACTTAATGCGATTTAACAAGGTTAAGTGTAAAGTACTGCATCTGGGAAAGAACAACGCTATGTATCAGTACAGACTGGGAACTGATCTGTTGGAGAACAGCTCTGGGGAAAAAGATCTAGGAGTCCTGGTGGATAGGAGGATGACCATGAGCCAGCAATGTGCCCTTGTGGCCAAGAGGGCCAATGGTATCCTGGAATGCATTNTCAAATGTCTGCCATGGCTCTGCTGTGAGCTCAGGAGTATAGACAGGCAACCTGCAGAATACCTGTGCCTGCAGTTTTTTCTGTCGGGGGGGAGGAATAGAGTTTTGAAGACTGCCTGCCTCTGGTGGGGTGGAGTGGGACATCATCCTCTATCTCTGGAGGGATGTGTGCACATGGAGGAGGAGAGCCCTCCAGCAATGTTGCTGATTGAATGATGCATCTGAGTGACTGATCTGAGTTATGTATGGGCTGCAGATGCTTCTGAATACCTCATCCTGCCTAGATAACCGCAGGATTGAAGTTGAAGTCAACATCAAGTTGTGCCCTAGGTCAGTGCAGAGGAGATTTGGAAACTCTGGAGCTGGAACTGTGAGCTGCTTTCAAAGAGCCTCAAGTTCTCTAGGCATGTTTGTTCTGGGGATAGTTTGCAAAGGGCAGCCTGTAATGTGTCCACTCTACATCAAAATTAACTAGCTAAAAGCTTTTGTGCTTTAATTTTCTTTGTCTTTCTAGTATTACCTAACTGCTAACCTAAACCTGCCTTAGTGATTCACATCCATTACTCTGCCATGGGCAAGAGTAATAGACTGTTCTTTTCACACTTGGTAACTGTGGGTTAGTTTTAAGTACATGAAGTTTGGGGTCTTGAACCCTACCTGCAGTGCATTCTTCTTTTTACAGTGGTAGGTGCTAACTTCTTGATTACTGCCTAATAAGTCACATTTTCTGTACTGGTAGTCATTGCAGAGCTCTGCTCCACCTGGTTAGGTTTTTTTTTTTGCTGGAACATTTCCAGTCGCTGTGAAGCTACAGAGATTCTTCATACACCTGGTATGCTTTGTCCCTCTTGACACATCTTGGGACACTGACCCTTGTCTCTCCCCAACAGCCAGACTTCATTGACAGGAATGATTTGTTATGAACTCTACATCTCTTCCTAAATGTTTACCATTTAACCAACCGATCTATGTGTGATTCTCCTTTTGTAGTACTCTACACTTGTTCTTGATGAACTTTATCCTAATTTTTAGACAGTATTACTTTTATTTTTGTGAAGATTATTTTAGATGTTCATCCTGTTCTCCAGTGTGTCTGCAGTCACTCCCTGCTTTGTGTAATCTGCAAATTTAATAAGTATGCTCTCTTTCATCGTCCAGGTCACTAATGAATGTGTTGAGCAGAACTAGGCTATATAGATCCAGCAGAGCTCCACTCAGTGTCCTTTTGTTTTCACAGAATATCATTAATAACATTGCCCTGGGTATGGCTTTGTAGTGGTCTCATTTAATCATGTTTTCCTAGTTATTTGAGATGGTTTCAAAAGCTATGATAAAGCCCAGATAAATGACATCCAACAATTTCCCTATTATGAAAAGAAATTAATTTTGTTATGATTTTTTTTCTTTTCTCTTTTATATCTTCTGCTGGTTTTATTTTTTGTTGTCTTCCACATGGACACAAACTGTTTGTTTGTTTTAGAATTTATCAGAGGATGGAAGCTAGACTGACTGACATAGCATCCTTTTGCTGCTTCTCCTTCTACCCTTGAAAATAGGCACTGCAGTTGCCTTTGAAAACTGTCTGAGCTTTCACAGGTGACCAGGAGGAGGGTATTTGACATTACTTCAGCTGGCTTTATAGGGAATTTAAAAGGTGGTTTGTCCCACCCTGCTTGTCTGGAAATACCTGACTTGGACATAGAACTGATCTCACCCTGGAATGGGCAAAGAAGAGGACAGCACACCTTTGTAGTGTATCCTCGCTGGATAGTAGGCAATTTTAACAAAGACTAAAGCAAAAGTCAAACCAGTGTTGCCTCTTATGGTGTCATTTTTCAATAACTTTCTCTCTGAGCAACACTTTTACAAACTGTCTTCTTGGCCTTAATATGCATGCAAGGGGTAACATTTTTTTGTTGTTGTTATTGTTAACTTCTCTAAGTTTCATTTCATTTTTATGCCCTGATGTT
The DNA here is from genome assembly GCA_013396975.1 of Bucco capensis. Lineage (NCBI taxonomy): Eukaryota > Metazoa > Chordata > Aves > Piciformes > Bucconidae > Bucco > Bucco capensis. The sequence goes on from VWZO01017646.1 coordinate 22,102, forward strand.
TCTAGTAGTTCTGCCTGTGTGTTCATACTATTTTTTAACTCCTGCTCAGTAACCTTTTAGTGTTCTTTCTTCTTGTCTTTGAGGTAAATGAAAAGCTCGTGATGCTGCCAAGTCTTCTGATCCTTCTTCTGCATTGAGATGTTTTGTGCCTGTGCCTTTTAAGCACAAAATATTTTTTCTTCAAGTAACTTTAGCTTGCCTTGATTTCTGTTTCCTTTAAACTCTTCTCCATTAATTCCTGCCTAGTAGTTTTTTTTAAAAGAGTACTGAAGCCAGGTATTTATGTTTTTCTGTCCCTAATCCCTTGCATATGGCAGATTTCATCATTTTACAGGCAGTCTTACATGAGTTTCCTTCCACCTTCTTACCCTCACATCCCTCTCTGGAGGCACTACCCTGTGGATTACTTCTCCTATCAGTTATGCAAGAATATTGTTCCAAAGGCACCAGGACTCTCTGCCTCCTGCTGCTTTTCTTTTCTAACAGATACCTCATGCTTGTGCTCTTCCATTACTGTTGAGTCAGTTGTTATCAGGTAGCCTGATTCATTTAATCTTGGTTTGGGGTGTGTCTTGCCCTCTCCTGTGTTGTTGTTTACTTGTAGGCTTTTTGGGTTGTGGGGTGGTTTTGTTTTGTTTGTTTGTTTGCTTTTCTATTATTATTAACCAGAGAATTTATCAGTGCTTCTTCCCTCTGTGTTCTGGACCTCAGAGCAAGTATATGCATCATCTTGTGTGTACTAAGAGATGGTGCCTCTACTTTTTCTCTCCTGGCATATATATATATAAGCTATGTATCTTTGTATCAGTCTTCCATATATGTGCCTTACTATAACAAGTTCAGTTATGTTAGTTAAATCGTCACTTTTTTCTTAAATTAAATCTGAGCTCTTAAATAAGACCCAAGTTCTGTGTTAAAAGCAGTATATTCACCAATGTTGCATTATATATGCAAGATATTCAGAGGATTTTCCTGATCACCCCTTCTTTTCAGACCTGTGGCCAAGCTGCTTCTGTCTTTACTTTTCCTCTGATTTTCTTCTCTCTATCTCCTATCCTAAGCCTAACTCGGAAGTCCCTCTCATTAAGCAATGGGCCTGTTTGTCCTTCACTGAGCTGATGTCCATCCCAGTTCAGCTGTTGGTGTGACATCACCCTGTTGATGAATATACTGGGGTCTTCCTAGGAGGAGCATCATGCTCCTGATGCCTTGTCCCTGTCCCTGCCTGAGCTTCCTTGAGGTCACTCCTATTCATCCAGGTAGTGCCATGCAGTCAGGGAGGTGGCAGAACGCTTTGGATCCAGCTTCTGGGCATGAGCATTTTGCAAGAGTCTCCCATGCTTTAGGTGTTGCATGCTCTTGCTACAGGCTCTTCGGCCTAACCCATGTCTTGCATCCACATCTGTTGGAGCAGACATTCAGGCTGCAAGCTTGAAACTGTTGCTGCTTTCTGCCTTCCTGGTACACAGTTCACTGAGCAGCATCTGCTGCTAGAAAGTAACTCTTGAGAAGAAACTGGTAAGGCAGACTGGTCAAGCGCTGAAGGCGGCAGCTTTAAAAGCCTTC
>VWZO01017652.1:0-54142 GCA_013396975.1 Bucco capensis
GCCAGCTGCCCAAGTGACTTATCTGCCTTAGCTATCACAGAAACTGCTGCAATATCAAAAATCTCTACAAATGCTGTTGTTTCTGTGCCTAGTATGCTCCCACTCTCTGTGGAGAAACAGTGGTTAGAATGGAAAAAAATCCCAAGCCCGAACAGGAAAAGAAGATGGCTCCCTTAGAGGGAGAGAACCCAAAGAGGAAACAAGATGGCGCCCTTGGAGTCACATGTTACAGGTGAGGCGGTTGCTGCCTTGGCAACCAACTGGTTTTGTCCATTATTGCCCACTTAGTTGGAGCTGTTTCAACAGACAGCAAGCTCTGTGCTGCACACAGATGGCAGGCTGCAACGTTCTCCACCTTGTACAACGTTCCTTTTTAGTTTGCTTTTCACTTCCAGCAGATGGAAGAAGGAAAATAAGGAAGAGGCTATCACGTCTGAGACGGAGCTCTACCAATGGGAATTCCCCAGGGCAGCTAGACACGCGTGCCAAAGTTGCTCTGTTTGGCCAGCCTCTGTCAACTCTCTGTGGGGAAGAAGACACACTGCCTCAAGCAGTCCAGGTAAGCAAAAGCACAGCACTGCAGTTAATTGTATCTCTGCCTTCCAGGTGAGGCGGGATTCCCAGTACTTCTGCTGCAGCACTCAGGAGATGAATGATTTTATCTTTATCTTCCTTTTCTACCCTCCTTTCTATGGGGAAAACACAATCATCCACCTCCATCTTAGTGAACATGTTATGTTTTCATCTGGGATTCCCAAATTTTCTTAGATTTGGAATGGGGCACATAAGCTATGATTTCAGATCCCACAGATGCTGACCAAACAACTGCAAATTTTCTGTAACACACAGAAACCAGGGCAGCAGCTGACAACAGTGACAATGGTGACAGCACAGGAGCACAACAAATAGCAGAACCTCTGCAGAAGACAAAGTAAGGCTCAAGGGAAAGGATGCTCTTAGCAGTTTAGTTCATGATTTTTCCTGTTATTTACAGTATCACAGAATGTTAGGGGTTGGAAGGGACCTAGAAGGATCATCTAGTGCAACCCCCCTGCCAGAGCAGGATCACCTAGACCAGCTCACACAGCAATGTGTCCAGGCAGCTCTGCAATGGCTCCAGACAAGGAGACTCCACAGGCTCCTGGGCAGCCTGGGTCAGTGCTCTGGCACCTGAACTGCAAACAAGTTCCTCCTCAGCTTAATACTAAACCTCCTGTGGTCCAACTTGCTCCCATTCCCTCTTGTCCTACCATTGGATGCCATGGAGCAGAGCCTGGCTCTCTCCTCCTGACACTCACCCTTAATATATTTATATTTCCTTATGGTCATCACATGGGTCTGATCCTCACTATGCAGGGGAGATTCAGATTAGATCTTGGAAAGAATTTCTTCAATGGAGAGAGTTCTCAGGCATTGGCTCAGGCTGCCCAGGGAGGTGGTGAAATCATCATCCCTGGAAGAGATCAAAAGCCATGTAGTGGTGATGCCTGGGGCCGTGGTTTAGTGGTGAGCATGGCAGTGTTGGCTGGATGGTTAGACTCAATGAGCTCAGAGGTCTTTTCCAACCATAAATGATTCTATGAGTCTGTGTATATACCAGTGTTCTACAGTCTCCATGGCCCAACCAGGAGGTAGGGGAGCCTTATTTGCCACATTTTACTGATGGGCAATAAAGGCAAGGTGAACCTCAGACCTGTGTCTAAGGTCACTTGGGAAGACTGTGTCAGAGAAGAACAATGAATCTATATTCTTGCAGGCCCTTCCTACACATCAGTCAGCAGCCCCTCATTCCTTGCTGATTTGTCAGCATTTTATATTTTAATTTCTCAGATACTCCCACTCTGTAATGTTTCATCCTAATGCCTTTTTAATGCTGTCCTACTTTTCTGTCTTTTAGCTTGTCTAATTTCAGGGAGAAAACCAGACAACTGATGCCAAGGAAACCTACAAATCACTTTATTTAATTTGTAACACTACTGAAAAAAATCTGTTTGGGATTTATGTCACTGCCAATGAAATCTGCCATTTGCAAGCTGCCTTTTATAATTTATTAAGCAAGTTGAAAATGTTCTTTAAAAGGAGCTTTGTCAGCTTGTCATCTACTGGAGCAGAAGGAATAGTTTGCTGACAGATCACAGAAATTGGATTTTGATGGTGTCCCATTCATTCCAGAGGGCTTTCTTTACTCTGACAGGGCTGACACAGGATGCCACTTCAGAAACATTGCATGTGCTCCAGAGGACTGTCTCTGTTTTTAATTCATACAACTAGCCATCCTGCATTTTCCTCAAGTTAGCTGAACACCATATGTTCCAGCAGCTGAATCTGAAAAAAAATAAAAATAGGCATATCCACACACACAAGTTTAATGTTTAGGGATGATGTGATGCACACTTGAGAAGTTTAAATGGATTATTCATGCCATGTAACCTGCTTTGAGCCATCACTCACTTGAGATGTCAAAGAACCCCACCAGGAAATCCCAGTGCGTGGAGTACATGTGCCAGTCCCAAAAGAATCACAGAATCATTAAAGTTGGAAGAGATCTCTAAACTCATCAAGTCCAACCATCCCTAGCACTCCCATACCACTAACCCATGGCCCTAAGGAGAGCATCTCTATGTTTCTTAAACCCCTCCAGGGATGGTGACTCCAGCACCTCCCTGGGCAGCCTGGGCCAAGACTTAACAACCTTTTCTGTGAAGAAATTCCTCCTGACATCCAATCTAAACCTCCCCTGGTGCAACTCTAAAAGAAGGCCAAATCCCAGCTCCAGACAAGGAGTGTGATGCCAAGGTTCCCCTGGATCTCACTGAGGTTTGACATGTCTGAGCTACCTCTCCATTTGAAGGAGCCAAAACATTGGGAAGATGCCTAGAGCAGAGATTATCCTAAGGGCTGTTAGCAGTATTTTGGGATACACCACTAGAAAAGCTTCCTGTGTGACAGCTTGAACATACCACACACAGTTTCTAATGTAACTAAGGCCCAGATGAAGAATGTATACACAAAAATCTGTTTCACAGCTTGCAGTACTGCAGGTTGTGCTTTGCACCCTGGCTGGAAATGCTAGCAAGCCAACACCTTCTTGCATGGTGATTTCATGCACCATGAGACAAAAACAATTATAGCACCCTGATATTTTTGTTTTGGCTAGAGTGCTCCTTTTGAAGAGAAGAAAGTGGTAGCCCAAATTGGGTCTGAGAGAGGCAAGAGCACCATCAACATGCTGAAAACTCTTTCAGAGCAGGAGGTTGGACCATTGCCACAGCTGATGTGATAGCCCATCTCTCACAAAGCTACAGAATCATAATTCATAAATGGCCCAGGTTGGAAGGAACCTTAGAGATCATCTAGTTCCAACCTCCCTGCCATGGGCTGGAACACCTCTGCTCTGAGGACAGGCTGAGGGAGCTGGGATTGTTCAGCCTGGAGAAGAGAAGGCTTCAGGGGACCTACTAGTGACCTTCCAGTACCTAAAGGGAACTTCCAAGCAGGCTGCAGAGGGCCTGTTTGCAAAGGCCTGCAGTGAAAGGACAAGGGGCAATGGTTTTAAATTGGAGAAGAGTAGATTTAAACTGGACATTAGAAAGAAGTTCCTTCCCACGAGGGTGGTGGAACACTGGCCCAGGTTGCCCAGGGAGGTGGTTGAGTTCCCATCCCTGGAGGCATTCCAGGTGAGGCTTGCCAGGGCTCTGGGCAAGCTGCTCTAGTTGGGGATGTCCCTGCCCACTGCAGGGGGGTTGGGCTAGATGACCTCCAGAGGTCCCTTCCAACCCAAACCAGTCTAGGATTCTATGATTCTATAATCTCTCTGTTCCCTCCTCTCTGCACCTACAGCAAGAGTCCTCCAAGGGACAAGTAGCTAGACCAACAGCCAGGAGGTAGCAGAAGAGATGAAATCCTCCTCATCCTGTCCTCAGGAGGACCAGAATACTCCCAAGACATCACAGGTCTTAATCTGAGATACCAATTAGGAAAGAGAGTGTAAAAGGGCCTTGTTTTTAGCTGCTCTATGTGTTTACATCTCCAAAAAAAATGCATTTCTCTGGAAAAATCTGATTCTCTAGCCAAGCTCTCATGAGGAAAATGGGCACAAAGCCATCAAAGAAATGAAGATGACACAGCTGCTGTGTAACCAAAGTATGGGTGCAACCGGACCTAGGGACCCATTGGTGGCATGGGCTTGGTCCTTTGCAATGCAACCAGCAACAACAGGCTGTGCTGTGGCTCACTTAGATGACAACTTCACCTCAAACATTTCTTTCCAACCTCACAGAGCTTCCCCCATCACTGATGTACTTCTCAAGCTTCTAAGCAGCCTAAATCCACAAGTCCAACCCTCATAGCTTCCACTAGCACATCCACCACAAATAGCATCAGCTNTTGAACATACCACACAGTTTCTAATGTAACTAAGGCCCAGATGAAGAATGTATACACAAAAATCTGTTTCACAGCTTGCAGTACTGCAGGTTGTGCTTTGCACCCTGGCTGGAAATGCTAGCAAGCCAACACCTTCTTGCATGGTGATTTCATGCACCATGAGACAAAAACAATTATAGCACCCTGATATTTTTGTTTTGGCTAGAGTGCTCCTTTTGAAGAGAAGAAAGTGGTAGCCCAAATTGGGTCTGAGAGAGGCAAGAGCACCATCAACATGCTGAAAACTCTTTCAGAGCAGGAGGTTGGACCATTGCCACAGCTGATGTGATAGCCCATCTCTCACAAAGCTACAGAATCATAATTCATAAATGGCCCAGGTTGGAAGGAACCTTAGAGATCACCTAGTTCCAACCTCCCTGCCATGGGCTGGAACACCTCTGCTCTGAGGACAGGCTGAGGGAGCTGGGATTGTTCAGCCTGGAGAAGAGAAGGCTTCAGGGGACCTACTAGTGACCTTCCAGTACCTAAAGGGAACTTCCAAGCAGGCTGCAGAGGGCCTGTTTGCAAAGGCCTGCAGTGAAAGGACAAGGGGCAATGGTTTTAAATTGGAGAAGAGTAGATTTAAACTGGACATTAGAAAGAAGTTCCTCCCCACGAGGGTGGTGGAACACTGGCCCAGGTTGCCCAGGGAGGTGGTTGAGTTCCCATCCCTGGAGGCATTGCAGGTGAGGCTTGCCAGGGCTCTGGGCAAGCTGATGTAGTTGGGGATGTCCCTGGCCACTGCAGGGGGGTTGGACTAGATGAGCTCCAGAGGTCCCTTATGATTCTATAATCTCTCTGTTCCCTCCTCTCTGCACCTACAGCAAGAGTCCTCCAAGGGACAAGTAGCTAGACCAACAGCCAGGAGGTAGCAGAAGAGATGAAATCCTCCTCATCCTGTCCTCAGGAGGACCAGAATACTCCCAAGACATCACAGGTCTTAATCTGAGATACCAATTAGGAAAGAGAGTGTAAAAGGGCCTTGTTTTTAGCTGCTCTATGTGTTTACATCTCCAAAAAAAATGCATTTCTCTGGAAAAATCTGATTCTCTAGCCAAGCTCTCATGAGGAAAATGGGCACAAAGCCATCAAAGAAATGAAGATGACACAGCTGCTGTGTAACCAAAGTATGGGTGCAACCGGACCTAGGGACCCATTGGTGGCATGGGCTTGGTCCTTTGCAATGCAACCAGCAACAACAGGCTGTGCTGTGGCTCACTTAGATGACAACTTCACCTCAAACATTTCTTTCCAACCTCACAGAGCTTCCCCCATCACTGATGTACTTCTCAAGCTTCTAAGCAGCCTAAATCCACAAGTCCAACCCTCATAGCTTCCACTAGCACATCCACCACAAATAGCATCAGCTACCTGCAGGATGGAGGATGGGAGATGCTCATGATGCCAAAGTTCCACTGGGTCCTTATAGGCTGGTGCAGCTGGAGCTTGGTAATACAAAAAAAACCCAACAGCAAAGACACTGATATGATAAGCTAGGGCCAGATCTCCCTTGTGCTAAATCATGTCTTAGCAGAAACAGCAGCGAGGAAAAAAGGAGCTTACAGGAGTTTTCTTAGAGTATTCAACCTTACAACCCTTCTGAGAACATCAACAATTTCCACTTCCATCTGTTTAGCTCATCTTCACCTCTTAAGGCCCTTCTCTATTTGCCAAACACCTCCATAAAGTCATTCACAGAAATCACACATGCATCCTGCTTTTTGCAGCACTCACAGGAAAATTGATATGCTAATAAGAAAACCCAACAAGCTATTATTATTTTTTTATCTCAACTATACAATTTTTCTCTTTCTGCACCCCTTCATTTATAGGTTGCAAGGCCTGGCTCATTCAGGACCTTGTTTTGTGCTCTTGACGTGGGCAATATTTAATCAATAATGGTATGCCTGAGTTATAGCTGCAGTGGGAATCAGCACTGCACTTCTCAGCTCCCAATGCAGTCACACAGAAAATGCTACACTGGATGCCATTGAGCAGAGCCTGGCTCTCTCCTCCTGACACTCANATGGATCCTCTAACAGCTAATCTGAGAGCCAGGTCACTTGCAGCCTCATTTTATCACATATTTTCCAGGGAATGCAATGCAAGCCTTAGCCTATCCCCTCCTGGTGCCACAGAGAAAACAATATTCCCTTCTAGCTCCCCCATGTTATGGAGACATGCATTTTGGTGTCCAAAATCCATACTTGAAGGGACCATCAAAACATAAAGCATAATGAATCTGACTTCATACACATGATGAAGAAATTGTACCTGAGAGGCAGTAACTGTGGGAATGGCTCTTGTTGATGTGCAGGCAGGTCACAGAATCATGAAGGTTGGAAGAGGCCTCTAAGATCATCAAGTCCAACCATACCTATCACCAACACACCACTAAACCATGGCCCTAAGGAGAGAATCTGTATGTTTCTCTATGTTTCTTAAACACCTGACATGGTTCAGCCTACATTTGTGGGCTAAGAGCACCACAAGTCCCCAGGCAGGACTTACAGATGCAACCCTAATAAGCAGCAGCTTTACTACAGTAAAATGATTTTTTTTCTTCTTTTCAAATTTCTTTCTTGAATCCTAATGTCAACCAACTGCAATTTCCTATCAGTAGTTTCTGCTTTCACTTTCCAAATATAAACCTTGTGTCTTTCACCACAATAAACAATTCTGACCCAAACAAAGCTTTACATTAGTCTATGCTGCATTTCTCATGAGCAAAAGTAATTTATGGAGGCTTACCTTACATTTGGAACATCAAACATCCAATTTATTTATAGAACAGAGATAAGAAAGGATCAGAGAACTGCACAATGTGAATGAAATTACATACTGAGGAAGTATTTAATAAGGTTAGGTTTTATCCCTGTGCCTGCACAAGCCTCCCTCAGTCTCTCCTTCTTCATGCAGCTCAGCCTTTTGCTTCAAAGGCATCTGCATTGCTTTAAAAATCTGCCATGCAGCACTGATGTGGGGGCAATTAGATGTGGGGGCATTTCAGCTTTTTAATTAAAAGTTAAACTATAAAGCAGCCTGGGTTCATTCAGTGCTGAAACAAGAGTAAGAGCAGAACTATAGATCTTCTGCCTTTGATGGCTTACAGGAACACACCATGTTCCTCTCCCCAGGACACAGACAGGATTCCCCTCACATTTCAGGAGAAAAATATCACTTATCTTGAAAGCAACTCACTCCTATTTAATCTGACATCAGGTACACATCACCAAGTCAAAGAGAGGTCTCTGGGTGAAACACTAATGAGGTGAAGGACCAGACCTGAACAGCTCTACAATAAGAGCTTGTCCAGAACAGATATACAGGGAAGGAAAAAGAAAACACAAAAACCAAAATACAATAAGCCTTTCTTTTGATTCAGTTGATTAAAAGAACAGATGCAGAAACACAGTGTCTCTCTGACCACTGCTAGTAGCAGATGCATAAGTGAAGAAATAGGGGAGCTGGATGGGAACCTCTCCATGGGAACCAGAAAAAGAAGTTTGTGCCTTACTGTGTTTGTATTTGCTGAAGGAAGAAAGGCACAGTGGAAACCAAAAATATTCTCCATCTTCTGGAGCTGCAGAGGATAAGACAGGTTTAATATTGCATAATCATGTTATTCAGGTATTCATTCACTATTGTAAGGTTACTTTCAGCAGTTGGCATGGTGGAGGTAAGCCTGTCTTGTGAAGAGTCACAGGAATAAGTGACTTCAGCAGTCAAAGAAACCCTTTACAATGATACTATCCTTCTTTGGGTCACCTGCACAGAAGGCTCTGTGATTTCAGGTACAGTCTGCCAAGACCCAAGTATTCATTTATGTCCTAAAAACTCTTAGTGCTACAAATCAAAGTCAAATACACTTACAATCCTTATTTTTAAGGTAATGGGTATGGAAAATAAAGAGACTTAACAATACTAATAAAGTCTTTTCAAGAGGGTCTTTTAATTACAAAAATGTCAAACAAGATGAGTATTTACAAAACATTAATCCTTTCAATTCTGATATCAAAAGCTGCTGAACAAAGTACACATAAAACTTAAGGTAGAATATTACACAAATCTAGAATATAAGATACCAATAAAATTCATGTGATTGACCTAATAAAATCTCCACTATTTCCCAAATAGGGAAGATAAAAATATGAACCAGCACAGCTTGAACTGAATATGCAAACTTCCAATAGATTCATTAGACAGCCTCTGGGTAGTAATCTAACAGTCTAGTAATTGATACTAGATCAAACTCATTGCTCCTCTGTTGAATGTAAACTGTACATACAAAATTTACAGATATTTTCAAAGGCTCATTCTTAGTCTTTGGAAAGATTTTATGATCAACACAACTGATGCAGTCTTTTTGTCTAGGAGCATTTCTATATGAAGGCTTCTCTGCCCAAGAGACAAAAAGAGTTTCAGGACTTCTGTTGGACAAAACAAATAGACTTTTTTAACCAGGCAGAACTCAAATCTTAAAAGGGTATTTTCTACTGGGCTATGTACACTGAATGTCTTTTCATATCACAGACCAAAAGAAAGGAAAAAACCAGATGACTTAAACCAGGACAGGGAGCAGGATACTGTAAACTCATCAGAAATCCATGTATTTGCTTGCAGAGAATATTTACTCAGTGCTTTCAGAAAAGGCAACAGATACCTCATCTAGTGTCTGACATAAATAGGTAAGAAGACTGACATGCATAAAGGCAGAGAGCTTCATTAGGCAAAAGAAAATGAAGCAGAAATCTCTATGTAGTTCTCTTTCCTTTTACAGAGCACACTAGAGGTTTCACCTTGATCAGTAACAGAAGGAAGCCTTCACACCAAGGCCAGCCAAGCACTTCATTTCACTGTGTTACTGGCAAAGCAACATTAACAGGCACTTGGCTAGGCTGTTGGGCTGGTGACCCATTACTGAGAGGTTGCTGTGGAACAGCAGCTGGTTCCATTTTGCTGATGTGTGTTATGAAGCGTAAGCGAAGCTTCAAAGCTGGCCTCAAGTTACAAATGATTTTCTCGACCTGTTTCAAATAAATAAAGTAAGAGAAGAAGAAAAATGCATTTGGTCAAACATGTCACTGTTGTACACAAACATCACAGTAGCACAAAGGAAAAAGATATAGTAAATAGTGCTATTTATGTTAATATTTTATTTACCGCGTTAACTTCTGGACTTCTTCTGATAACTATCTTTAAAAAAACAAAAACCCTCCCTGATGTAACAGTTGTTCACTAGAGTTTTGCAAAACAATTCACACCATGGATATCTTCTAAAGTGCATACTTTTATAAACTAAACTTAAATTGGGTGAATGCTTCTGTACTGAAGATGGATGCACATGTCAAGTTGTATTAATGAATGATGAATTAGGTAAAAACTTCAAGAGGACAGAAGGGAATGAAGAAAAGTTATGAAACTTGCAACAACTTTAATTCTAAGCATTGCTTTAGTAACAGTACTTCAAAAGCACCCTCAAGCTCTGTCTTAGATTTCAGACTACAGAAATTAATCTTGACAGCTGAGAGATCTCATCAACTGCATTTAAAGCTTTTAAATGTGCAGAAGTGTCCCAACTTCATAATGTGCATTTAGACACTAGTCAACTCTCAGGCAATTTGTTGTATTGCTACCTATGAAAACACTTGATAAAAACACTAAACTGATACATGAGAAGAAAGGTAATGAAAGTATGAATATTTACAGTTTACTTACTTGGTCTTTCACACTGTCACCTGTGAACATATACTTCATGTGATAGAGGAAGTCACAGATAGGATCCATGTAGTTGAGGTGGGAGCTGTAACGATCTGCATTCAGGAGCATTTCATAAAATGCTACTCCAATCTGTTTTTTTCCACACACACAAAACACACCCCAAATGAATACAACTTCCAAAATGCTTTAGAGGAGAAATACAGTTAAGCAGTGTAATATAAAGGAGACCAAAAGCTTCTCTTTACCTCTATCATGCATCGTGTCCTTTCCTGCTGGAAGCGTTGTAGAAAAGGTCCAACAAGGTGGTAAACATAGAGTAACTGGAACTCTGTCTGCACTATAGGTATCAACACTTCTGTGAGGAATCTGGAGCATTTCAAGGCATTTATTACTTCAGCTATTTTGGTTTGTTGTGTTTCCAAACCCCCTTTCCTCTACCCCAAGTTCTAGCCAAAGCATCTCATTCTCTTTCACACATTTGAGCTTTCATTTTAGAAAATACAGTGTAGTTTTGCAAATAGTAGTTATTTCAGTGAAGCTCTGCAACATTTCCAGGTACTCTTACTGGAAATTATTACTCATTTCAGCAGAATGCACAACATTGAAAAAGCTGTTCTCTGGCATTTTAACACTAGTCTTAAATCAAGGTTCAGCATTAATTGAGTGGCATACACCATATCACCTTCATTTTTGAAGTATTTCATACACACAAGTATTTTAAGACTTGGTAACTGAAGTCTGTTAATTCTTTCCTGAACACAGCACTGTGGAAAGTCTAATCAACAGTGGTACTTTTTGCTTGCTTTAATGATTAAGTGAACCACTACCCCACATCCTTCAGTCAACATCTCAGCTTGCAGCTAAAGGGTACTTGCTAAAATTAAGGATATATTTACTGATTACAGCTGATGCTTTAGGAATATGCTACAGTCAATGATTTAAGAAAAAAAAAGAATAAAGGCATAAAAGCAAATCAAGATTAAAAAGGCTCATCAAAAGCAGTCACACTCTAGACAAAAGCCCTGAGGGCTTACAGATAGCAAGTGTTATATCAGTGGAAGAGGGAGCTGGAAAAAACCCTGTGATCTCTCTGGTTTTGGAGTTTTGGAGCTCCCTTGGACATATTTGCTAGCATAAGTGCTGTAAGTACAGCTTTGTCACCTACAGCATGCATGGAATTTCAAAGACAAATTAAATCACCAAATATCATTACACCTACTTAGGAATGAGAGAAAGCTGTCCAATGCTAGAATGGTGCCAGACAGCATGTGCCAAAGCCAAAGTGTAGCTACAACTCATCTCAGAATAAGACTGGTGACATGCTGTGAAGTCAAAGAGCTGGAATGGGTAACCAACCCACTCTGTCTCTGATGTCAAGCTAGGACTGTTGATAACGCTGACGATGCGATCGTGAAGAACAATCCAGTATGGCTCCTGGGAAAAAACCAAAGAGTTGGAATTGTATCAGAAAAGAACACCACCCTAGGACGATGCTACCTGAACTCTTTCTACTATTATTGCATTTCTAAAGTGTTTTCAACTACATAGTCATTTTTAACCCTGTCTGATAGGTGTGGGAGTTAAGAAGCATGATACAGAAAGCATCCGTAATAGTGGATGTGGCATACTCCAGGGTGTTTTATTATCAAGACATACTTAAAGAATTCAATGATTTAGTTAGCTAAAATAAAGGTCTAAAAGAGAAGAAGAGGAGAGGCAAAAAGCTTTAATAGAAGGAGACTGAGAAATTCCTGTGTTTTCTCAGTACAGGCACAAACCAAGAAGGAAAGAGGAAACAAACAAAAAAGGTACAAAAGTCAAAGAATAGAGATGAAGATGCAAGGAGAGGGAACAGGAAGAATAACAAGAAGCATTATAAAAATAATAATGATTAAATCCATGTTGGCTTTCTTCCAAGGAAAGAAACCATTTGGCAGGGAAGAGAAGTCTCAAAGAAAGGATAACTATGGCACACAGAAGCTACAGGTAAGCAAGATCAAAATTATTCAGACAGTCCTGGTCAGGTACACCAAGAGTCATTATATTCAGAAGATCAAAGTTTCTAGTGATATAAGAACTCTTAATACCATGCAGGCTTGCTTCTGAAGTTGTAGGCACATCTCATTTACATGGTTTGAGGGATACAAGATGTGCAAGTACAAGCATTAACAGCAAATTAGCTTTGCATCAGAACCCCTACAGACCTTCTTATTTCATAGTTCCAGTTCTCAATTAATACTACACATGTGGCATTCACATTTTGAAATAGGAGTGATTTAACTTCTTTCCATCCTAGCCTCAAAACATAACTGTAGAACAAATAACCTGGTCAAATTTTTCATGCTGGGGGAGTAGATGTTTCTCAGAAAGGCAAATAGCCTTCTGAATAGCTCTGCATGGAATCTACAGATGCTGGCTATCACACTGGAAATTTTTACAACATACTCCAGAAAGACAATAAACCTTACACTAAAGAAGAGATTTTTTTTGGTAGTATTTTAAAGTATGGCATATTGACTCACTGGTAAAGCTGTGATAATTAGTCCAATGGCATTCATCCAAGCTGTGATATTCTCTCTTGGCACCAGGGGCTGACTAGAGACAGAGAAAAAGAAAAACTGAAGCTCTAAAATTCCCAATTGCAATTTGTGCTTCTGGTGCACCTAAAGACAAGGTAGAACTTAAGCAAAGAGTATTTACCAAGTTGAGAGAACTATACACATAGAGGTATTTAGGAGAGCCAACAGACAGTATAAATGCCATTGTGACATGGCTTGAAGAACTTTGTTTAGGCACAATTTGGCATTAGTAGCTTCAAAGGCTGTTACCACACTGTTATTCTTACCAAATAGGTTTTATTAACTCGTCCATGTGCCCCAACCAGAGCTAGGAATAACATGTTACTAAGCTGAATGAGGCTGAAACACAATTTGTCATTGCTCAGAGGTGACCTCGAGTCACTGCAAGAATACTAGGCCCTTTCTTTCACTCCAGCTCTTTTCACACTGGCTGAGTAAGGAACAGAGCTAGAGGTCAAGCTTCCTCCATCATAACAAAAGGCAAGCTTTGGCACATCATTATTTCAAAATACCTTTGATTCTACATTAGCATCAGAAGGATTCAAACCCTTGCCAATGCTTCCCCTGCTCCTTTCTCTGGATTCAAACACCATGTGATCTTAACTGATGAAATGTCTTCCTCCCAGAAAGGAGAATGGACTTTTTCCAGCCTCTGTACCACTGAACAAGTTCTTTGCCTGCACAAATTCTTCCCTTAAGAGGATCATGCTGAATCAGCTGTTGCTGATGCACACACAATCCACTACAGCACAGAAATCCAACACAGGATTTTTCTGCTTGATCCCTATAGCTTTTTTTTTTTTTCACAGACTACCTCAGCAATCTTTAATTATGTATTATACATTGCAGAAAAACAGTTTCAGAGAGCCAACATACCTCTTCAGCACAACATTCAGCAGTGCATTGCCTACATCCTTCCCTGGAACAGCCAGAGCCATGAGTTCAACACAGGTAACATGGAGAGCATGGGCAGCAGGGTTAGGAAACTCATTGAATCTCCAGTCACAATTTGGAAATGGACCTGGTGATTTGCCTGCCATGGGTGACAATGATTAAGGAAAAAAAGCTGCCCCAACAAGGGCTAATGTTAAGTAGCATACTGCTTTAAAATGTAATGTATATACTGCACTTAGTGAGTATTGAAAGGTAAGTGAGAACAAATAAACCAGCCACATTTCATACAAGTAGAGTATACAGACAGGAGTATGAATATAAGGCAGTAATAATCACTGTAGGATTGTGTGAATACACAGCTATAAATACACTACACACATAAGGTCACATAGAGGACAAATTTACCCAGCTAAGAGGTGGAACAAAACAAGACTAACCACCTCACTCACCATCTGCTTACAAAAAGATTAAAATAACAAGAATTTTCTACTCTGCATAACCAGAAACCATTAATTTGCTTCAGTAGAAGATCTTCTAGCAGACTTTTCTGGTGACAATTTATGCAAAATGAGCACCTTCTAAGTCTGAAAAGATTCCACATTCCCAACCAAGAACAACTCATTTCAGCTATGTAGAGAACAAATCTCCAAACACAGTTAACATTTGCAGAAAAGCAGGGTTTATCTCATTTTAGTTTTCATTAAAGAGAGCAAATAAGCTTCTTTCTGCATAAAAGAAAAGCAAAAGTTTGGGAAGAGAAGTGAAGGGCACAAAACATTTAGAAAATCAGTCAACTCATCTAAAGCTGACTTAAAAAAGACAATGATGTCCAGGGAGATGCCACAAGTGCTGTTCTCTAGACTATAACTGTGTGGGTTCATCAATGTTTTGACAGAAATTGAAATCAGTTGTAGTCAGAAGTGTAAAAGCTAGTAAGAGGCAGCAATTAAGAAAATGTAAGTTTGGGATAAAAAGAGAACTTCCACTTTTTCCCTCCTAAAATCCAGATTTTCAGCAGCTGCTAACAGTGCATATACCAATCTTCAACTAGACACAGCCAGTTATATTATCATCCTAAATGTGGCACTGCTTACAATATTTTATTCTTAGTATTATTGATAATTGCATTAAAAAAAGGAATTCCATTTTCTAGTTTAGTTTTAAATACTCATGCTTTCTACCAAGCTGATTTTATGTGGCAATTAGAATTCAATTCAAAATGCATCAACATCACTATTTGTATTTAGAAGTGATGCATCAGTGAAATATTTATACATTTGTACTGTACTCTGTTTTCACCACATCTTTCAAGATGTTTTTACTAAAGCAGCTCTGTCCCTGTGTACAATAATAAAAGAAGCATACTGAAGCAAACTAATATGAATTTAGACTGATATATGCAGCTAAATAAAGACTCCAAGCTTTATTTCAGAGCTGAACAGATGGAAATGGAACTTTTATATTTTGATGAAACGAAGCTATGGAGACACTGGCACAGCTCACTTCATGCACATTTGAAGGATATTGTCTACTAGTCTTCCAATGAGCTTGCAATAATAAGCATCGTCAGGAATCCATGGATTCTCTTCTCGGGCATTCATAGCACATTTGAGGTAAGTATCACTTAGACACCAGCCCAGTGGGCGATTATCTTTGAGAGAGCCTATTATGGCATGAACAAGTTTCCTCTTGAGGTTCGGGCGCTCTCGGAGATGCAGCTCATAATAGTGCAGAGTGTTGTACAGGTAAGTCACTGGACGGTCTGCCAAGAAGAAAAGGAAAACAACAAAACCCAGAAATGACTCCTAGAATCATTATTATGTTTATGTTGGCAAATATAACATTAAAATCAAGAGTTCTCTTGCCCCAGTGTTATATAGAAGGGGAGGTTATTGCCCTGGTGAGGCCTCGCCTGGAATGCTGTGTCCAGTTGTGGGCCCCTCAGCTCCAGAAGGCTAGGGAGCTGCTGGAGAGAGTCCAGCACAGGGCCAGCAAGATCCTGAAAGGAGTGGAGCATGTGCCCTAGGAGGACAGGCTGAGAGAGCTGGGTCTCTTCAGCCTGGACAAGAGGAGACTGAGAGGAGACCTCAGCAATGCTTAGAAATATGTGAAGGGTGAGTGTGAGGAGGAGAGAGCCAGGCTCTGCTCCATGGCATCCAATGGTAGGACAAGAGGGAATGGGAGCAAGCTGGACCACAGGAGTTTTAATGTTAACATGAGGAGAAACTTCTCTCCAGTGCAGGTGCCAGAGCACTGGCCCAGGCTGCCCAGGAGCCTGTGGAGTCTCCTTGTCTGGAGCCATTGCAGAGCTGCCTGGACACGTTCCTGGTCTAGGTGATCCTGCTCTGGCAGGGGGGTTGCACTAGATGATCTTTCTAGGGCCCTTCCAATCCCTAACATTCTGTGATTCAAAACAAGGTACTCCATCCCACATAGGTCATATTCCCTCCTTGAAACTTTGATATCAAGCTTGGGCCTTAGGGTTTTCTTATATAAGGCCTAAGATCCAAGCAAAACAGGTACATAATTAAGCTATTCAGCACCTAATTAACAAGCAGTACATAAAAGGACAGGTCTGGGTCTCTAGCCAGCCTGAAGGTTGAGCACTGAGCCTTGTGAAGATCAGAAGCCTAGCTCTGTTCCTATGGCACTCTGTCTGATCTGTCTTCCATCTCAATTTAAGAGTTCCTCAGTTCCAGGATCCAGCCCCTGAGTCTAAGTCCCAGCTGCTGCTGAACTCCTCCTGCTACAACATCACTGGTGACGTAGTTGCCATCAAGAGGGTTTGGTTTTGGTATTGATTTTGTGTGTGTGTATACATACATATATCTAGATGACCTCCAGAGGTCCCTTCCAACCCTAACCATTCTGTGATTCTATGATTATATATATATATATATATAACATATGTATATATATATATATAACATATGTGTATATATATATATATATATGCACACACTTCATTTTCTTGCTATTATTGTCATTAAAGTAGTTTAAGTTTCATTTCCAATTCACAAATCTCTCTGTTAATTTCCCCTTTTCCTCCCTGGAGTGGGGGAAAAGGGGATAATAGATAATATCTGTCACTGTGTTGGTGGTTGGCTCAGCCCTAACACTTGACATCTCTACAGGACTAAAGTTGTATGTATTAAAGAACAGCACATATGGCATTGATTCATGTTCTTTATTTCACTATACTCTGTGCAACACTAGTGAGTGCACTTTGTCTTGTCCATGTACTTCAATCTGTGTGGCAAAGGGTAGCAGTCCTCCAAAGAGTCAGTATGACCAACAGTTCACATCTTAATGGTAATATATCTGTAATTAAACCATCTAAGTCATCTTTTTGTATAAGAGGTATTAAATAGGAAGAATCCATGTATGAAGCCCAAGTAAGGAAAGACCATCTGAGAGTAACACAGCAATGAGATCTATATAAGAATTTAGTAGAGTGTGAAAAAAAATCAGGTTAAATTACAGAATCATTAAGGTTGGAAGAGACCTCTAAGATCAAGTCCAACCATACCTTCACTAACATACCACTAAACCATGTCCCTAAGCAGAAAATTGTTTGCATCTTAAACAAGAACATATGGAGAAACTGCTTTTTAGCCCTTTCAGCCTTGGTAATACAGAGTTTGTTAGGACACAGGTCCTAGTACTTACTATTAGAAGTGGTGAGAAATGTAAAGGTGTGAAGGAAGCATGAACTAGCAAGAGCTACCTGAATAAAAGCAAGTTCACTGATATTGGGCTGAAATTCACTCAAGAGGGATTGTACTTGTCTGTGGAAATGCAGACAAGGTTTACAGAATAAACAGAATTAAATGCTGCTTTGCTGTAGTAGGTAAGAATTCTGAATGAAGGAGAACAGAATGAACAGGAACAGAAGTCTAATCACAGATAACTTACCATGGAATTTGTATAAACCTCCCAGATGATCCAATAAAGTTTCTAGGGATTTGGACACTGGAAGCAATTCCAGAAACCTATGGATTACAATGTCAAACACTGGCAGAAAGCGCAGGCATACATTTCCAAAGTAAATTGGTAAGTACTGGGGCTGCACCTGGACTGGGGGGTTGACTTGCTCTGCCAAGCCTTCAAAATACAGCTTTTCAGGGTATTTCTGGAGGGAGAGAAACAAAAAAAATCCACCAAAATCAAAAGCTCCTTCCTTAAAAGCAGTGCATTGAACTTTCAGCATCTGCATTGCTTTAAAAACCAGACACTTCAGAGCTATATTATCACACATGAATGCAGTAAGATGATTTCACTGTCAAACTTACTAAAGAAAATTCAACTCTGAGTGAAATTATTCATTTCTTCTGACTAGTAGATAACTTCTTAGATAAAACCAAAATGAAATGTTTCACCACCACTCAATGTGGGCATGTGAGAGCATTAAACATCCCAAGGCAAAGCTGAAAGCAGCCAGGGTTTATGTGTTCCTTGTCAAATATTTAAGAGAAAACCTAGAGGAAATCAACACTACTGATTTTCTACATCATATACTGAATAAGAAAGCTAGAAATAATATGCATGTAATAACTCCCTGGGAAAGAACAGGAATGTACTCAATTACCTCATGAGCATAGCTGAAGGCTGAACTTACACTGGTTTTTAGGAGAAACTGTAGGTTTAACTATCATTATAGTCATAAAACACAAGAAGGAAATATCTTCTCCCTGATGTACAAAACTGTTCTAAATAAATTTCAGTAAAGCCAAGATTTCAAAATGATTAGAGTCAGATGAGCAAGAATGAATCTCCAACCAACTCTTCAGTTGCTTCTCTTTGAATATCACTGCATCATCATTTTAACATTATTACATAAAGATATTTATTATTGATTCATTTATTTATACTAACCCAAATAAATTACTATGTACTCAGTAACTCCAAATATTGACAGAGCTGCCCTGTTATTTACAGTTTGGCTGATCTCAACTCCACAGAAAGTATTACAAGAAAAGAGTTTTATTAGCTTTGATACCTTGTGATAACTCATATGCTTAGTATGCCAGTCATTCTGCAGCCAGTGCTCTGGAGAATTCTCCTTTACAAAATCACTCACTCTGTTTCTGAAATCATTAGGCTTCAGTAAGAGTAACTGAATGATGAAGTAACAGACTTGAGCTTCATTTCCTTCATGACTGCGCATAGCCTGAAACAAAAAGCATCAGAGAAGAGGGAATTACAGCTGACTCTGCTATCTGCTTTACAATCCCTAAACCCTGCCTAGCAAATTTGGCTGCACATCAGGGAGATGTGCACACAGATTCACCCTCAATATAAGGTCTCACAACTGTAGTTTTCAAGTGAAGACACTGAATAGAAGCAGGTTCAATCACCTCCTGTTCAAAGTACCCATCACATTTTTTTTATGCCATGGGCAAAAAGCCTTAGCAACTCTACAGATACAGCACATTCTCCAAGCTCTCTTTCTGCTGGCAGTTCTCTTCTTGAAAATAACCAATGAAGCATAATGAAGCTGAGTGCTTCAAACTTCTGGCCATTCTGACTTGTTTGGACTTCAGTTTGAAAACCCAAACTAAAATTCAAACAGCCAGCTTTACATTAAGATGAGATTTTTCAACAGAAGTAAAGCATAATTATGGAAGGAATATTTCATTCTCTCTAGGTAAGGTCTGCTTTATTTTGTAGGATGACCTGGAAAAGTAGAGAATGTCATTTGATTTTGTGATAAAGCAGGTTGAATTCTAAGCAAAGATAGAATCCTAGAATGGTTTGGGTTGGAAGGGAGCTCTGGAGCTCATCTAGTCCAACCCCCCTGCAGTGGGCAGGGACATCCCCAACTACATCAGCTTGCCCAGAGCCCTGGCAAGCCTCACCTGCAATGCCTCCAGGGATGGGAACTCAACCACCTCCCTGGGCAACCTGGGCCAGTGTTCCACCACCCTCGTGGGGAGGGACTTCTTTCTAATATCCAGTCTAAATCTACTCTTCTCCAATTTAAAACCATTGCCCCTTGTCCTTTCACTGCAGGCCTTTGCAAACAGGCCCTCTGCAGCCTTCTTGGAAGTGCCCTTTAGGTCCTGGAAGGTCACTAGTAGGTCCCCTGAAGCCTTCTCTTCTCCAGGCTGAATACATATATATATAGCATATAAAAATATAGCATACTATAAAGGGTACAAGTTTTCCATCTGCTTCTGAATCACAGTATGCCATTCCCCTTCTACCTGCAGGCTGCAGAAATAATTGCATAGCTCTGCAGTCAGAGACCAAACACACCAATAACAACATCTAATAATAACAATTCAATGGTTGCCATTAAATAACCATTAAAAGCTTCCCCTGAAGATACAGGGAACTGCAAGACTTCAAGTTCTATGTTACTTACCGAAGTAATCTATTATTTTACTTGATAATTGGGTTAGCAAATAGTCATTACTTAAAACCAATGCATGTTTAAAATGATTACTCCTACAAAAATGGCTCAGAAAGCAGGCCCTGCCTGAAAAACTGGCACCTTATCTTCTAAGGTAATACTTACCAAACACAGGATCAACCTATCCAGTGTTACTATGTTGTATTTCCACACCATGTCATTGAGAATCTCAATACATTTATTGAGCTGCTGGCCTCCTGCAGAGGTAGAGAATTCATACACCAAGAAATCTGCAAATGTCCTGACATGTGCCACCAGAGCTCTGGCCCCAATTCTTTCTAACACTCTAGCAGGGAAGAAGAAAAACAAACAATCACTCAATCATTCAAACCAAAACAGCAAACCTCCTCTGTTACAAGAATGCTCACACACTAAAAAAAGCAATAGTTGTTACTGTTCTTAACATATTTTTAACTGGTCTACTGTATAAGATTTAGTGGGTTTTAATACAATTATCTTAAGAAAAAAAAAATCAAACCAAAACAAAATCCCTCCCTTTATTACATGAACTGATAAAACCCCCAAACCAAAGGAAAAAAAAACTTAAAGCAATGGAATTCCAAAGCTTGGGTACTAATAAGAAGAAATGCTTTCAGCCCATGTTATCAATTCCAACAGTCAAGGTATTTATTCTCACTAAGTACAAGGTCTGTACATACCCTTGGTATAATCTAAGTATTCTTGGGCTCATTTCTGAGTGAAATAATGGTTTGATCCTTGCAAGTTACAAAGTCCATCAATTCTTTTATACAGTATTATGCCCAGAACCCATGCTTTAATTATGCATTTTTAGTTCTATATCTCTTAGGATAATCTTCTGCAACTCTAATTTTCTTGCTGCATGCAGTTGATTATAACCATAGCAATAGAATACTGGCATTTCCTCACTGTACAGAGGAGTAACACATGTCATCATAAACATTGTTTCAACAGACCTAACAGGGACTGGAAAGAAAGAATGTACTTTTTCACTGCTGAAGTTGATGTTGTTACTACTGCACACTGTCATTACATTACACTGCTTAACTCAAACACCTCACACCCTTGCCTCTTACCAGCAAGAATATGCATTACACACCACTGTGGGGTGTAAACAGTCTTACACAATGCAGAAATTACTGTGATATGCTTGCTAAAATCCAGCTCCATTCCATGCTCTGAATTAATTCAAGTACAAATTGAGCTCTTCATGTCCTCAAAACTGAGGATATTGCTGTAATATCTTTGCAACAGCACATCTTATGATCCCAAGCTTGGAGCAGTGGCTGGCACACCAGGAGCTGTGCTGCCATCCAGTGTGACCTGGACAGGCTAGAGACATGGGCAGGGAGAAACTTAATGACATTTAACAAGGGTAAATGTAAAGTACTGCACCTGGGAAAGAACAACACCATGAAGCAGTATAGACTGGGAACTGATCTGTTGGANACTAGATGATCTTTCTAGGTCCCTTCCAACCCCTAACATTCTGTGATTTTGTGATCTTTTAAGCTCACCTGTAGCCAATTTGATTGATGTGATCAGTCTCTAACAACATCTTCCAGAGGAGACAAAGGAAAAGTGGGGGTGAACCTTGTCTAGAGAAGTGTGTGATTATATCATTCTCAGTAGTCATAGACTTCCACTTGCGGTATTCTTCTTCCACGTTCTTCTTCAAGTTAAAACGACTTTCTTGAGGTACATTATTCTGATTAAAGAATACCTGAAATAAAGTAGGTTTTGATGTGATTGAGAGCTTAGAATAACAACATTTGAACAGGCAAACTTCAGCCTGACTTAGCACCTTATGAGATCCTACTTCCTTGCACAATACAAATCTATTTGGAAGGGTTGTTGCTTCACTGTGATGCCACAGTGACTGTTTTGTTCACTAACAAACCTACATGACAAATTGCTACAAGAAAAAGGACTTCTCCCATTTTTTTTGACTCTTTAACAGATCTGATTTACCTTCCACTGAAAGTACTAGTTGGCCAAACTAGTGGCCTTAGAATACTCCAGGAGAAGCTAATGTATTTCTGACAGAAACAGCAAAGTTACAATCGTGCTGCATCCTTTAGGGACTTGAGGTTAATGGAGTCTGGACTAGCAAAAGGCAAAGGATCTTGTTAAGAGTAAAATCTCTGCATTTCCCATTATAAAATCATCAGTTTGAAATTATTACCTGCAGAGGAGCTGGAAAACAGCTTAGTGTATGTGATGCCCAGTTATGTGGAGTAAAGCTCATGATAGTCTGCAATATATCCTTGCACCAAGTTCCCTGAATTGAATCAGAGCCTGTGAAAAAGTCTAGAAAATGGATTGATATTAGGATTTCACACAAACAAACATTGATATTCCTTTTGTAGTCATATGCATCAAGGCTTTTACTAGTTCAATAGGGTTTCCTTTTTGGCCAACTCCTCCCATTCCCTTTGTATCTTACTCAACTGGATATTATCTTTTTTTATGCTGTTAACAGTAACAAAACTATTTGTAGGTTTTAAGCTGGGAATAAAACAATCGTGATTTTAAGATTTCACATTTCATTTCCTGTAATGCCAGCAAGAGAAGCTTTTGCTGATTAACTGATTAGACTTTAAAAAAAAAATCCTGAGGAAGATAATGCTGATGTAAGTGCCAGATTCCATTTTATATCACTTTAAAAAGGTTGCTCAGAAGTACCTTCCTCAATTAAGCTATAGAAATAAAACACAGGCCACATTCCCCCCAACCCCAGTGCTGATTTAACATTAAAGGCTGAGCAAAACTAACACAAAGAAGCCCTTTCCCTTTCAAAACACCTTCCCCAGTTCTTATGAAATCAGTTATTCTGTCCAGATCATAACCATAAAAAGGGAGATAATGTCCCCCTCAAAGCTAAAAAACCCTGACTCATGCATTGTGCATCATTAAAACACTGAAATACACAATAAAAGCTTTCCCCTCTCCCTTCCCCAAGAAAGCAAATCCAAAATACACACTACTTTTTCTTAAAGGCAAGCTGCAGAGTGAGTGTTTTCCACATCATCAACATACCTGCTGTTTGTTTTCAAATGGCACAGAGTAGACAACTCAAACATTTCAATGTAAAACAATGAAACTGAAGACAGAAAACAAACCCAAACACCTAGTCACTCTGTATAAAAGAAAACTTTTCAACAATATCTGATTTTACTATTGCTTTAGTAACAGCATTTTGCTTAAAAACAAGTAGTTAGAAATTCAAATGAGACTTTTCACTGAATCATTAAGGTTGGAAAAGACCTCTAAGCTCATCAAGTCCAACCATACCTAACACTCCCATACCACTAACCCATGGCCCTAAGTATTGTCTTACATGTCTCATGAGTAGGTTATTTCCAGGCTACTCTATCAGAGAAATGGCTTGACTACAGATTTCATTTAGATAATGTTCTCTCCCATTACCTGTCACATGGGTTGCCCTTGCTAGAGTTAAGATCAAAGCCCTGTTGAGTTCTTCTGATTCTGCTGAAAGAACTGTTTTGGGATCACTGAGGAATCTTGTAAACTGTGGCTGGACTTCAGAGCTGCCCAGAGCTGTGATTAGCCTTAGAGCAGTACTCTCAACACTGAAAGAGGCAAACAGACCAGTTAGCAAATAATGCTTTTACTGCTGCTTCTAAGACTCCAAAAATACCTTTTTTTCCCTTTCATTTTCTCCACCAAATAATCCAAAAACATTTGTTTTCAAGTGATGGAAAGGTTTCCTTTTTCCACTTGTAATCAGCTGTTTAAGTACTTTATTTTTAACTAGAGCTCTCACAAGTTAATTTAGTAAGAATTCCAGGTGCATAGCACCTCAAAGTCTCAAGTCTCTCCAATTTAGAGCCTCCTCCATTTAGCTTCTGAGAATCTTTGTCTAAACAAGGATACACACATAAATATATGCAAAGAGAGAATGAAAAGACATGAATAATGCATGGCAAGTTTCAAAGCTAACTGTCACCTTGAAGCAGACAGCACTAAATTGTCCTTAAAAGTACTGCTTTTGATTAAAAGCATTTTATTTTCCCATGCTATATTTGGAAGCATTTTTCACATCAGGTATTTTGAAGTAATTTAAAAGTCTTTTTTAATATTGTGTCTTTGAAATGCCAAAGCCATAATTTAGTTTACCCCAACCTAGCTGGATGCAGGGCTTATCAAATGTAACTGATCAACATTCAAATTTCATAGAACAAGATAACAAAATACAGATTAGGTGAATAAAAAGAGCAAGACCTTGAATTTAAGGAGAAACTTGTCTTCACTTATTCTCTTTATTCCTGGTAAAGGGTAAGTGATGGAGCAATTTCAATTTGGACTATGAAATTACTGTGTCATTAAGCTTCCTTAATATGAACTGATAATAATGAGGTTGCTCTCTCTCACTCACATATCATCACAGAAATATCTAACTCATCAACACCATTTTCTCCAACTTTTCTGTAACAAACCCCAGATTCTACATACAAATTGAATCTCGTACCCTTTACCTTTTTTAACAGCAAGCTAAACTCACAGCTTTTCACTGGAATTAGCTGCCTGTCAACTCTAGAGCTTATTTAATCAGCTTTTCCATCTTTACTGTATCCAAACTGGCCATGGTTTTATGCATGGTTTACACTGATATAATAGACACACCACACAACACAAGTGACATCTTTTTCTCCACTCAGGTTCACATACAGGCACCAGAGCTTTGGGCCAACTCCTTTACAGATGGAGGATGAATCAGGTGATTTCTCTGATCTGACTGAAAATTAGCTTTACTGAAGAATTGAGTAGAGCCAACTTAACTGTTGCAATGGCAATAAGCATCCTCTATAGGAGGAAGCAAGCACAGTCCCACTGGCAGAGGAGCCAATCACTGTGACAACAAGGAGCAGGCACTGCCCTTTATCTCCACCACAAGCAGCTCAATACTTCACAGTATCACAGTATGTCAGGGGTTGGAAGGGACCTAGAAAGATCATCTAGTGCAACCCCCCTGCCAGAGCAGGATCACCTAGACCAGCTCACACAGCAATGTGTCCAGGCAGCTCTGCAATGGCTCCAGACAAGGAGACTCCACGGGCTCCTGGGCAGCCTGGGCCAGTGCTCTGGCACCTGAACTGCAAACAAGTTNTTCTTTCCCAGATGCAGTACTTTACCCTTGTTAAATTTCATCAAGTTTCTCTTGTCCAACAGCTCCTGACATGACAGTTGTGATGCATATTCATGTTGGGACCTGTGACACTGCTGCCATGGCTGTGCAAGAGGCTGCCTCATGCATCTCTGCAGAGTACTACTACTAACATCTAACTGTATTTCTGAAACAAGACCTGCTGAAATACCACAGAACAATTTAGCCACAGATCTAAGACTGAGAAGTACTTATGTCCATTTCAAATGCAGTTCTCCCACAGTTCTCAACATATGGCCAACAAGATGTTGATGGTTAAACATGGCAACCATCACTCACCACAGATGAAGCTGGTTCTGATTAGTCTGTGGCACAGCAGCCAAAGAATGAAGATGGCTGAGCAGCTGGACTCTGTAGTGAGGCTGGATGTGATGCATCCGATAGCTAAACATTTCTAGCAGAGTATGTAGAATTCCCCACGCGTGAGATTTGAAGACTGTTGGCAGGAGCTGACCTTATGAAAAAGAGTTTGCAAAGTTAAGTTTTGCACCTGATTCCACTTCAAAATACAACTACAGAATACACTGTGGATAGCTAGCTACATTTAGCTGTAAGTCAACCATTTGATTTGAAAACTGTGGTAGCTCCAAAGAGTGCCTGTGTGTGCAAGCACTGCCTGCAGATGCTGTAAATGTGTAGAGCTCAACAATCTTTTGAATGAACATTTACAGTAGACATCCAAATTATTTTAATGAGTGCACTCAAATACCATTTGCATCTAATCAAGCAACTTTGTTTATGGTTTTCCATTAAGCATATTTGTGCACAACACAGTGTAACTAGGAAGGTCCTGATCATACAAGTGAGTTTTACTGCAGTGCTAGGATAACCATTACAATTTTGATGCAAATAATATTGACATGTAGTCAACATGTTGCTTCGTTAGATTTTTCACTTTTACTCTTGTCTCTAGCTGCTGAATAAAAGGAAAAAAGAAGTTTTCTTTCTTACTGATAAAGCCTTTGATGCCCAAGGACTCAATTTCCATATAAACCAACAGGCGACTGTAGGTTTCCACAAGAGCAGGAGCCAAGGCCACACTAGATTTTGCATGAGCCAACTTAATTACCCTTGTAGCTATACTGTGAATCAGACTGAGGAAAGAGAGAAAGTATTTTTCATTCAAAAACCAGGACTTGAACATTAAGACATTTATTAAGCCAATAAAGAGATCTATACATATGTTCTAACACAGGAAAGCTTTCCTGATCATAATTAGTTACATACAAATTTACAGGTTAAAAAAATAAAAGCTAGCTGCATACTCTACCTCATTTTGGCATGAACTGTGAGTGAGTCCAAGAGGTTCATTGGCAATGGAGTAATAGATCCTGATGCTGTGCAATTAGTCCCTGGAAGAGATATCCTCATGTTGCCATTTCCATAAATAGTCTCTACTAGCACACCCATTGGCAAAGTGAAACACTCTGAATTAGTTGAATAAGCATTGCACAACAAAGCAATCTTGTAGTCATTCATCTGTAAGCTTTTATTTCTTAAACTCTGTTGCAGAAACCTGTGTGCCAAAGAGATTAAGCATAAGTAGAAAGAAAAAAAGCAGAAGATTACACAGGAGTTCCAGGATTACAACTAGAATCATTCCAGCCAAAAACCCATTGTAAAAGAGGAAAAAAACCAATATATTTATTAATTAGACCACATCAAAAGGACTACATCTTATGCTACAGTTTCACTGTGGTATGGCTTTCCTGTATCAGAGTAACACCTCAGGACAAAAAAAAAATACTTTAAAAAAATCACCTTTCCAAACAAAATTTTACCCAATATACTACTTACCCACACTTTCCACACCACAGCATAATAAAATAGTCAAATTGCTTTCAGATTCTCCCACACTAAAAAAAGACTTATTCATTTTAGATGCAATGTATTACTTCTGTTAGCTGTATGACAACAGCATATTTTGACTTGGAATTCTAAGCCTTGCTTCATTCCTTTGACAACCCTTACACACCATCCCATCACCAAATACATTCTACAGACAGACTTGGAACTTCCTATTCCATTTTATAAGCCAAAAAATCAGGAAAAAAAAACCACCAAACTCACTCATGGTGAAGCTTAAGAGAATGAGGAATGGGAATCTGTAACTTGGAGTTGTCACTGTGGGCCTTCCGATTCAGATGAATCCAAATACAAGTCATTGCAAAAGCATGAGTTGACTGGGGTTTGTTAATATCAGGTACAGGAATACACTGAAGAAAGAACAGATGAATGTGACATGTTGCATGTGTTAATGTACAGAAGACCCATTTAAATAGGCAGCATTCACAAAGTCAAGCTGTTCTTGCAACACCAAAAGCAACATTTTTAAAGGATAGATTCTTCCCTCATCTGTGTATGCAATTTTATATCAAGAGCTCTGGAAGACACCTGGACCTCAGCAATTATTCTGTAAAAACCCACAAAGCCCAAACAAATAAATACTTTAAGACCTCAGCAAATGGAAGTTCATGCTTAACAGCATACAAATCCAACACAGGAGGTTTAGTATTAGCATGAGGAGGAACTTGTTTGCAGTGCAGGTGCCAGAGCACTGGCCCAGGCTGCCCAGGAGCCTGTGGAGTCTCCTTGTCTGGAGCCATTGCAGAGCTGCCTGGACACATTGCTGTGTGAGCTGGTCTAGGTGCTCCTGCTCTGGCAGGGGGGTTGCACTAGATGATCTTTCTAGGGCCCTTCCAACCCCTAACATTCTGTGATATAGTTACAAAGCATATGCTTTTACTCTCAGCCTCACACTTGGCCATTATTTAAGCAGCAGTGATGAAATGTGCTTCCATAGCAGATACTCAGTCATTCACCAGTATTTTCTGAAAAATCTAATCTAATCTATCTAATCACCATTATCATAGAATCACAGAATTGTCAGGGCTGGAAGGGACCTTAAGGATCATCTAGTGCCACCCCTGTGCCATGGGCAGGGACAGCTGGCACTAGAGCAGCTTGCTCCCAGCCCCAACACTGCCAGGGCTGGGGCTGCCACCACCTCTCTGGGCAACCTGGCACAGTGGCTCAGCACCCTCATGGGCAACAACTTCCTCCTAACATCCAACCTAAATCTCCCCTCCTCAAGCTTGGATCCATTACTCCTACTCCTATTGCTGCCTGATACACTTAAAGATTATATATACGATATATTACGCCTGATTACACTTAATCAGTCTTATTATGAAAAGAAACAGATACATCCCAGAATTCAAAAGGTTTTAGCTACAGACTATTACTGCCATTGGAAAAGGCAGTGTGGCTCTCCCCTCTGGTCAACATTTGTGTTTCTTCCCCTTTGGTACAGTTACTACTGCACAAGCTTCACTTACAGCATGAGTGAGACAGCAGCACTGCATAATGAAAGGGATAAAAAGATAGACCCACCTAAGAGCAACAGCCACAGCTAATTTTTAAACTGCTTGTGAAATTGAATCCTAGTCTCACAAACACTTTAAACAAGTGTAACTCAGAGCCCATCACTACAGTTAAATTAAATAGTCCTCACTCTTCCTAGATTTTTGTGCTGACAAAACCCACTGTGAGCTCATGAAACAAACTGTATTGAAGGATTTCTGTAGGTCAAAACTAACTTCAGAGGGGGAAAAATTGCTATATAACAGTCTGGTACACCACCCAGTTGTGTTAACATATCAACTGACCCAAAACACACAGAATGCACTATGACAAGACTAATCATTTAGGATTTCATGCTGACCATGCTGTCATGATGGAAGTTTAAGAACTTCCCCTTCCTCCCCCTTTCTCAGCAGCCCTCATCCTAGAGGAATGTACAAAACATGACTAGGATTTGATTTGCTACCACAGAATGGTTTTTAAGTAATCATTAATATAAAAGAATTTAAGGTGTCTTGTTCAGTTCTTTGCACCTGAAAGTGGTTTGTTAGTGTATTATTGTTACAGCCCAGATGTAACAATAAAATTGCACATAGCTCCTTAACAGTGTCCTCAGTGCTATAGTAAATTCCTCAGAAACTTAGTTAAACCAAAGCCAAGGAAGAGAGAAGTTAACAGAAGTCTTTTTTGCCCCTAAAAAATACTCATGAATGTGGTTACTGGAAAAACATAGCTAAGAAATCCTTACAATTTTCATTGAATTACGAAACATCTCTCTCCAATTATGCAACACACTTCTGTAACAATAACTCAAGAATGATAGGAACATGGACATACAAAGTTCAAGTTGAATTAAACCCAAACCTTCTAATTTTAGAGAGAAGACTTACTTCTTTCTCAGGATACAGGAGGTCAAAAAGCTTCATAACTGGGAGGAAGTCAGCCAGGGCATTCTTCTGGATGCTGCCAGAGATGAACTGGAGTAGCACCCACATCAGATGGTCTCTTCCTTTAATGAGACCACGGCCTGCCAACTGTCAAAAACACTCAGTAGCAAACAAGCACTGCATGCACAAGAAAAAGCACTGCAAAGATTCCTATAAAAGTAGGAGGGCAGATTAGAACACTTCCAGCAGAGATTCCAGCAGCACTTAGGCAGAAATGTACATTGAGTTTTCAGAAAGATGGCAAACAGGTACATTAGCTGTAACACAGAAAACAGACTCTGGGAGGGTCACACCAATCAATGCTAAGATTTAAAAGGTTTTTAGCTCTTGAGGATCTCTGTTTTGGAAGATTAACTCTTTAAATACTGGACTTAAACTGTCACCTTGTAGTCCTGCAGCCAAGTACAGTATTGCCATTGCTATCAGCAGGCCACAGGTTTGATATTATCTCTATCTATAAAGAAAGTCTCTGAACCAGAACAACTTGGGCTTGGTTCATTTGGCATCTTTGCTTTTGTTATTTAACTTCTTTAGCTGTAACAGTAATTCTCTAATAACCAATACTCTACTCAACCTGTACTCTAACTTGCTTTAGTTTTACTTAGACTTGTGAAATTGCATAGTGTCTATTGTTTCAATAGTTTATTAACAGTAATTTAAGGAATGCGACCCTGGTAAAACTAATTTCAGGGATACCAAAGACAGCTGAGAACCAGAATCCATCACAAGTAAAACATAACATACATAGCAAATTTTGATGTAACATGTAACTGTGGACAAATGAAGATG
Source organism: Bucco capensis (assembly GCA_013396975.1). Lineage (NCBI taxonomy): Eukaryota > Metazoa > Chordata > Aves > Piciformes > Bucconidae > Bucco > Bucco capensis. Next base: position 30,301 of record VWZO01017652.1, read on the forward strand.
GAACAATGTGTAGTGCATGTTAGAAACTGTATCTAAATAGACACAAGCTAATCCTACAGTGAGGAAAAACAACATCCCTTTCCTACTATTGACACTGTATTTCTATTACTAAAGAGCTAGGATGATCCTGACTTTCTGTAACCCTTCCTCTCCTTTCTTATGGAGGACTGGCACCACCACTCTTAGAATTCAGAGAGGCACTGAGCCTCAGAGAAATACTAGAAAGGGTATCAGTTTTAAAGGAATTATTATTAGAAACTGATAATAACTTTGGACTGTGATTGCCAGTATCACAAATCATCTTTGATTGGATTGCTTTGATGAGACTGCTCAGACAAACTGTTCTTGCATCCATTTGCATGGCACGTTTCTCTAGCTCACAAACTGAACAGGGTGTCTGCTCTGCTTGAAGCTTGGTTGTAAATTGGATGCAACAGCACAGTACTCAGTTCTGAATTATGCTAGTTCATCTCCTTACTCTAGTTACTAGCACACTTTGAATCCAGGTGTAATGCAACATCCTGCAACTGAATAGACCAGAAACAGACCTAGCTCACAGCAATATAACTTGAGAATTTACTTCTACAGAGAACAAATCAAAGATTTCATTCTTACACCTCAGGTATATCTTGCAGGGCTCAGGGATTTACTCTTTTTTTCAAGCCTGCTTTGTTTTGTGTTGCAACTCTCTCTTGCCACATGGGAGTGATACAAACAATTTTACCTTTTGATGGAGTGACAGGACCATATGAGGAAAACTTGCAAACTGAAAGAGCACAAAGAAAATGAGCTGGCTGGAGAGATGCTGCCACAGAAGCTGACTGGTTCCACCATCATCAAACTTCTCTTCAGTCTCAGACCGTTCCATGGCATACACTACAAGATCCACCAGCTGGTCCTCCAGCACAGGGCAGCGCTGCTTGTGCTGTAAGGCAGAGATCACATACAGTATTCCAAAAGCTTGGCCATTAACTTCACAACTTGCACAGTTACAGTACAAGAGTTTTGACAGAAGGCTGGGAAGCATGAAATGAAGTCTGAACTTAAGTTAAGGATAAGCCAGTGTATTAAAGCTGCACTATGTTACAGGTCACGACGTGCTGTACATTTGATCATGTTACAGAATTCCCTACTCAGTTCCAAAGTGCAGACAAGGAATAGCTGGGGGTTTGGTTGTGTTTTTGAAGAAAGTCATGCAGAATGTTATTTCTCTGATCTTGCATTAATGGAAAATAAAGTCTGTTCTTTTAACACACTGATGGGGATTCTTTAGTTTCAGTTGTTTTTTTTTGTTTGTTTGTTTTTTTCTCCCTCCATCCTTCTTTTTTACTTTTAAGTCCATTTCCAAAGTAGGGATGATCATAAAGAAAATGTTGTATCAATTATACCACCAAACCCAGAGGAAACATCCCAATACACAATACAGGTGTTTAATGACTGCTCTCTTTTTCACTCTCATTTTGGGCTCACCTACAACCCACAGCAGAATTAACATCTGATGAATACCCCTAAAATTAATTAGGTGCTGTCCTACTGACACAGCACCAACAGGGACAAGACAAAATCAACAAGACTTCCAAATTCATCTGATAGAAGTGGTATGTTTTACATACTGTGAATAGCACAGAAATTGCAGATCAGAGTGATGAGCACTTTAGATGTTAGACTGCCATATCTCCACACAGCGAGCTATGCAAACACAGAAATCATTTAAAACACACACCTTCCCCTGAGGACTTTCAATAACAATCAAGTAAGGAATGCATTATATATTCAGATACAGATGTTACTACAGATGTATTTCAAGCAGGCCCACTACCAATAACTTGGAACTCAGGTTATACATCTTCAAGACCATCAAGTATGATGTCACATAGAAGTTCTTTAGTGCAACAACCTTTTACTCCTTTGAGTTCATATAGTTACACTCACACAAAATACTATTACTAAGGACAAACATCTGTGTGCAATTTATTTCAGACATTGCTAGCCCTTTGGAAATAATCTAACCTCTGTTTGTTTCATTGGAACCTTTAGTCAGGAATGGTCACTTTGGGGGGTGGGAGGTGTTTGTTTGTTTGCTTGTTTTAACCCCTGATGCCTGTAATATAATGCAGCCTTAAAGAAAACATTCTTACTTTAATGATACAAAAGAAAAGGAACTGAGCTGCTCAAACATCTACTCATGAAAATGCAGTATCCCTTTCTAGAGGCAAAAAGGTGTAGGTAAAACAGTTTCAGAAGATCACCCAAACACTCATAAAACATTTCAGGGATGCCTTAGATGAGTTCTTTTCACTTACTAGTCAGGCAGCCTAAAAAAACCCTTTGAATTAATAAAGAAAGCAATAATAAAAGGAAAGAGAGATGCTGAAAGGAGATGCTTGCTCTACCTTCGTCGATGGTAGTCTTTTGCCATGAAAAAAACAAAAAAGAGATCCTCTTCAATCAAAAATAAAACGCAAAAATGGGAGAAGTTTACAAAATACAGTGAACAGTATCCCCTGTTGCATGCTCTTCACCAGCTCAGAACTGCAGAAAGCTACAACTCCAGCTGTGCTTTCTTGAAGCATGCTGAATGCAACCCTCTAATTAAAACAGAAAGCATTGATTACAGCTTCACCTTCCCTTCCAGGACGCAAGGCCATTCTCACAGATCAACCACGGCACAGGTTTACAGAGAGAGCAAGATTAACACCACCAGTTGAGAATACTTTGGGGTTTTTGTGGTTTGCTTTGGTTTCTTTATTCCCCCTCCCAAAGCAACTAATTATGAAGCAGAGCAGGGTGCAACAGACAACACTACAGACTAGTTTATAATCCAGCATGCAAAACTACTACGTACAGGGCTTGAAATTTAAACGTTTGCTAAGCACTGGGTTCATGTCCAAAAGCCTAATCCTGTTAGGCTATATTAATTTTAGAGTAAGTTATTCAAAGAATACAACAGGAAAATATTATTGTGAAAAAGAAAATCAGAATTTCCAGTAGGAATTTTTCACTATTCGGAATAATTTTAAGATTGGGCAAAGTTTAGGAGCCAGGAAATTAAAAAGATTAATTCACTCTTTCGTTGTGAAAATCATGCTTTTATTGCTTGAAGAAAAGTTTTCAATTAAAAACCATACTACTTCACATTCTATCTTCATTAATTTAAATTTCTGGCTTTTTTTCCTCCCCTGTATTTTCAGTAAATATATATTTTTGCATAAACTTTGTGGAGCTCTCAGAAGCAGAATACTGTGCTCCTTAAGAACTTGCAGGATTGTGTACTTGTTTTATTAATTGTTTATAACTAAAAGAAGATCTCAGTGTATATTGAGATGAATAAAAACAGAGGTGAAGGCTGGTTCCCCTCCCAAATAAGTAGGAATTCATGTTCTGGTACGGCTTAAAACAAACATAAAATAAACAACAAAACCCTCAAACACTGTTTTAGATTATATATGGAAAAATAGAGCATTCAAAACCACTATGCTTTTTTCCTAAAGAGAAAATGATTCCATTTTGTTACATATTCTCCAGTTAGCCCTAAAAATAGTATTGAAAGATCTGACAAAAAAAACATCATCTCACTGAAAACTTTATTAAACCACTAAGAAATACAGGAGGGGGGAAAAAAAGGGCTAAGATGACAACTTGATACTAAAATTTCTTGAGACTAGCCCTCTGATGGACTAGTGATACTTTCTAAAGTGGATTAAAGCTTCAGTTGGGTTGGGGTTTGTTTGGTTTTTCTGGGGTTTTTTTTGGGGGGGGTGTACAGGTGTAGCATTACAAGTGCTCCCTAAAAGAAAAGTATTTTAAGAAGGCAATAAGGCTAGCTGCAAGCTATTATAGTTTTTGAGTATTTTAAGCGAATGATATTTACCTCAAAATGATTTAATAAATGTCTATACTTCAGAAATGGTTTCAGAACAGCAAACTTGCAGAGCCCTGCAGCAGCTAATGGCATCTCCTCAAATCCAGTTCAAAATGTGTAGAGTTAATAGAAGACACAACTCCAGCTTTCCTCTCACTTCCACCTTCCAAAAGGGTATGTTACCCAGACACAAAACCATAAAGTTGGTTGTTTCTATCATGTCTGATTCTATTTCTACCAAGTTGGGTGGGCATTCTCCATTAAAAAAAATGGAGTAAACTTCAACAAGAAAGTTGCACTTAAGTGCTGCCAATCAGAGAAAGTCTTACCATCAGAAACAGATAAAAAATAATCACATCCCTGAATTTAAGCACTTTGCCATGTTACCCCTAGTAATATTGGATACTAAGTTGCCACCATCAGCCTACAGAAAGTCAATTTTTGCACGTTGTATTATGTCATTCCTTTCACTTCATGATTCTGCTTGCACAATGCACAGACAGATATGAAGTAAACAACATCATCTACAAGCAAACTCTCCTGGGTTGTAGCTAGGAGAGAATACAACTAACTTACACATTCACCTGAACAGAGTATGGCATAGGTAAATTCCTACTCAAAAGTGGCAGATCACTACTGCTGGTTTAAAAGGTGACCAGCCAAATATTCTATTTAAAGAGCAAAATCATTAACACAACGACTGCTAATTAAAAGTTTGTATAGCATTATGGAAACAAAGCACCTGAAAATTACCTCCTCTTTCAAATCCTCCCCAATCCAGAGAAATCAAAGTTTAACAAAGCTTTTCATTCTTTAGAGGACTGCAATACAATCCTGACTGCAATTATGCAAGCAAAAATGGCATTTGATTCTTCGTGCAAGTCTGTACACACAGAGAAGGTAAAGATATAAACCAAAACATTCAAAGTGATTTCATGTCTTAGACATTACTAAGAACCAACTGCAGGATCCCTAAACTGAATCTTAATTTGGCATCATTGTATTAAGGCACTTGGAACTGTGAAACATTTTCCAGATTGCTACATATCTCAACAAAGAATTGAAAAGGGAAGTATTGGGAATATCACCCAAGCCAACAGCAGAATATAAATTGAAATAGAATCATTTAGGGTGGAAAAGACACTTGAGATTATAGAGCCCAACCATAAACATGATAATATACAGGCTAAAATACAATTTCAATCTCTCCTTCCAATAGAGCAGTTCAAACAGGTATATTTGTCCCACACAAGTACACAGCAGCAAAAAGTTAAAATCCTCAGACTCCAACAGTAGGAACATTCTGAAGTCTGTATTATGACTTCAAGCCATATATACTTGATAAAGGCATTAGAAAACCTCATCCCACAACAAAACTCAAGAATCCTGAAAAGGAACATAAGAATCTATAAACATGTCAAATTTTACCTTCATTTTTTCTCTCTGCAAGGTTAGCAGGACAGCTGCTAACTCAGAGATGGCTTGAGTGAACAGTTTTCTAACACAGATCTGCTTAGTTAAGACTGAACCAGCAAATGTCATTGTTCATCTTCAAGCACATTTAAGAACTAGGACAAATTTGGCTAAACCATACCTAGTTTGTGATGCCAAAAGATTCAAATGAAGGCTCCAATCCTGCAACTGGATCTGTGTAAATAGTTGACAGGGCATACAAGCAGCTTCACATAAAAAATTAATGATCATAAATCAATAATGATCATTGCTTTGGGGTCCTTCTGTATTTAGTTTGAAACCAACTTAGCACTATTTGCATTCTTAAGTGTCTTCTATTACACTAACAATTCATTCCTGCAAGTTAGTTAGGTTCTAAATAATAAAATACAAAATTATCAGCCATTTTACTGAAAGCATTGATCTAGTTACACAACTTCTGAAAAGCATGCTCCTATTTTTTTGCTACATGAACAAATTTAACCATAGCAAAGTTAATTTGTTATCTAAAGGCAACTAACATTTTAATGTTTTCCCACAATTTTAAACAGAGTATATTAATGTTTAAATGGAACACTCTTTTCTGTTCAACACCACTCTACATTTATATTATAATCTCACAAGTTTTCCACAGCCCAGACATTTTTTATGCTGGTGTAATTGCAGCAGCACAGCTATAGTTCATGTTCTGTCAGCATTTCCTTTATAAGCTACATTCTTCCAAGTTTGTTTCTTGGCCATAAAAATTCATGCCAGGTTGAAACATTGTGTAGGAATTTCTATACTAGTAACCACGTTTTAAGAAATATAGCTCAATATAATTCACTATTTCACTTAAATTTTCTTTGATTACTTTTAGAGGACAGTAAAGTATTAGTTAAAAACAACATTTTTAATGTTAATGTTTTTTGACCTGAAGGCACAGGCCATCTATAGTTAGAAGAATAAAACAGAATTACAGAATCATTAAGGTTGGAAAGACCTCTTAAGATCATCAAGTCCAACCATACCTATCACTAACATACCAAATAGATTCAATATGTTTTTTTTGGCCTAGATCTTCCATTATTTATCAGCTACAAGATGCACAGAGGAATAGTTTGATTTATTAACTGAGTGTACACACAGAAAAGAGACACTGAATACAAACATTACTCATTTCAACACTAAACCCAGCAGCTTGTTTCTGTAAGTTTAACATTTCAGCTGCTTGAAGTCTCCAATACAAAAGATTATCATGTACAACACAGAGTACTGTTTGCCACAATGTAGGAATCTACTCCTTCAAATCCATTGTCCCAATCCAGAAAGAGCACTGGTGTATTTCACTTACAATGGGAAACATACACAAGGTTTCAGGATCATGTAAATTTTATAGGCAAAGTTACAAAACTGAAAGAAGTTTCTTAAATGGAAACACTGACACAACCTTCACTATAGTATTGCAAACAGCAACGCTAGTTTATTCATCTGCAGCAATGCTTTTTAAAGTGGGTGAGGAATTTAATACTGTAAACAAGGGATCAACTATAGATCTATTACCCATCATTTCAAGCAGAAGTCCACCTGGTTGATTCACTCAGGTGTGTTTTATTTATTATTTATTTAAACAAATGGTCAAATTTTAAGGAACTACTTTTTCACAAGGTATTCTACAGTGCCTTTCACCTAGCTTGGGGATTATTCTAAGAGCCTGTTGGGATGTTTGTTACAGAGGCTTCCTAAGGAGCAGAAAATTCCACTAGAAAGTTTTGGTTTGGTGTTTTTTGGAACAATGAAGTATTTACAGCTTGAGAATTTTACAATCAAAAGCAGGGGATGTTTTTTTTTTTTTCCACCTGCATAAGAAAATTACAACTAAGACTCTCTCCTCATCTGAAAATTCCAGCAGACAAAGTAAAAATTCTTATGACTTGAAAGGGAAATGGTAGCAGTCCATTCCAACAAAAATTTTAGGACTAAAGGACCACTGGCTGTCAACTTGATGCTACATCTCTGATATGTCTAGTGATTTGTCAGGAGAATTTGCCCTTAACTCAGGTGCTGCCAATTTCAAGCCCTGACTGTACAGGTATTCTCTAACTGGAATCAGCGGCTACAAAGCGGCCAGCGTATCGTTAGTCACAATACAACAGTAAGGTTGTGAACATACCTGAGCAATGTTCAAGGTCTAGAGCATTGGAGGATGGGCAGGACAAGACAGGACAGAACAAAAATAAAGGAAGAAAAAAAGAAAAGACAAAACAGTGACTATGAGGCCAGCCTCAAGGATCCCCAAGTCAGACTAAGCCCTCCCATTCTAAGGCAGCAAAAGAAATGTGAACAAAAACCAAACCCCAGCTTTTCACTATTCTAATATTATGACATGCCAATACAAGAAAGAACAACAATGCTTTACAAAGTAATGAACAATAACAGTTTGATTGATTGAGTTAGCAGTCTCCTAGTGTCTGTCAAAGGTGTACTTGAGGCTGGCCTTATAGGAAAAAAAAGCAATGCAAAAAAAAAAATCATATTTTAAATCTCTACTTTTCAATTTAACATTGGTAAAGCAATATACAAATGATAGGAACAACAGTGTCCAATTAACCTAGTATGATCTCATAAAAAATAAAGAGGGAAAAAAAAAATAAAAAAGTAAAAAAATCCACTCTTTGGACCTAAATTGTTTTGCTTAGTTAGCTATAGCAAAGAAAAGAGAAAAAGAATAGTGCAGATTCTATGCAGGATTAAATCACATGTTACAGTGGAGTATAGTACCTGCTTATTCAGACCTAGCATATTGCAGACCATATCCCTTGAATACGGTTGTTCCAGCACATATCTCAACAAAGCAGTCTGGGGCTCAAACAGATCCTTGGAAAAAAGCAAAACAATAAAAAAAAGCAATCACACAGGAACATATATTGCTTCGAGATTGTTTAATACTGAATTTAGGTTTAATTAATACAAGAATCAGTGATGATTTTTTTTTTATGTATTACCTGGCAAATCTTTTTGCTCCCTGCCACCCAAAAGAAAGGAGGAAATAATCACAGCTCTTAAGAGCTGACAGACTTTGTTGGGAACAAACAGGAGAACATTCCTCATCCAATAAAACACTTTTTGAAACAGCCTTGAAATACTGGAAGACCTTTAAGAACTCAAAGGAAGCCAGCTAAGACAACTGAGGTACAACGTGACTAAGAAGCATCAAAGTCATGAGTAGCATGGAACAGCTCCTGACTGGATCTTCAATCACTTGAAAGAAAAACTTTATCCCAAATCTCAAGCTAGGTTCAAAAAACAAACAGAAGGAGCTGATTCCTTATGCTACATTAAGTTGAGATGTGGAAATCCTTGTCAAAGGGATGGTGACAATGTTAAAAGCTTACACAGGCTCAAGAAGAGACTGAAAAGTATTTGCAAGAGGAAAGTTTACTAAACATATAGAAGGCAAATCTGTCTCAGGAAACAGCCAAAATGACAATGGCTTTAGAGTGTGAACACTATGTATGTCACTAGATATCATTCCTTAGATAGCTAGGATATGGGGAATGGAATGCTGAACGATGCAGATTTTTTTCCTAATCCTGTAAAGATTTTAAATTCTTTCAGTACACAACTATTTCACACTCAAGAGTTTTAAGTTTAAATAAGCTAACAATTTAAGTTTGAACTGTAGAATTATCTTTCCTATGGAATAACAAAGAGCACTGAAAAGAAGAAATTGCCTTCTCATTCTTTCACCTCCCCACTGCTAAAGTGATTTTCCAATCAATATTCTACTGTCACTTGCTCTCTCACATGCACAAACCCACAAAGCACATTAAACATCTCATGCTCTTCAGCATCCTGGGCAACAGTTATACCACACAGTACTTTAAAGGTCCTCTGCACACAGCTTGGAATAACTGAAAGAAATAACACAGCGACAACATCTCTGTCTCCAATGTTAGCCTAGCTGAAACAATCAGATATTCACAGCTGATAGTACTTTTTTTACCCTCAGTGGATATAAAAACTCCATATTTATTGAATATAACATGTTGAAGCAGCTTAATAAGGCATACCTTATCATATGGTAAGAGCCCTTTCAAAGGAAAACGAAGGGTTGTAGGATCCAGCTTCCAGGAGTTACACATGGCACCTGAGTTATTCACCACAGGAAGAAGACTACAGCGACCTAAAAGAAATTCCAAACAAGTGAAACTGGCCTACAGTTTCATCCTTTTCCATGCAAAAGCTGGCCACAGCCATGTTTATGCTCTCCTTAAATTTTCACTGTTTAAAGCTTTTAGCTTTTTACCATAGGATTGCTGATTTTATTTTTCTAACTCATCTTCAACTAATACAATATCTAAGGAGTAAAATTCCCATGTATTCAGATTGGGTACCCTGAAAATAGAAGTATTTGCAAATATTAATCTAGAAGTGTCCTTTGTGTCACCAGGAGACTGATCCATTGCTACTGCTCAACTTAAAAGAGATTTCAACTTGGTACACTGATCCTTTCTTTCCACAATGAAAATGGTTATTACTAATCCAAGTGTATAATCTAGCCTTTCAATTTTCCTTCATTCACCCTGTAAAACAATCCATGGGCAGGATGTTCAGTAAACTAGTCAAAGACAAGCATCTGTACTCCAATTCCAGTCAGCAGAGATCTAGGCAATTCAGTGTAGGCCAATATGATTCAGCTCATTACACATGAAGAGATTTCTGTATCTTTAGACTTTTGGTTCAGTATAGATTACACACCTGAGACTTATTTCAGTTGCTTAAACACAGGCATCTGAACTGAGCCCTTAATGCTTCTGTCTATCAGCATCTAAATGTAGGTGCCTCAATTTTGACCTAAATCTCACTGTCAGTTTAAATTCCATGACTTTTATTGTCCAGACTGGCCATACTACTATCAGATAAAATAAAAACTAGGTATTTCTTTCTTCCTTTCAACCATATCTAGGTAGGTCATTTACACATACAAGCCTTGTAAAAATTTGTGTGTGCTCCCTGAAAGTCAGATGCAGAAAATCTATGCCATACTTCTGACAGAATAAATATGTGCTCCTGAAACACATCTGGAGCATTACAGATGAATTTACATTCTTAATCTCTGCACTGAAGAAGTTCAGTTCAATTGTAATATATCTTGCTCAGGCCCAAGAGTTAAGCTACTTAACTCTCAAAGCAAACAGAAAACATCTTTTTGAAGAAAAATGCAACTGGTATCACAATTAAAACAGCCACATATTCCTTCATATTTCTAGCAAGAAACAAAGGTGAGCTTTTCTTTCAGAGAAAAGGAAAGCAGTACTCCTCTGAGGTGGGAAATGTTCACATAGAAACCTACAGCTACAAAAGCTCCAATAGAAATTGTAGTTAGGAAACACTCTCTAACCTATCAGTGGATCTCTATTATCTTCAAAATCCTCATGTATGATTTCCTTAACATCTACTATGGTTAGAAACTATATGGCCATGTAACAAACAGTGCACTTCTACTACCAGCTTGTGGCAACAAATCATTTTCATCTCATCAATATGAATTTTTCCCTTCAAGGCACAAAAAAAACGAAGAGAAGCAAGTCTGAGAACAAAGTGACAGGAGTAAAGATGCTACATGAAACAAACTCTGATTCTTTTTGCTTAGATGAATATAAGAAACCAAAGAGTTCCTAGTGAAGGAATGTATTTTGAAGTCATTCTCTTACCACAAATGGAATTTATCCTTGCTGTAGGTCGGAAGGTATCCACAAAATCAGATACTAAGTTACCTAGCAACTGGGGAGAAGAGGAGAGAGAAAAAGAGTTGTAATTCTAGATACTGATAGGGAATATTTAGACTTACAAACAGTTTATACATTTTAATCAAATACACAAGAATCTACTAAAATAACTAGATTCCTACACATTTCAACAAGTTGGAAAAATCATCCAGAACCTAAAAGGAAAGGAAAAGCATGACCTTATAAAGAAAGGGCAGGAAGCACTCAGTCTGCACTCAAACACAGTTTACATAGCAACTCTGTCTCCTATGTATTCTTCATTATTTCAGTGCACACCATTTAGTAACAGACAATTTAAAACAAGTTTTAGACTTTCTATTCACAACAAATCTCTGTTTGCCTCTGAATAACAATTCCACAAAAACAAAGGACTTGGATTACTACACTCTGGATTAAATCTTGGCCAAGAAAAAGTCCTTAACAGTTTTGCCATTAAATCAAGGGAGTCAGGATTTTATCCTTTTCCTGACACCTCGTTATTTTAATGGAATACAAAATAAAAATGAATAAACAATCATTTTCACTGCTCCAGAGCCTCCAGTATTTTTGCAGAACTGGATGTAAACAAGACTGGTCAGCTACTTAGAGAGATTTTTCTTATCTTGAAGGCATAGAGAAAGCACAAACTGGTCAATAACCATGACCTGCATTTTCTGATATATTCAACAAAATCCACTCAGTGTTTTAAGAGTTTTGAACACCAGGCAGTAGGTTCAAAATACTGTCATCAATTCCATGCAAGAACACAGGAAGCTGCTCCTGCAATCACATCCAAGCTTCTTATTTTAATTTACATGTCAAAACACAAGAGCTTTCTGTTGAATAGAAGACTTTTATACTTTCATTTCAAAACTTTGTTTAAAAAAAACCCACAAGATCATTTTGGTTTGTGTGGAAGAAAACCTCAGATTACATGATTTTGATATATCATTACCCAATGGGGAAGCTTTCCTTCAGGATACAGTTTTCTGATTTCTGTAACTGCAAAGTAGGCAGGTAACAAACATGCATTTCTCTCCAGAATGTAGGCTACCACCTATAAACAAAAAAATACATCAGTATAAAATACTTTGGATAAAGTAAAGAATGGTGCAGCCTGTCTGCTAGTCCAAGGCACCTCATCAAAAAATACTTTATGCTGCATTCTGGCAGCACATTAGATTTAAACCTGGTTTTAATTGCAGAAGCACAAGACAGACTCTTTAAACCTAAGGAAAACTATGCCTGCCTACAAAGTATTGAAAACAAACAACCGAAGAAATTAATCTCAATATTATACCTCATAGATTAATCTCATACATTTTACCTTTGGGAAGACAAACATTGAGCCTGACTCTTCTCTTAGGGATTTTAGTGCTTATCTACATTATTCCCCAAAGCTCTGTTTACTGTATAAAGTGCAACTACTGAGAAGAACTAAGAGCACAAAGAATAAGTTCTGTTGAACTCTTACAACTCTCAAAAAGAGGCATCCCAGCTATTTGAGACTCACTAATAACAAAAGAATGAGGCTTATCTTCCTCTAGAGTGATAACATGTAAGATTCAGACAGTTACCTCTCTTGCTGCCAAAAGCTGCTGCACAACAGCTGAGCTCACAGTGTTTGGAATGGTTAAGATTTTCTCTAGGATCACTTTCAAGAGATCACGTACCCCCTAAAAGCAAGCACACAAAAATTAACATTCCCAGATACTCTTTATTTCTGGCAGAAAGCTTACACAAGCAATATGGACAAACAATATTTTGACAGATGAACTAGTTGTGTGTTGTTAAGTGTCAGGAGACAGATTGCTGTTGAGAATCTGAATGATTATAAACTCCTTACATTAAACATTAAACTCCTTACAGAACTTAGGATATCCCAGGCAAGAAACTAACTTGACATTTTCTGTGCACCCAGAGAAATTCAACCTACAATGGGGTGACCAAAGTTCACTGATGTATTTTATATGGGTTGTTTTTTTTTGTTGGTTTTAACATGCTCATTAATCATAGAATCATAGAACAGTTCCAGCTGGAAGAGACCTTGAAGATCATCAGTGCAGCCTTTGTCCTAGCCCTAGCAACCTGCTAAATGATGCTCCCCAATGCNGCCACTCCTCCCCAAGCCTTAACGCTGGTGAGATGAGATGAGATATATGGTTTCCTATTCCTTCTGTTAAGAGTTGTACCCTGCCAAAGACTCAGCTTTCAGGATCTTTTTTCTAGGGGTCAGAGTAGATGATAGAATTTCAGCCTTAATGCCTTACTGCATTAGGGTTATTTAACTTGTAACTGAAAGAGGGATGAAAGATGACTTGTAACAGAGAAAAGAGTAGGAACAGTTAGGTTGTCCACGCAGAATTATGTTTTAAGGTAAAGCTCAACTTTGAAAAAGCATTACAAGTGTTCTCACTAAACTATTTTTTCCTTATCAAAGCAGCCTTTTGAAACACTGGCTGTCTCTGGCATAAAAAAAAAACCACCAGAAAATAACATGTGCTAGCATGAGGAAAGGAAGGGGTGGAAAATACCTTGTAGTCTACACCTCCAATAATCTTCCGGATCAATTTAAATGTTAATGCCCACAACTGTGTCCTTTCCCACTCAAGTGTATCAGAGTTGATCAGGGATTCACAAACCATCCTAGCAGAAGGGGACAAGGCAAGAATGAATGACACATAATAAGCACGCTCTCCAGCAATAATTCTTACAATGTTATCATAAGATACTCTCCAATATCACAACTATCCTATTTATTGAGTCATTCTCAAGATAGCTTACCTGGGGGGCAGAAGTTGTGTTTCTACTGCCATTGCTAAACAGTCATAAAGAAAAGAAATTCTTTTAGGACTATGTTGGCTATGAATGAATCTTACAATCCACTGGACACACTGTTCATGAGATTCCTAAACAAAAAAACAGTAGAGGGAAGAAAGAAGATATGTACAGGTAGTGAAACAAACTGCAAAACTCATAGAGTATCCTACCATAAAGAAATCAAACTAACACAAAACCAAGATCATAAATGGCAGAACTCCTGTTGTCCAACATATAGTTTCTCCTACAAGCCTTTTGATCTTAGTTTGAAGAAGCCCAGTTTGTCCAACAATACTGGAAACATCTCCTAGCTGAAACAGTTCTTTCTATAGCCAACTTTGTTCTTCACATATAAGTTAGCATAGCATAGCACAGTTCTATTCTATTTTTTCCTTTTCACAGTTACAATCAAATTCAGTGAAAGCAAAGATGACCAGATCTTCAATTACAGAAGAGTGCATAGAAGTATCTAACTTTTAGAAGGTAATTCTTGAACATAAACTTGGTTTTTATTCTACTTTATTCACTTTTACCAGAAAGCCTGTAATTAACTGCCTTTTTTGTCCATTTCTTTACTGTTGTAAATCCATTTCTTTATTTGCACTGCACACCAACCTCTGCTGAACAACAATATAATCTTAAAAATGTCAAAAAACTAATCTTTTCTTCCTTGTAGAGTCTTCTTATATTCTTTATTGTGCCATATCCGAAACCAGATTCTGAATCACTGGACACATAGCTTAAGTGTCTGTCTACTAGACAAGGTATTAGTGTATTTTTAAAGTATATAAAGGCCATGTAAGCAACAAATAAAATGTTAACCTGGGAAAGACTGCTCCAGAACTGTCGAAAAGCACCCAGGCAGCTGATCAGTTTGGTTCTCTCATCTTCAGGAGTATCCATAAACATACTAATGCAAATAAGAACATTAGGTATTAGCAGTACCCAAGGGAAGAGCACAAGTAGAAAAAAACACATTTATACAGAAAGCCTTGTACAAATAAACTGACATAACACTCACCCAGGAAAAGCTTCTTCAATTACTTCTGTTTTCTGAAAGAGAAAAACCCCAAGTGAGCTCTTGTGAAAAGGTTTTCTAGAAGTGTCACAGAAAAGAGTAAGTTGTACTGTTTATGGGACTGTCTTAGAGAAAAATCCATTTCTTCTTCTGCTACATTATACATTAGACTTTTTCAATGCTGAGATTGTTTTCATATGAACACGAGGATAACATACCTTGTGGGTCTAGATTAAGGAACTTTGTTTTGTTTGGTTTTGGTTTTGGGGGGGGGGGTTATGTGTTTTTGTTTCTTATAAACACTTAGAGATTCATTGACATCCCAAAGTTGGAAAAATTGTTTATTTGTTATAATCTGTTATAGCAGCTCTCTTTTCATACTTCCAAATAATTCATGGTTTTGAATACCATTGAGGTTTTGGCCCATTTATGCTCCATGACAGTTGGTTACAATAATCAATTACAGTTACTTTCTCATCTGAGGTTAGATCCATTGTTTTTTAAATTCCATTGAATGATGATGTGGTCTTGTGCTAGGTGAAAGACCCATACATGAATATCCAATTTATCTCCTCTAAAACATTCCTTTCCTTTTTGAACTCCATTTTGTTCAAAGGCTTCTACACCCTTATTCTGGTAAATTACCAAAGAGGTTCTAGAAAATAATACCCTTTTGTATTATACTCATCTGTAATTGACCACTACATATTTTTATAGTGTAGAAATAACAGTACATAACAACACAATCTTTCTGGTGATCATTTTCAATCATAGTGCCTACAGCTTCCTGTCACTGCTACTCATAGCTTTGTCAAGAAGCAAGAGAAACCTCACCTGCTCTGCACAGAAACTTTGGTAAGTCAGTAAACAGCAGCAGTGAAAGTAACAACTTGGTATTTTCTCAGTTATGGCTTCAAAAATAGAATGGAATTTTGGAAGGGTTTTTTGTTGGTGTTGTTCCATAAAAAAGTCAGGCAAATAGCATCACTTAAAAACATGTCACGTAGCCAAATTATAATGTTAAATGTGAAAATAAGCTGAATGACAATGCCAAAACAAGAAATCAACTGTGCATGGGCAATTAATATGCTATGAGCAACTCGACACCATTGAAAATTCTAAGAAAAACATGTTGTGCATTTTACAAGGCAAATTTAAAAAAAGAAAGAAAACTCCAACCTTCTCTCCAGTGAAATTCATCACAAGGACATCATTTTCCATTACATTTTTTCTACCAGACCTATATATTCTTTCCAATTCAGACAATTTAACCAGACTCTTCTATCCAAAACACTAGTCAGGCTCCTGTTCAAGAACTTAACTAGTGTCACCCCAGTGTTTCTGACCATGAAGTGCTCATATCTACCAAGAAGCTCATCTACTTGTGCTCTACAAACAATAACTTAATAACCCAAAATGACTTGGATTCACAAGGGAAAATCCTGTATAACTACTTAGATACCTGTCTACAGACAAGGTCACCATATAAGGGATGAAGGGAAGGTGGTAGATGTAGTTTTTCTGGATTTTTATAAGGCTATTGATACTGTTTCTCACACTATCCTTCTGGACAAGTTGCCCAGCTGTGGGAACAGTGTGAAGAACTAGCTGAAGGGCAGAGCTCTAAGAGTTGTACTGGACAGGGCTGCACCTGACTGGTGAGTGGTGACCAGCATGTTCCTCAGGGCTCAGTTCTCATGCCACTTCTGTTCAGTATATTTGTCAATGAGCTGGATGCAGGAGTTGAATGCACCAATAGCAAGTTTGCTGATGATACACAAACTGTGAGATGTTATTGTGGGAAGGGTTCACAGCTGTGCCAGGGAAGGTTCCAACTAGACACATAGAAACTTTTCTTTACAAAGAGGATGGTCAAACACTGGAACAGGCTTCCTTGAAAAGTAGTCAATGCCTTAAGCCTGTCAGTGTTTAAGAGGCATTTGTACAATGCCCTTAACAACATGTTTTAACTTGGTCAGCCCTGAATTGATCAGGCAATTGGACTAGATGATCACTGTCATTCCCTTCCAACAGAAATAATCTATTCTATCCTAACTCCCTACTAAACTATGCTTCATTCTGCAGGTCCCATCCTGTGGGACTAAGAGTCACCTGAGCCTGTGAAACATTAGCGTCCACCCTCCAAGATGCCTCAGCATACCACATTTCTCCATCCAGGTCCATAGGAATTGTTTTAATAGANGAAGACGTCCTGAACAGGAGCCTGTCTGATGCTCTGGACAGAAGAATCTGGTTATATTGTCTGAACTGGAAAGAATATGTAGGTCTTGTAGAGAAGCATGATGGAAAACGACATTCATGTGATGAATTTCACTAGAGAGAAGGTTAGAGTTGTTCTACAGTACAGTACAGTTTTGGGTAAGCAACCTTCCTGCTTCTGTTTTATGCCCAGCTCTACTCTGTATCAGCTTCTTTTCAAAAGCTGGGCAGAGTTAGGTTGCTTGTAAAAGCTCAGCTGAGGGAAGATTTCAGCTCTGAGAAACCATGTCCGGGGCTCGCCTCGTCGTGGGCCCACCGGTGGCAACAGCGCCAACACCCCAGGAGGGCAGAGATGTTTCACGCTCATGCGGCTTCAACGCGCCTCGCTAAACTCCTTTTTACTCGGGTTTTTTTTATGTTTTTCAGGATGACTCCCACATAAACACACACAGATAGACACGGGGCTCCGAGCAAGCCTCAGGCCCAGCCTCCTCACAACGCTCGCCCCCCGCCGCAGCGCTCCGGCGACAGACTCACCACCACCTCCTCGAAGATGCTCTGCAACTGCGTCTCCATAGGCACCATGGGGATCGCCATGTTGCCAGCCCAGGCTCTACAGCCCAGCTGCAGCGCCCGACGAGCTCTTCGTCATGCACAGACAAAGCGAGACTTCCCCTTCCGACAACGGAAGCTCCGTCTCTGATAGCGACTCCCCGCCGGGAACCGGCACCTCAGCTCTCGCGTTCCGGCGGTCGCAGCGTTCCGAGCAGCGACGCCCGGCTCTCGCTGCCCGTGCCCGTTCTCCTGCCCCCTCACCTGTCCCTGCCTCTTCTGTCCCGACTCTTCTCCTGCCCCAGCTCCTGCTTTTTCTCCTGGCCCAGCCTCTTCTCCTTCCCCAACTTCTTTTCTCCTTACCCCTACCACAGCTCCTGTCCCTTCTCCTCCCCGCTACCTCTTCTGCCACGACTCCTTCTCATCTCCTGCTTCTGCCCCTGCCTCCCTTTATCCCTGTTCCTTTTTATGCCCCTGTGCCTGAGACTGGCCACTCATGGAAAAAGCAGGAACCCAGGAAAAACAACAGCTCTTTAAAATCTGGGGACTGATGATTGTGTTTGGTTAAGTTCAGGGGTGGGGTTTTTTTTTGTTGTTGTTTGGGTTTTTTTTAATGATAATATTTGCTTAGGCTCCTTTGGTTTTTGCTTTTTAATAATCTGTTCTTATAATAATTTGTCAACATAGATGTTCTGGGTCTCACCATAAGAATCCCTATCATTATTATGGAATGTCAGGAAGACAGAATAAACTGCATTGAATAAAATCCATCTATCTGAACATATCTGAGGATGCACTAGGTATGTGTAGTGGTTTTGAGATTAAAAATAATTGCAAAATGCCAAATCAAGACACTTTTAAAATGTTGTGGCTCTTTGATACTGCATTTTCTGAGCTGCTTGTGGCTGCTTGCCCATGATTCAGCTTGCCCAAATTCAGCTAGTGCTGGTAACTAGATCCAAACTCAGGTCTACTGTACAAGTCTATGTGATAGAAGTCAGTGCATTCTTGTCAGTAAAGGGAAATACCTGCTTGGGAAACAAATCATGCTTACCTGTATATTATTTACCTATGCACAGATGTAATGAATGCTCATTGGAAACAAAGAGGATATATATAGCTGAAGGTCCATTTGTACTTGCTTTTGTGGTTTTGTAACTAGGTTGCCCCCAGTCTTAACACAAAGCTCTCATCTCTGGGCACAATTTGTGCCCAGTGTGACTTCATCTTGATTTTAGATCATTAACCAGGTAGTTGCTATCAAAGTGAGTTCTTTTTATTATTTTCATTCATCATTTTCAATTCTCTCTGTCTCTCTCTGTCTCTCTCTCTCTCTCTCTCTCTCTTTCTCCCCCCTTTTCCTCCCTGAAGTGGAGGAAAAGGGGATAATAGTGAATATCTGCCACTGGATTAGTGGGTAGCCCAGCTCTAAACTCTGACACCTTGAACCCCCTAAGAGACTTCTAATAGTGATTTATCTCCTTAATTACTCCCTCATCTACTTAGATCTCATTTTAACAAAACTGAACTATCTATGTTCATAGATTCATAGAATGGGCAGGTTGGAAGGGACCTTAAAGATCATCTAGTTCCAACCTCCCCACACTGAGCAGGGATGCCAATCACTAGACCNTCACCCAGTCTGTACTCATACCTAGGATTACTCCTACCCAAATGCAGGACCTTACACTTGGACTTATTAAACTTCATTTTATTCTCATGAACACACTCTTCAAGTTTATCCAGATCCCTCTGGATGGCATCCTGCCCTTCTGGCCTATCAACCACACCACTCAGCTTCGTGTCATCCGCACACTTGCTGAGTGTGCATTCGATACTCATGTCCAGGTCATTAATGAAGATGATGAAGATGTTGATAAAGATGTTGAAGAGCACCGGTCCCAAGACAGAGCCCTGAGGGCACTTGTCACTGCTCTCCACCTAGACATGTTCTTACCTTTGGCAGAGAATCTGTTTATTGGGGTGAAGCTGAGGGCCAGAGGTGCCCCAGGAGGTTAGACTTAAGCAATGGTCATCTTGCTTTGCCTAAGGGAACCTAATTTCTAAGAGGAGGAACAGTATAAATCTTGTGTACAGGGATTGCACCCAGGTGTCTCTGCCAAAGCAGGAAACCCTGTTGGGCTCTGTGTATTAGGAAACACAGGCTCACAAGCTACACCAAACAAGGAAGAAAAGCAACATTTGCATGAGGGAGAACTAACTCTCCACATGCAGAGACAGAAAAGGAAAGGTACTTTTCAAAATGACAGTAAATATCATGTTTAAGGAGGATGAACTTTTATGAGAAAAGTGGTTAATCCCTGAGGGTTTTTTTTCCCTTAGGCAGAGCCATTCATTTCAGAAGATGGATGAGAAAGGAGTGTAAAGGTGTCTTTTAACTGATGATATGCAAGTCCTGTCTAGTTTTTAATGGCCTTAGATGAATTTTAGCTGCTTTATATTAGTAGCTGAAAACTACAGGAATTACAGTGAAAGTTGAAAGGGGCTACAACACAATGCTATCCAGAACTGCCTCTCCCTATTTCCCCAACATGTATATGGTAGAGGTGTCCTGCCTGTGTTCTTTGAAACCACCCTCCCATTTCTGGAAGTACCAGATGAGCTGAGTACTACAAATTGACTATGAAGGAATGGGTTTGTCTGTACCCAGCCCTAGTTTTTTATGGTGTCAGACTGTGTGCAGAGCAGTCACTTCTGTTTATGATTCAGCAACTAAGAACAGAAAGGAAAACTGGTATTTATTTCCTTCTTCCTTGGTGCTTTCTTTACTCTTAAGTATTGCTTTTTTAAATGGGAATTTTCTTTTGAAAGGGAAGTATTTCTAAATGTGTGAAGCCCTTGATCTTTGAAGAGGGAAGTCTGGGTTCTTGGGTAATGTTCATAAAGTTTTGTATTCTTTTATCAGTGAGAAATTTCATAGAAACTCATGAAAGTAGCAAAATCAAATACATGAGATCACATCCTGTGCCATTTGCTAAATTATTCCCTTTCATATCACTAGGAGCAGAAATGCACCCAAGGTGCCCACACTGATTCACACTCTCTAAAGTTGAATTTGCTATTTCTGTAGATTTATGTATTGGATTTGGCTGGGCTGGGGTTAATTTTCTTCATAGTAGCTGATATGGTGTTATATGTTGGATTTGTGTCTTCTGTATTTGTTATGCGTGATGGAGCACTGCTTTCCTACAGATCACTGAACACCTGCCTGCCCATGGGAAGTGCTGATGAATTCCTGAGTTTGCTTTACTTCTGTGCACAGCTTTGCTTTTCCTACAAAACTCTCTTTATCTCATCCCATGAGTTTTCTCACTCCTACCCTTCTGAACAATCCCCACTATCAATCCAGGCTAGNAAGAAGTTCCTCCCCACGAGGGTGGTGGAACACTGGCACAGGTTGCCCAGGGAGGTGGTTGAGTTCCCATCCCTGGAGGCATTGCAGGTGAGGCTTGCCAGGGCTCTGGGCAAGCTGATGTAGTTGGGGATGTCCCTGGCCACTGCAGGGGGGTTGGACTAGATGAGCTCCAGAGCTCCCTTCCAACCCAAACCAGTCTAGGATTCTATGATTCTCCCTGTCACCCACTGCAGGGGTGTGAGTGAGGGGGCTGTATGGGGCTGAGCTGCCAGCAAAAGAGTTAACCCACAGAAGTGCTTTTTGGCACCCTCATTGGGGCCAGAGAGGTTTGAGGTAACAACAGAATGTCCTAGACTGGATTTATTGCTGGTACAACTGTTTATCTATTAATTAGCAGGCTCCTGCTTCCTTTACTGTATAGTTGAGTCTAGTGATTGTTAGTGGCTGCTATTTGCTTATCTTATTACTTTGGTGTGCCTGGGAACAATTTGATAACAGTACTGGCCACGTGCCTGGGCTGGCATACATCCAAGGGCATTGCTGCTGCTCCTGTACTGCTCTAGTAGACATGCAGTCTGAACTCCAGCTGAAGGGACTATGACCTGTGAGTAGCTCCACGCTGGAGCAGATACAACCCCAAGCATCTGTGGCTGTGGATAGGCTGACAGTGGAAAAGGTACACCTCTGAATCATAAAATCATAGAATCATTTATGTTAGAAAAGACCTTTAAGATCATCAAGTACAACCATAAACCTAACACTCTCTCCACTAAACTATGTCCCTAAGCACCACATCTACATGAGTTTTAAATACCTTGAGGGATGGTGACTCAGCCACTTCCCTGGGCAGCCTGCTCCAATACTCAACAACCCTTTCAGGGATGAATTTTTTCCTGATAGCTGATCTAAACCTCCCCTGGCATGACTTGAGGCCATTTCCTTGTGTCCTATCACGTATTACCTGGGAGAAGACACTGACTCCACCTGGCTCCATCCTCTTTTAAGCAGTTGTAGAGAGTGACCTCCTCACTAGACTTGTGCTCTAGACCCTTCACCAGCTTCATTGCCCTTCTCTGGACACCCTCCAGCACCTCAATGTTTGTCTTGCAGTGAGTGGCCCCAAAAAATGGAAATAGTACTTGTGGTGTGGCCTCACCAGTGCTGAGAACAGGGGGACAATCACCACCCTAATCCTGCTGGCCACACTATTTTGGATCCAAGCCAGAATACTTTTGGCCTTCTTTTCCACCTGGACACACTGCTGGCTCATGTACAGCTGACTGTTGACCAGCATCCCCAGGTCCTTTTCCTCTGGGCAGCTTTCCAGCTGAGAAAAGGGACTGCAGCTTGTGGAGTATGGCAAGGGGAGGAGTTCATTGCAGTATTAAACCTTGGAGCCTGCTTCAAAGTGACCAGGGAGATTTTAATAGATATAACTTTAAATTGTTGCAACCCAGAGCAAGTACTACAGCACAAACCACCTGAACAGAGCATCAGTCCCACAAGAAGCCATGCAAGAGTGACCCAACCTGACTAGGTTTTTAGCAGGCAATAACTCCATATAATGCACTGCCTCTGCTCTCTTCAGCAACCACAACCACCACAACAAATGGAACCTAGATCATGGAAGAAGTGAATCCAAAGGACATTTTATGGACATTTAACAGGGGTGGTTCCTAANATAATATATATTATTATATAGTAATATAATAATGTAACATTATTATAATTATTACAGCTCAACTGCAGAATTAGATCAACATTTGGATAATTACACTTGCATAACACTAGTATGCTATGAAGGTACATTTTCATAACAAACAGCTTTCCATTAGTCACCCAATTAAAAAGCAAATAGATTTCAAACTGCACTAACAGAAAACGTTCTTACTTTTGATTGGATTTTATTGGGCTGTATAGCTTTTGTTTTTAACGAGTACATCTATCATTACTGAGAAAACCTGTAACAAGCTGAGAGAAGTATGTGGCAAAGATGGATTGAAACTAAATGAGAGGAATCCTCTGTTGCTAAATAAAGGAAGGGCACTGAAAACAGAGGTGACACAGAGCAGGACTTGAAACTCTCTCATATTGGTTTTATTTAATATACTTAACACTTTCTTTGAACATAACAAATACTCTGGATGACATACTTTTAACCAAATAGTTGAGTACTTGAATTTGTGTCATTTTTTGCATTTTATTGCCTAGCAACATATTACTCCTAATCTCCAGTTAACAGTTTACCTAATGCTGTCCTTATCTTGAAATGTGACAGGTTCTCTGCACACAGATAATGCTTTTCAGCCTTTGACCTATCTGACTCGATTTCCTGCTTACTTTGGCTTCCTGCAGACTTCCCACTGATGCAAAAGCAAGGATCTCATAACAAACCAAAGCTTAAGAACAAAGTACATAAACACTTGAAGCAAGAGGAGGATCTCAGTCACAGCTAAAGCAGGCNCCTAGCAAGCTTGGACGCTGGCAGTGAAGTCCTTAGGACGCTTTTATGGACATTTAACAGGGGTGGTTCCTAAACTAACAGAATGATATCTGTCTATATATATCAAAATATTTGGGGAGGGAGGGAGTAATTTATGGGGATATATTGGATAATGTGGGACCTGAGCATGATAGAAATTATATAGACTAAGGGGTAGAGATTGTACTGGCTTGGGCTGTGATGGAGTTCATTTTCATCATACCATTATTAGGTATTATTATAATAATGTAACATTATTATAATATATTATATTATAATATAATATTATAGTATAATATATTAATATATA
>VWZO01017652.1:54272-101240 GCA_013396975.1 Bucco capensis
TCATATTGGTTTTATTTAATATACTTAACACTTTCTTTGAACATAACAAATACTCTGGATGACATACTTTTAACCAAATAGTTGAGTACTTGAATTTGTGTCATTTTTTGCATTTTATTGCCTAGCAACATATTACTCCTAATCTCCAGTTAACAGTTTACCTAATGCTGTCCTTATCTTGAAATGTGACAGGTTCTCTGCACACAGATAATGCTTTTCAGCCTTTGACCTATCTGACTCGATTTCCTGCTTACTTTGGCTTCCTGCAGACTTCCCACTGATGCAAAAGCAAGGATCTCATAACAAACCAAAGCTTAAGAACAAAGTACATAAACACTTGAAGCAAGAGGAGGATCTCAGTCACAGCTAAAGCAGGCTGGGGAGGCTCAAGAACAGAGCATATGTGCAGCCAAGAGGCAAGAGCTCAGCAAAATGGAGCTTCAGCATCATATCATTGAGCAGCAAAGTGGACCTTTGGATGAGGTGTCTTTACAACCAACAGACTATGTGAAGAAAAAAACCCTCAAGAAATACAAAATCATCTGTGCTGTAAGTAGGTGTTGTTCTTCGAGGCTGCTAGTTTAGCAGTTGTCAGATCTGCAGGATTTTGAGAGGTTGCATTGTATTAATAGAATCATTCAGGGCTTGGTCACTGGGGCTTAAAGATTTACTGCAGGAATGCATTAATTCACAGGCAGACTTCTGAAGTTCTTTTGGAACTCATCCTGTGGATTTGGGTGGGTTTTTTGGGCAGTAAACTGCACTTTTTGTTTTACTAACTTAACCTGAGAGTTTTGCGCAGCAAAGACATTGCTTCAGTACTTTATTTTATACATTGCTTTAAAACAGATGTGTTGGGGGCCAAAACAGCTGCAGTTGCTTTTTGTTTACTTTTTTATCTTTGGATTTGTCATTACCAAAACAGAATATGTAGGCAAGAAATTGGTGGAAGAACACTCAGAAAGCAAGGCATGGGAAAAGACTGAAGAACAGTTTCATACAGTATTGTCAGTCCCACATCCCAAATATCCTGTCAACTCTTTCTATCTTCCTCAGGGCTTTAAAAATCATGCAGCTTCCTCCTAAATTATAATATGTAGGGTTTATTTGTGGTTTTAATTGCTTTGTTCTAGCCAGTACATGGTTTTAAGCTTTTTGTGACCACAAAACTCCCAAACATTAAATATCTGTAGCTATATATTTGCAAAAGCTCTTGCATCTGTAAATTGGAATCTAAAGAAAAATGATTAAAACTCAAAACATAATTTTGCAAACAGCTCTGTGAGAGTCAAATGATGATACTTTCCAGCTCTATCATCAGAACAATTTCACATAGTGCAACTTCCTATTTAATGCTATGTTGTGCAAGGATTGCATATAATGAGGGCAATATCAGAAATTAAGAAAAAGATAAAAAGAACAGATATTTTTTTCCTTAAGTCTTCAGTAAAAATAAATGAATCATGAGAAAAAAAGTGTGTGTGTGGGGGGGGAACCTTTTAACTCTGAAGGAAAGTAAATTATACTTTTAAGAGGTATTTAGAAGAGTCAAGTGAGAAATTGAAGTATCCTAGAATACACTCTTTTTTTTTTTAAATGCACTAGTTTTCAACTGCCTGCCTATATAGAAACCCCAAATCTAAATATGGGAGGAGTAAACTGTTAATATTCTACACTATTTATCTATGTCTTTGATAAACTATTTGCATGAAGCACTTCCTTGGCAACTTGTTCCTGAAAGTTTAGGCAGCCAGTTGTGTACTCACAAATAGGAATCACACTGTCTAATAAGTCCTCCAGAGAACATGCATTAGGAATAACTTTGTAATGAATAACTAGCCATAGTCCTACTAAATTTAGACATAGAAGTTAGCTGTGGAAGGTCTGAGGATTCAAATAGGTGCTACCAATGTTATTTCACCTTAAGGAGGAATGTCCAAAAATCAAGGGTTTTCCCAGCAGTGGGAATGTTTGCTGCTGTAAGAGCTGTGCTTTCAGTGTAGTATTACCTACTAAGTTCAATTACAAAGGTGAGATTTTAATGGAAATGGAGGGTAAAACAGTGGTGAACTTTATGGTGAAGAGTGCATGCTCTGGTGACTGGGCTTATCTGTACTCAATTAAGGTCACTCTGCTGTATTATCCTCCCTCTCCAGACAGAGTGGCAACTATTCTAGCCCAAATTTCCCCCCACTTCCCAATATCTCAGTCCTTGTTAACTGGATGTGAGATTAAACTGCTGCCTTCATACCTGGGGTCTTCTCTTTAAAGGGACTTCAGCATTTCTGCCACTTCGGGCAATCCAAACACACTTACCCTATGTATCTCTCTTTCCCAAGTCTCTCACCAATTCCATTTCCATTCCTGCTTTTTGAGTATTTCTCCTGCACAAAACCAGGGAGGGAATATGAGGAAGAAAGTAAAGGTGGGAAAGCAAAAGTGTGGAGAATGTAACTTTGGCATTGCTGGTGTTTGGTGTTACTTAGGAAAAAACTACATGAAGCTGGAAAGGATGGGCAGCAAGGGAGAAACAGGAAATTCTTGAGCACAGCAGCAGGAAGAGATTAGGGGCTGTAGAGGGAATCCCTTCCAATTCTGTCTGTCCAGAGGAAGAAGTATGTACCGTGCCAGACCCACAGTTACTGTCTCCGACTTGTCCCTGTGAGAGTGCTAGTTGGGAGTGCACCACACTCCTGACTTTCTGTTTTATGTGCCTGGATCTTCTTGATCCATGGGAAGGAATAATGTGTGCTTGGATTGTATCACAGTATCACAGTATGTCAGGGGTTGGAAGGGCCCTAGAAAGATCATCTAGTGCAACCCCCCTGCCAGAGCAGGAGCACCTAGACCAGCTCACACAGCAATGTGTCCAGGCAGCTCTGCAATGGCTCCAGACAAGGAGACTCCACAGCCTCCTGNGTCCCAGTGTGTAGCTGCTCCATGGCTCACTTGTACACCCACACTTGAGAACTGTGCAGCCCTCCCTGCTGCCACACTTCTGCCCTCCACCCGCCAGGTAGGATGAGCAGTAACAAAGATCATAGGGTCCTTTTGTAAGCAAGGATGCTAGAAAGTAGCTGGATGGCATCTGTGCACTTGGTACCCCACATGTGCTGCTTTTCTCAGCTGCTTCTTGTTGCTGTAGCCTCTGTAAAGAGGCTCAATTACATTAATGCTGAGCTTGAAAGTAAGTCTGTCTTATTTCTACTTTATCTTAAATCTTACTATTCGCTAGTGCCTGGTGATTCCTGGAAATGGCAGGGCACAAAAGAAGGTTCTGAGGCAAAATTGGGAAGTAAACTGGGCTGTTTTATGGTGATTTTTTTTGTGTGATATGCATTTTCTTTCCCATTGTTGCATTAGTGAAGAGGAAGATGCATACACTACAAAATACTCTCAGGAGGGTTGTCACTTTTCACTGCACCTTCCAGCCAGCAGACATCACTGTTCATCTTCTTTGTCTCTTCAGCTGATGGAGGCCTTCTGAGCTCTTCACCAGTCTCCTAAACATTGTATTGCTTTCTGTTATGGGGTTTCCTTGGGCTTTTGGTCTCTTTCCAGTTTCCTTTAACCTCACTGATGTGGTGATTTATTACAAGAAACTGGCAGGTGGATGAAAATTTGACACCTTGCAGCCTCATTTCAGCTGTGAGAGTTTCAGGAAAACACAAAAGCTTAATAAAAGCAATTTCATTCTCTTTACATGGATTATGAGTTTGCAAAACAGGTAAATAAATTACTTCCTACTGTCTTTTCCCCAGCAAGGACTTCCCTCATTCCAACATTGATCTGGCCATAGGTTAAAAGTGCAGGATTAGGGTGTTGGCTTGTAAGCAGTTCACAAGATTAACATTCCTGTGTCTCTCATACCCTCAGGCTCAGAATGTCTCCAATTTTCTGGTGAACAAGCTCAGAGAAATGATTACTTCATAAGATATCACACCCTCATAGAAATAAAAATCACACCGTGAATTTCTAATAAACATAATTGTGAACTTTAGTTTCCCTGTTTCTGTGACAGGTTCTGCTGTGTGTTTTGGTGATTGTATCTCTGGGACTAGGTTTAGGACTGGGACTGAACCGTGGAGATCAGGAGCAAGGTATGTTTGTTATATTTCCAGTATAATTACTGCTGAAGGTAGATCTAGAAAAGGCTCTTTTATAGTGCAATGTGGATGTTCTGTGAAAACTTACCATCTGTGAAAATAAAGTTAATGCATGTTTCAAATTGGATTGTATAAAACCTGAACACTAATAATCTATACTTGGAGAACCTATCCTAAAACACTGAGTGCCTTGCTTTTCTTTCCAGAAGTGTTAAACCTAGTTCACAACAGGTTTGTAGTTTTTTCTTGTATTAATACTTTCAGGAAATAATGTATTGTAGAGGAGATATCATTGGACCATCTTTGGGACTCACACTTTGGGTACATTTGGCATAGTTCAAGTGGCTAATGTTAAATGATCATAAATTCTCTCTGAAACCTTCAGTTTCTGTAAAGCTATGGTAAAAAGGGGGAAATGGCTTGATTTGGTAGAATGTTATTTCTTCAGTCAGGAAAACAAAGTAGCATTTTGATGTCAGGGAGTCAAGCCAGATGAGAACAAACCAACATACCATGTGGTAAATGAAATAAAATACTTCCTTTAGAATCAAAACAATCATAATCTCTTACTGGAAGAGTGCAAGGAGCACAACCTGTTTCTCATTCCTAACCAACACTTTTTGAACTTGTTTATGTACTCATTCATCAAGTCTTAGCTCCCTCTGAGACCTTTTGGTACTATGGGCCTAGCAAACAGGATGAGGTGGAACTGTAATTGCTTTTTGATGAAGCATGTGCGTAAAATACATACACACTCACAGCTTGAGTCTTTGCTGACCTTTATGTGAGCAGCTTAGTCCTAGTTGTGGTAAATGAGAGATGGCATCAAACCAGCACATCAGCACTGCAGAAAAGGCCTTGGGGTGCTGGTGGCTGAGAAGCTGCACATGAGCAAACAGTGCACGCTGGCAGCCCAGAAGCACAATGGCATCCTGGGCTGCAGCAAGAGAAGCGTGGCCAGCAGAGCCAGAGAGGTGATTCTGCCACTGCACTCTGCTCTGCTCACACCTCCTCTGCAATACTGGGTCCAGTTCTGGAGCCCTCAACACAGAAAGGCCATGGAGCTGATGGAGCAGGTGCAGAGGAGGCCACGAGAATGCTCAGGGGCTGGAACACCTCTGCTCTGAGGACAGGCTGAGGGAGCTGGGATTGTTCAGCCTGGAGAAGAGAAGGCTTCAGGGGAACTACTAGTGACCTTCCAGGACCTAAAGGGAACTTCCAAGCAGGCTGCAGAGGGCCTGTTTGCAAAGGCCTGCAGGGAAAGGACAAGGGGCAATGGTTTTAAATTGGAGAAGAGTAGATTTAAACTGGACATTAGAAAGAAGTTCCTCCCCACGAGGGTGGTGGAACACTGGCCCAGGTTGCCCAGGGAGGTGGTTGAGTTCCCATCCCTGGAGGCATTGCAGGTGAGGCTTGCCAGGGCTCTGGGCAAGCTGCTCTAGTTGGGGATGTCCCTGGCCACTGCAGGGGGGTTGGACTAGATGAGCTCCAGAGGTCCCTTCCAACCTAAACCATTCTAGGATTCTATGATTTTGATGCCTCTGACTGCAGGAGTTGCAGAGCAATCCTGAAATAGGAACTAACTATTTGCTACTTTCATCAGCAGTCCTACTTGGGAAAGATGAATTAGGAATACAATGGTAGTACACTGCAGAGTGGTTGCATTTGCTATGAGGGCACTGGGAAAAGAGTGTTGCTGTTGAGGAGCCAAAGAAGTTCATAGAATCAGAGAATTGTCAGGGTTGGAAGAGACCATAAGGATCATCTAGTTCCAACCCCCCTGCCAGGGGCAGGGACACCTGGCACTAGAGCAGCTTGCTCCCAGCCCCAGCCAGCCTGGCCTGCAACACTGCCAGGGCTGGGGCTG
Source organism: Bucco capensis (assembly GCA_013396975.1). NCBI lineage: Eukaryota > Metazoa > Chordata > Aves > Piciformes > Bucconidae > Bucco > Bucco capensis. The sequence continues at coordinate 60,246 of VWZO01017652.1, forward strand.
CCACCACCTCTCTGGGCAACCTGGCACAGTGGCTCAGCACCCTCCTGGGGAACAACTTCCTAATATCCAACCTAAATCTCCCCTCCTCAAGCTTGTGTCCATTCCCCCTGGGAGAGACCCCATCCCATGCTCCCTGGCAGGTACATTAAGGAATCTCTAAAGTGGGAATCACTCTTCCTGTTGCATCCCAGACCCAGAAATGAGCAAAGGAGATGACATTTTCTTCCTCCTTGTGCTGGGAGGATAGGATACCCAGACATTGCCTCCTATGCTGTTGATCCTGGGCAGCCCTGCCACAGGCTCTGGGTGAGCACAGCTCAAGCAGCCACCAGGACCTTCAACATCCAGAGGACTTCCTACAGGTTTTGTTTTGCCTTGTTGATCCATGTGCTAATGACCACGCTGGAAAATGACCTTGCAAGTGGGTTTGGGAAATTACTCAGCACATTTCCTCTCACGTGTTTAACTGACCTGCCTGGGGACTGGGTTATCTGAGCTCTCAGACTGTTTGTCTTCTCCTTACAGTCAGCTGCAGACACAAGTGCAATGAGCCATACAGTCCAGAGGTGCATGGCTGCCAGTGTGACAGCAACTGCCAGCAGCGTGGGGACTGCTGCTGGGACTATGAGGACACCTGCGTGGAGCCAAGTATGTTCTCCTACAGACAGTGCTCACTGATTTCCATTTGATTTAGGGTTTGGTTTATTTATGTGATATTAATAGAAAAAGGATAAATTCTCATAGTTACACAGATATTCAGAAGTTATGTCGTGTTCCCTCAGGGAGGGAAGGACCTGTTGACACAGAGCTCAGATGGCTAAAGGGCCTTCACTTGGTGATCTGGAAGGATACCAAATCTTCCTGGGTCTTTCTCAAATCAAATCCCTGTACTTTTGTCCCCCATTGGATATCCAAAACATTTCCAGTGCATATTTCCTGGCCCAGATGAAACTCTGGATGAGCATGAGAGGAATTCCAGGTTATCTTTGTCCAGGGCTCTGGAATGATGCCTCTGTTTTGGGGCAACCCAACAGGAGCCTGTGGTTGGAGAAGTGGACTCATGTTCCAGAGGACTGGCCTGGAACTCCTCTCCAGTTACTTACTCTGCTCCCCTAGCAGCTGACTGAATATTTTTTCATATTTATCAATTTTTTTTGCCCAATTCACCCCTTACGTCTCTTTTTTTTTGATGTCTCTTGGGAATCACACACAACAGCAAGAAAATGATGAGTTTCCTATTCTTTCTCTTCAGAAGAAGAAATATGGGGTTGATTGGTTTTATTGTACATCTTGCTGGAAGGGTGGAAGGCATTGAAGAGGACAACTTTAGGGCCATCATTGTAAAATACATTATTCTATGACTCTGTGTCACTATTCAATGGATGCAGCAATAAGCTTTGTGTTAAACGAAATCTTGAGTTCTCCTTTCAGATAAAACTTGTAAAGCATCTCAAGCAGGGCATGTAAATTATAGCTTAACATAGTCTTTACCTATTTGAGGGATCTCCACCCAAAGGAGTTTAGATAAGGTTCTATGTAGCAAATCATGATCTTTTTCTTCCACTTCTCAGCTCGATCCTGGAGGTGCACTAATTTCCGTTGTGGTGAGACACGGATAGCTGGAACTCACTGCTCTTGTTCTGATGACTGCTTGCAGGAAAAAGACTGCTGTGTAAACTACAACAGTGTTTGCAAAGGTAAATCAAAAGCATAAAACCCCAAACAACTATATAAATTGTCCTATGACAGATGGGCAAACATAGCAAATATAAAGGTAGATGCGTTTGTTTCTCATGCAATCCAAAGTGCATATTGTAGTAATCATCCCTAATTTAAAATGTCTCATTCTTTTCTTTTTTTTAAAGAAATTAATTTTCAGATTGGGTTTCTTATACTTTACTTGTTTCTGAGTATCTCTGTTCATGGCTGATTCTTTCATTCAGACTCTGGCTAAACACATTAAAAAATAGTACTGGTAAAACTGGGTTACAGGAGTGATAACTGAGGAGTATACTGGAGAGAGAAAACATGGTATCTGTTATCAGAATTCCTTTATATTGTGAGATGTCAGAGAATTAAGACAACTCCTGCAATATTGCATTTGTCACCTAAATTCAAATTAAAGCTAAAAGCAGGCAGGAGTTTGAGTAGGTGCTAAACTGATTGAGCTGACACTAAGGTCACTGTACAGCCCTGCTTTTGGTTGCATACTGGGAGAGAAGCTTTTTGTGGTGAGCCAATAACTGCAAAAGCCATTGCTTCTTCTCTTTTCTTTATATTTTTACCTTTATGGATGATTTCCTTCTTTCCTCCTGTTGTCCACAAAAGTGGGATCATTCACTTGTTGTGCAAGACATCAATATACACACAGAGCAGAGGTATTTTATTGCAGGGTTGATCAAAGCTGGGGGCTAGCTGGTAATCCATAAATAGCCCACCTCATCACAAAAAAAATGTGGGTCTTTATCTTGTTGTGGAGAAATCCTTCCCTCCTACCTAATACATATGCATTTCTACCTGTGAGGGCAGGACTAGTCAGAACAATAGTCGGAATAAGATCTTCCAGTTACTCACACAGAATCATTTGGGTTGGAAGGGAGCTCTGGAGCTCATCTAGTCCAACCCCCCTGCAGTGGCCAGGGACATCCCCAACTAGAGCAGCTTGCCCAGAGCCCTGGCAAGCCTCACCTGCAATGCCTCCAGGGATGGGAACTCAACCACCTCCCTGGGCAACCTGGGCCAGTGTTCCACCACCCTCGTGGGGAGGAACTTCTTTCTAATATCCAGTTTAAATCTATTCTTCTCCAATTTAAAACCATACACCCCTACATTTCTATAATTCTCTAGTGAAGCAGAAAAAAAACAAACCCAGAGAGAGCTCTAAAAAGATCAACCAGGGAATTTGTTGGTTTTCTGTGGGGGAGTTTTTAATGCTGACTCAGTGTTTTTGATTTTTTTTAGGTGAAAGATCTTGGGTAGAAGAACCATGTGAATCACTTGAAACTCCTCAGTGTCCAACTGGGTAGGATAAAATAATTTTGTCTTAGCAAACAAAATCATTGTGATGGTCAGAAATACTCTATAGGCCTGAAGCAGATCTTCATAAGGTTTTTTTTTGTGTTTACTGAAAGGGAGGAATATTCTATAGAAGTGGTTTGTGGCTAGCAATGTTTTTTTCTTTCTAAAACCTTTGTCATTTAGTTGAGCATTTATTTATAACTTAGTTTGGAGCAGAGTACAGGAGTTCAAATCCAGATTGAAAGTGAGTTTGAAAAGACCTGGATAAATGGTTGGAGTTATCTTAAAGTTCATGTAATCACAAATTGTTCAGAGTCCATTCCATATTATATCTGAGGATTCAGATAAATCACCTTAGGCAACCTGTAAGAACTGTTAGAATCTGTGACTGCAATTCTTTATCTAAGTAACAGGAGATTTTTTTTACTTCAATTCTCTGTGGGAAGAAAGGTGTGTTTAAAAGGAAGCTATGAAAGTAGCTGTATATCTACAAACTTTGAATTATGGTCATTCTGATGGCTACCTGTAGATATTTTGCTATTTGAGCAGTGTTGAATCATAGGTACAGGCTAGGCAGAAACACAGTTTAAAAGTTGTTTCTAAGAACTGAATTATTTCCTGTTTCAGTTATGGCACTTGTGATGTTATCTATTATTCTACCTATTTTACTGCCAATTTAGTTTCATTATAACAACAATATCTTTAGTCTTGTGGCCTCTTCATGGGCTCCTACATGTGCCTCCCAACACAGGTATAAAATATGCTTTTTAAGTTAACAGCTTGCTGAGTTTCATTCTCCTAGGCTAAAGGTTCTTTGAGTGCTGCAAACAGCATTGCTGTATAACGCTCCATTTAACTTCAGATTCAATGAGGAGGATGCTGTTTTATACAAACTGTTGATGCCAGTGTTCTGTGTTTTGGAAAGACCTCTGTGAATGAGAAACAAACTGGGATAGTGATTACAAAGCCTGCTTCAAACGGCATTTTTAATTTAATTGTATGCTTAAATTTCTGTTTTTCTTTATGTTGTTCTAAGGAGATTGTGGAATTAATGATACTTAACAAAAAGACTGAATTCTCAGAACTAAGTTACTTGATAATACTGATTTTGTCACTTGGTGTTATGTAAAAGCCATATACTTTTATACCTGCTAACACATTTTTTCTTAGGGGGCTTTTAGGTGTTGGTTAAGAGAAAGAATCTACAGTAACATTGGAGTTTATTTTCACAGCTAGCACCTTAGTTAGAATTTTTGTAGCAAGAATTTAAACACCCTTCTGGACATCAGTAGCAGTTTGTGCCTGTTTTATCAGACCTACTGTATGAAGTCAGATCTCTGAGGCTTTCATCCTTTTTCTTTACATAAAGGCTTAGCCTAAGCACATTAGCAGCTGCTGCATTCCTTTTGTAGCTTTGAGTTCAGTTTGTGAGAAGCCTTGATGAAAAGAAGTGTTTTCCAGCTCCATGAGGGTTGGAAAACTTGAGAGATAAAACCCACAATGGACTGCTTGGTGCTATCTTCACAGATCATAGAATCCTAGAATGGTTTGGGTTGGAAGGGACATCTGGAGCTCATCTAGTCCAACCCCCCTGCAGTGGCCAGGGACATCCCCAACTACATCAGCTTGCCCAGAGCCCTGGCAAGCCTCACCTGCAATGCCTCCAGGGATGGGAACTCAACCACCTCCCTGGGCAACCTGGGCCAGTGTTCCACCACCCTCGTGGGNGTTGAAGTTCATGAGGTTCCCCTGGGCCCACCTCTCCAGCTTGTCCAGGTCCTTCTGGATGGCATCTTGCCCCTCCAACTTATCCCCAGCACCCCATAGCTTGGTGTCATCTGCACACTTGCTGCTGGTGCACTCAATGCTGCTGTCCATAGCATTTATACAAATATTAAACAGTCCAGGCCCCAGTACAGAGTCCTGAGGAACACCACTTGCCACTGATCTCCAGAGGAACTGAGGTAAGGTAAGAAGTCAGCCCAAACCTGGCATTGCAAAGAGATTACAGTTCTCAGCACTCAGGCCAATTGACCCTAACTGCTTGCTGAACTTTTCAGTTCTTCTGCATCTGCTTTGAAACATTTTTTATGATTCATTAAGAAGCAAGAGACAGAATGTAGTCCATTACTGTGTACAGAGGTAGCTTGGCTGCTCTGTACTCTGGGTTTGTATTTGGATGCTAGTCTGCAGTGTTTGTATTTATAATAAAATACTTCTAATTAAAAGATTAACAAAACCCAATTTCTTTTTCTAGGTTCTACATACACTGAGTACCTTGCATTTTGCTCCTCCAGTGTTATTGGGATTTTTTTCAGAAGGATTGTGTATTTGCTCTCAAAATTGAACTGTTAGTTTATTTTCCACTGGGAGCTACATGGAAACTTTGGATACTGCTTTTAAAAGCAGCATTTATATTGTTAAAGATCTTCACAATTCACCAACACTCCAAGCTCCTTCACAACGACAAACTCATATTTTCTTGTAGGTTTGATCTACCACCACTTATCCTTTTTTCAATGGATGGCTTTAGAGCAGAATACTTGGAAACTTGGAGTTCTTTGATGCCAAATATCGAGAAACTCAGTAAGTTACTAACAGTGCTTTGCCTCTTTTCTACCTGCAACCTCTCCAGTCTCTTTTGCTGCTCTCATGCATCTGTGTTGCTCAGCAATACACAAATCATAGATCAGGTCTCCCTCATCAGTTGTCTACTTTCATTATTATGTGTTCTATATGAATTCTTGAATTTGAGTGCATAGCCAACATGACTTTTTAACGAGGTTTCTAATACAGGTCAGCAGTGTTTTAGTCAATAAATAGTTTGAAATATACATTCAAATACAATTGAAGACAGAAAAAAAATTCCAGAGAAAATTCTCCTGCATTCTCTGAACTCTGTTGAAAAATTCTAGCTGATAAGGAGATGATCATGAAAGTATAATACAAAGATAAAGTGCTTTGGGTTATTGCAAGATGTTAAGAGATTAAAGGTATCGAGATATTAAAGAGAAGATATTAAGAGAATAAAGATATTAAGATATTAAAGGGATATTAAAGAGAAAGTATATTATATTATAATATAATATATATAATATATAATATACATAATAGATTATTATAATATTATATATTATAATAATATATTATATGATATATCAATTATTATATATATTATTATTATTTAATATGAATATTATTATATTATACCTAAATGCAATGTAATTTACATATGGGTATAACACTGATATGATTGCAGCAAGACTCTAGTAAATGTTTTCCCAGTATTTCTAAATTTTGGGAGAAAGAGTACATTGAGGATCTTTAGCTTGTTCTGTGAAGGGCTTTAAAACGTGAGAGTCATTAGTGCACACTTCATTAAAGTTTCCTGAATACTTTAGAGCTCAGCTCTCAAGATAACTTTGTATCTGGACAAAATATTTCCATATTTATTCCTTTTTTTTTTATTCTTAGCAGTAATAGTCTAAATTGAGTGTGTTCCTATCTGTCCTGAATCTGCCATGTTCTGTTTCTGTTGAGCTCATTGGAGAACTTCCCATGGATATTACAAATTACTACATTTTACTGTATAGTTAACAATCTTCTTTGTGGATGATGAGGGTATCCAGAAGCCTGACCTTTGTTATGCAAACCTGACTTGTGCAAATATTTAATTCTTGGCTCATGAAGAAATCATACATGCAGAAGTCAGTGTTAAGTTCCAGTCTTTTGAAACAGGTGAGAAGGAAGTACCAAAGTGACATAAGTCCAGAAACCCAGCTATGGGTGTGTTTCTAATAAACCCTTTCAAACAAGAACAGACCTAATTCAGCATTACTCATAGTTGTGGTCAGTTGTAGCAACTGGTTCAGCACATTTATGCTTCTACTTCTCAGAAATCTACAGTGGAAAGGAAAGGGAAATTCCTTGCTTTGCAGAAGAAAAAAATGTAATGCTGAGTTGTAGCAGAAAATATTTCTTCTCCACTAACTCAGTTAACCTAGGTTTTTCTGTAGCTAATCAAACTTGTTGTTATAGAATACATACACTATGAATGTAGCTCCTTCATTGTCCAGGAGAAATCTATTAAAAAGTGTTATTTTTGCTTATGTATTTGCCAATTATTCAGCCTTTCTTCAAGCACTTTTTAAGCCTTTTTTTTCTGTACCACACAGGAATAGTTTTGTTGAACAGTTTCAGGTTTTCATTGTTCGGTTGAGGTTACTTAGTTAAAATCAATTTCTGTTCTTTGACTGAAAGATTAAAGTGTGTTTTAGTGTGGGTTAATTGATCACTTGACTACAGCTTGATACAGAACTGTTGCTTCATGTGAGTTAGATTAAAAAATGGCATTAAGGCATCTTCCAGTCTTCACACCTTTGTTTTCTGAGTAAACAAGGTGGATACTAGCAGTGGATGTTCAGGCATGGTAAGTGATATGATGTTTGGAGAAGAAGGTAGGACACCTGGGGTGGGATTCACTCCAAAGCAAGACATCTACATTTAGATGTGTTCTTGCAGGTGTCTGCATGTGAGATCAGTGCATTTAGGGTTAGTACAATCTGCATAGTGCAGTGCAAGAGCCTAGGGAGCAAGTCAGCTCAACCAACAGACAGAGGGTGCCAAAGGACAAATTGCTGCCTCAACTTAGGTTTCTAGTATAGTTCAGAGCACTGTGGCTTCTCCTAGGTGACCTTCAGCATCTGTATCAAGAAGACACAGATATCCTGGTAACCTAACATCAAACTGCCAACCTTCCTGCAGATGTCTTGGATAATTGAGGATATCTCCAAAGGCACCAGACTGCTCTGCAGAATGTCTTGCCTGGGCTAACCTGAGGCTTCAGCCTCCTTGTGTAAACAGATGTGCATTTTGGATCTCAGAAGTATCTGAGACACTCCTTTGGATGTAGGAGCAACACCTGAAGGGCAGACAGAATCATTCAAGGTGTCTCAGGTGGTCCATCTAGGCTTTAGAGAGCTGAATGGAGTGCAAGACCCATTGACTGTAACAGGATGGTAGGCTTAGCTTACAAGGAGACACTAAAATGAATGCATCTTAATTTGGAGTCACTTTTCCTCTCTAACACCACAGCAACTGACTGTGATGGTTTTTGTTTGTTTGTTTTTAAGGCTGTTAGCTTTCAATTAAAAAAAAATATACAAGCAAATCCTATATTAATTCCATGATCTGTTGCAGAAACATGTGGCACACATTCAAAATACATGAGAGCTGTTTACCCCACAAAAACCTTTCCAAACCACTATACTATTGTCACAGTAAGTGAGAATTTGCTGTTTTTCCTTTTCCTTATCTGGATTGACATAGAAAGGATTTTGTGGTGCCAATCTTTTCGTGGGACATGGGAACTCAAGCTGTAGGAGCAAAAGATGGAGATAGATGCTGAGACAGATCATGCCTGCAGGTACTATGTGGCTATGTATGTCTGATTCTGGGCCATGAACCAACTATTTCCTTGTCTTTATCAGTCTAACTGGATACAAGAGAGTATGGGTGAGGACATAGCCACTTGGTGAATGTGTGTGTTAGGATGGGTTTGACAGTCACAATGACATAGGTGGCAATTGATCAGATTTTAATTGGGCTGGGGAGAAAATAGGGAAACTCCAGGGAATTTGGCAGGCTCACTGCCTTCACTGGCAGGACTCTGCTGATCTGTGTGAGATAGGAAGGTGTGTGCTCTGTTTCGGTAACGAAACAGCCTCAAAAATAATTGCACCACTGCAACAGTGTGCATCACAAAAATAACTTAAGTTCCAGTTGCTTTTGAGGTTCAGTGTGTTCGTTTGTTTATTTTTATCTTGCAGGGATTGTATCCAGAATCTCATGGTATTATTGATAACAACATGTATGATGTGGACTTGAATGCGCATTTCTCGCTTTCGGGGGCAGAAAAATTCCGAAGTGCCTGGTGGAAGGGGCAGCCAGTAGGTTTAGTTCTCCTCATGGTATTCCTTCACATCTAGAGTGGCTCATGGATTGTGTTATAAACAAAACAAAAAGAGAATAAAAGGCAAAGCTGTGTGATATATTTGTAGTACATATAAAACATCCCGGATCTTCGTTCGCAAAGCCTGGCCATGATGATGATGATGATGATATAAAACATAGTACATTTGTAGTACTTAGAAAATATCCTTCTTATTATAGGCTGCCTACAAAATAGTTTGCTTTTCATGAAAGGAAAAGAGCTCTGAAAAGATTAATAATGGCAGTTAGTAAGAAAAGACTTAAATATTTTGGCCAGTATTGGAATAGATTGCTTGCCACGGGAAGCCACTGTAGATTTTTTTATATGGTTTTATTGTGGGGTATTTTTTTACTTGTCTTTTAACCAACTAGGTACAAAATGAAATCTGAAAATCTACTTCCAAAGTGTACATGTACACTTAATCAAGGCATATAAAATTAAGGAATAGAATAGCAAAGAGCTTCCCTATAATGTATGGCACATTTCATTATAAACCCCCACCCTAATTGCACTGATGGTTATGATTGATATGATTCATTTATTAGAAAGATCAAGCTGTAATAACAGCACAAAAATATAACAAGCCCACACATGTACCATATAGTATATCATTTAATATACTTCTATGTATTTACTTAGATGGAGAGAGATGTATCTCTTTAGTCATGTTTATAGTATACTCAAGTACCCAAGTTTTAATGCTATTGTTTCATGAAGGATTCCTTCAGATTTGTAACAGAACACAGCTGCACTCTTTAAGATAAATAGACATATGCCTTCCTATATTAAAGTAATATAACTAGAATCCATATCTGGAATAGGATATAGGATAGGATAGGAGTATTTCAGCTGGAAGGCACCTACAACAATCATCTAGTCCAATTGCCTGAGTAGTTCAGGGCTGACCAAAAGTTAAAGCATCTTCTTAAGGGCATTGTCTAAAAACCTCTTAAGTACTGACAGGCTTGGGACATTGACCACCTCTCTAGGAAGCCTCTTCCAGTGTCTGACAACCCTCTCTGTGAAGAAATGTTTCTTACTCTCAAGCCTGAACGTACCTGACACAGCTTTGAACAGCTAGATCACTACCTATTGCCAATTATGGAACTACCTAGATGATTTTTCTTCTATGCATCCTGGCTTTCATGCTACCAATGTTTCTTCAGAATGTGTATGTAGAAAGCAAACTTCAAACCAGGTACAGTCATTAGGCAACAACATAATGTGTGAAAGAAGCACATTGCACATTGATCCAAATATGTAATTTTACTTTGGTAAAAGTAAAATATATATCCAGGGATGTAAATGCCTTCAATTCATTTCTTTGTATCTTTACCCATAGATCTGGCTGACAGCAATGTCCCAAAATTTGAAAGCAGGCACTTACTTTTGGCCAGGCTCTGATGTTGCAATTAATGATACATACCCCACCTTGTACACTGTATACAATGGGTAAGTTTTTCCTAAGGCTTGGAGTAAATTCCTGCAATCACTATAAAAATCCAAATGCTAAGATACACCAATGATTACCACATTTCCACATGTAATATTTACAAGTAATATAAAGCCCTTTAAATATACTTGCACTTGAGAATAAGTTTTCAGATAACCTGTACACCAAGAGCATGAACACAAACTTGGAAGCTATGGCAAGAGGCTATAGGAGGCAGAAACTGGTTGAAAAGAGGATGCTGGATAGGGAATCAACTAAAGATAGGCTTTAGATCAATTCTCTCTGGACTTGCCTGTGTAATTATATGCATACTGCTACTGAATCATAGTTCTGTATGTTTGTCTAGTTAATGCACTGCTTACACATGTGAAAATACAACAATTATCTTCCAAGTGTAGTTTTTTCTTATGGAAGGCACTGCTAGTAGTAAATGAATTCTAAGTTTTCATGATGATTTCAGTGAATCTCCTATGATTCCTCACATTAACAGAGGTAAGCTAAAGCAAAGATATAACTTTAAGTCTCTCTATATAACAAAGATTTTGGCTGATGTGTAGGATTGGTACTCAGAAAACACCTGAGTACTATAGGTAACTACATAAAGCTTGTGCTTGGGGTGAAAGCAAAGCTAATCATGGGTGAATTCCTTCTTAAGAGACAAAGCATGACCTCACAGGTTTTTCTGGGGACATTACTTGCTTTTCACATATGAAAGTTCAAGGTTTATACATGCTGTAAAGAATAAAAATTATACTATTCCTTCAGGTTTATGTCCTGGACTTGAAATCTCTTTTTTTGCAGGTATTTAATTGCATTATGTCCTGGTTTGACCAGAAGCTAGGGTCAAAAGAACAATCTTTTGAGGAAAGGTCTCCAAGACCCCCCTCTCCCCAATAAGATGGGGACAACAGTAAACAAAAACAAAAAAAAACCTAGGCACGCAGACAGTGAATTTCTAAGAATAGCTTTATCTAAATTTAAATGGTACAACAATATGAAATATAATTTCATTTATAAATTAACTACTCATATAAGTATTCAACATCACATGGTTTTGTTTGCAGATTGATCTGCCTAATTCACCATTAAAAATGAATTACATTTAACCCAAAATAAAAACAATAAAACTGGTTGCTGGTACCTTGTTAAGATGTATCATATCTGAAATCCAAATCTGTGACTTTATTATATGATTAGATGGTGGAATTAGAAGAGCTGATCAGAAAAGCCTTTTTAACATCATTTTTTCTTTCTTCCCCCCCAGTTCAGTTACATATGAACAGAGAATTTCAGGAGTATTGAAATGGCTTGATTATACCAAATCTGAGAGGTAATGCTTAGTAATATCTAGCTGGTTTGTGTTACTATATCATAGGAAGTTTTTAATGCTTAGCAACTGAAATTGCTATTGGTGTTTGTGAAACATGGAAACTTCTTTACCATTTCAAATGATAATTTGCTGAACTTCAGTCTGTTCTATAACTAGAGCTAATCATTTTCAGGATAAGGCTGTAGATAGAAGAGATGAAATGTGAACACACATCCAAAATCTTGAATAGGATAATTTGTTACCAAGTTTCTAATATAGCTGTAGTTAGGAGATGCTCTCTAGAGCCTCACTGCTTCATCAGGAAAAGATCATTTAGGTGGTAGTTCCACCTATATCTCAAAAAGAATCAGCTTGCTCTGCTGTCTGACATTGAAGGTTCTTGAGAGTGGTTTATGGATACCAATTAAAGACTCTGGAAACTGTTTGTAACTTCAAATAGTCCACATTGTTTAATTACAAAACTCAAAGGAAGTTGAATGATTGCAACTTCTGTGTGGACTTCATTTACTAAGCTATAAAGAAGTTATTTATAGTTCCATTTTAAGTTTCATTTAGTGTGTGGGTTTTTTTTGTTTTAAAGTCTTTTGAAATGCTGTCTCCAAATTCTCATAATATTCCATTCTTATTTCTGACTCAAGGCCTGATTTCTACACTCTGTACATTGAAGAACCAGATTCTTCTGGTCATTCATTTGGACCAGTTAGTGCTGGTGTGAGTAGTTTTTGTGTTTTTCTTAGACTAAATCACATTCAAAATGATGCTGTGCTATGAACTTAACCAACTTCCAAACTTGGAAAGGAGAGCAGAACAAAAATCAACACAATTGTTGTATGAATTTTGATTAGGGACTCTTGGATGTGGTTGAGTCCATCCTTATGATTCCAACCTTTTGTGTGAATCATAAGATTTGTAAACCAACCAGACTGGCAGAAAACAATTTCAGATCACACTGTTAGAAATAACATTAATGACTGTAATTACACTGAACTTAAATTTCATTCCCAAGTGATATTTGAAAGCATGTGGCCTGGAAAATCCTCAGAACTGCTTTGTTTATTCCTAATCCTGTACTTCAATGTTTGTTAATGTGTAAGTGAAACATGCTACATTTTTATTGGCATGCAGGCAAAAAGTTTGGACATTAAGGGGCTTAGGATTTATCATACCAGCTTCTTCCTGGAATAGCCTTGTTTAATATACTTTAAACTACTTGTGAAACACTGCTTATTTTTAGTACAATGACATGTTCATACCACAACAAAAAATGTATCTCATGTTATAAATCTGATAGTTTATATGAATTTTGGAGTGAGGAACAAATTTGATCTGAATGAGTTATTTTTTTGTTTCAATACACTTATTTTAAAGCTCTTTTTTTTTCCTAAGGTAATGGAAAAATGTGAGTCTTTTGAAGTTGTATATTCTATGGTAGGGTAGTGGCATTCTGCACATCTATAGTTATTGGTGATGATAAAAGAAGTAGCAATATTAATAACCTGAAAACTGACAGAAAATCTCACTTTTTTCAGACATTGCTGATTACATTTAAGTGAGAACTTGGAATCAGAAAGCAAAATTCTAATGAGAATGGTTTATCTCATAGGTAATCAAAGCCTTACAGTTAGCAGATCAAGCAGTGGGGATGCTAATGGATGGACTTAAGCAGAGAAACCTGCACAAGTGTGTAAACCTCATTGTTTTAGCTGATCATGGTAATGTATATACTTCTTTTTTCTCTATAAATTCTACTGAGACATTGTTTTCTTCCTCCGTGCGATATGTGTGCTTGCTAGTTTTAGTCTATTTTGTACTTCACCTTATCTTGCTTGTCATATATTGCATATAAAAACATTTAACTGTTTCTATGTTGTTCTTTAGGGATGGAGAAGATCTACTGCAGCCAGTTTGAATATATGACTAATTACTTCAAACAGATTGATTTCTACATATATGGTGGGCCTGCAGCTCGCATCCGAGCAAAAAATGTTCCAAAGGACTATTTTACCTGTAAGTCTGCTCTGGGCAAATGATAGCATTGCACAACCAACATAACAGGATGTAAATAAATCAATAACAAAATAGATAATCAATAGTAATTAGCAAAGTGAACAGCTTTCTATTCCACTTACCCCTAGCTTAAACCTCCATGGTAGTTGTTTCATAGAATCCTAGAATCCTAGAATGGTTTGGGTTGGAAGGGACCTCTGGAGCTCATCTNTTTCCCAAGAACACCTCTTTAGATGCAAGTGGAGATTAGAAAAACTTCTTGCAGACTCTGATTTGCATTTTCTTGGTAAGTGGAAAGATGAAGTAAAGATAATTTTATTGCCAAGGACTGGAACTTCAAGTCTTTGGCCAGTGCATTGCTCTTCATAGATTTCTTGCAGGAGTGACTGTTTCAAAGTTAGGGCATGTGACTCCTGGCACAGTGGGATCTAAGCCATCCTTCAGCCCTTTAGCTAGTATCACAAAAGGACACAAAACTGAAACCATGTGAGCTGACTCTGACTTGGAATAGGTGCTGTGCTACCAGGTTGAAAAACAAATCATCTCAAAACTTTCTCCATCAGGGAAAAGAATGGAGAGAGAGGTAAAACTGTGGAGGTGCTCTGTTTAGTGAGTTCATAGAATTCACTTAATATTCCAAAAGGCATAATAGCTGGAATCCCATTGTACTTTTTATTTATCTTTCCTAATTCTATTTACATTTGTAGGCACAATATTTATATGACATAAAGCAGATTTTCCTTGGTTTAAATAGAAGATAATCTAACTCAGTAGCAGGGTAATAAGCACAGGAGAAAATAATGATGTTTGTATGTGTCTTAATCTCGATTTAATTATCCACTCATTTCCCCAAATGATCTTACTTTTCCTGAAGGATTTTTCCTTCTGTTAAAGTACTCAGATTTATTTTTTAGAAAGTTTATGTCAAAAGGTTAAAATTGAAAATGTGGGAGGTGAAAGTACTAAACCAGACTCAATTTTACTCTGTGGCTGCTGCTGGAAGTGGAATACAAGACAAGTGCTTCAGGTGCAGTTCAATGTTAAAAGATGATTCTTCAAACAGAGGTTAGGTAGGAGAAGAAAAATTTGTTCTTTTGATACATAAACTTTCTATTTTATCTTTATCTGTGCTAGAACCTTCCACAGGCTGCCACACTTACTGATACTTTACATTGGAAACATGGTATTCCTACCCATGGAAGGTTATGGTTATCCTAATCTTCACAGGCTAGTAAAGAAATTCAGTTTCACAGACAAAAAGCATGTTGCAATTTTTTCTTATGAGGCTTTGGACCTTCATCTGTTTGACTGTATGTTGATTCATCTTTTCCTTTTAACAGTTGACTCCGAAGGGATTGTTAAAAACCTCACAGTGAGTAACTATTTTCATCATTTTTCCTCACAGTTCCACTTACTAGAAATCTGATCAAAAAGCAAAGTTTGTGAAAAAGGAAGCCTTCAGGGCTATTTTAACTAGTGTACTGACTCCAGTGTACCACAGGAGGCAGAGTACAATCAGAGATGCTTTAGATGATAGGCATCTGTTAGCTCTGGGCCACAAGTGCTGTACCTAGGTTAAAGCAACTTTTCTATGCAACAGATAATCACATTGCAGAGCACATTGCCATGGGGTAGAAATATAAATAGGTAGGGGGAATTTTAGACAAATTAATGGAGGGCAAGCCTGTAAGGACTATTAGACCCACAAGCAACCTGTGACAAGAAATCCCTGAAGCCTAGAGGAAACTGAGCAAGTATAAGAAAGAAGATTCGTTCGATACTTGACTTATTCTAATACATTTTCTCTAAGTATCTGATTCTGCAAAAGAGTACTAGGCAAGATGGGCCTTTGGCATAGAGCAGGATGGCTCTTTTAGGATCTTTTATTACATATATCCTTAACTTGAAGTGCTTTCAAGTATGCTGTACTACCACAGTATCACAGTATCACAGAATGTCAGGGGTTGGAAGGGACCTAGAAAGATCATCTAGTGCAACCCCCCTGCCAGAGCAGGAGCACCTAGACCAGCTCACACAGCAATGTGTCCAGGCAGCTCTGCAATGGCTCCAGACAAGGAGACTCCACAGCCTCCTGGGCAGCCTGGGCCAGTGCTCTGGCACCTGAACTGCAAACAAGTTTCTCCTCATGTTTCAGGATCTTGCTGGCCCTGGGCTGGACTCTCTCCAGCAGCTCCCTATCCTTCTGGAGCTGAGGGGCCCACAACTGGACACAGCATTCCAGGGGAGGCCTCCCCAGGGCACAGGAGAGGGGAGAAGAACCTCTCTGGCTCTGCTGGCCACGCTCCTCTTCATGCATCCTAGGATGCCATTGGCCTCTTGGCCACAAGGGCACATTGCTGCCTCATGGGCATCCTCCTAGCCACCAGCACTCCGAGAGCTTTTTCCCCAGGGCTGTTTTCCAACAGATCACTTCCTAGCCTGTACTGATCCATGGGGTTGTTCTTTCCCAGATGCAGTAGTTTACATTTACCCTTGTTAAATTTCATTAAGTTTCTCCCCTCCCATCTCTCTACCACTGGCTCCATACTGATCATTTCCTTGGGTCTTTGCCATTCTGTGTGGCTGTGGCACTTCAGGGCAGGTTCAAGCTTGTCTGTTTCTCCTGTGTAGACCATTGCTCATTGTGAGTATGCTCTGGACAGCTGAGCTCTGAAGGGTGCAAACAAAGGAGTGCAGAATGCCAAGGAAGACCAATCCTATTTCTTACACTGAAAGGTGATAGATGTGACAGTGCATGGTTTTCCTTATACTTTTTTAGATACATAATTTGTTAGCTTTTCCTTTTTCTTTATATTTTTTTTGTATTCAAGACCTACATTAATACACATGAGATAAATGTGGTGGGAAAACTGAAATGACTGTAGGAAAGTTGTCTTTTCTATTTCTTTGGATTTGTAATTTACAGTGAGTTAAACATTCAATCTGCTTACTCTTTGTGCATTGTCCTAATTTTCCATTCTTTCCTTCATTGCCAGGGTTTTTTTTTTCCACTCTGTGCCTAGTCCAAGCAGTAGACAGATATTCTGATACTTTTAGAATCAATGCTCTCAGCTTGGAAAAATTCTGGGCTGTCTCAGCTGGGTATATTTCTGACTCAGTTGTGCAATATCACATATGGGTTTTGCCTGTCACTGTAAACACTCTTGTTTAATTATTCTTCTTTTTAACTCAGAATACTTAAGAACATGCCTTTTATTCCCCAGCATCCAAAGCAAATCTGGGAGTAGGATATCAATGACTGGGAATAGCAGAAGGAGCACTGTATGATATGGAGCCTGTCATATGGAACATCATTAGTGTGAGGGGAATAGCAAAATCTGCATGGTCTCAATCCCAGCTGAAACTACAACTGCTAATAGTTATAGAGATGTGATAGCTCTATTTTATAGGGCTAGTCTGGTATCAGGATACTTCCTCTTTCCTTTGAGCAAAGACTTGTATATTGTATATTAACTGCTAATTAATAGATATAAGGTCTTATTATATGTTGATTTCCTCTCTTCTTCCCCTTTAATTAGACTGTTCTTTGTAGAATGACCTCTTCTCCTGTGCTAGAAAACCAACTGAATCCTTTTTCATGTTCCTGGGTTCCATTAGGCTTTTTGATGACTACCAGGCACCCTTACTCTCATTGGCCATGATGATGCCATTCTGTGCAGAGTATACAATTCTAGTACTTAGAGGTGAAGATGTCACATCAGACTCCAGCATGCTATGGCCTGTGCCCTAAAACAGGTCCACTTCTCTGGCTTACCCAGCTTCCTAGAAGCTCTTCCCTGAGCATTTGAGATGTTCTGTATTGTCCCAGTGCTGGATTCCTGATGAGAAACAACACTCCTGAAATATTGCCATGATGCTTGAAGCCAGCTGGAGTGGTTCCTGATGGCCATATGTAGTTAAATACTTGCAGTATGTCATAGGGTTTTTGTTAGACTCTCAGTGCCAAACTCATTCATGGCATGCCTGCTAAGACAACAGTTAACACATTAAATGTGGATGTAAAAGCCAAGACCTTCAGCTAACAGATGAGCACTGAACATTTACATGACATGGAAGTATATGTTCAGTCTTGCAACTGAAACCCAAGACTGTGTTACATTACGTATAATTAGATTTCTTTGTCATTTATTCAATGTTAAAGTAATAGAAGATGGCAGAAATAATCTGCCAGGGAACTTTCTTTTGTAGAGTGTAATCTTACATACTAGATGTCAGTGACATTAGTATGGATTTATAGCCTAAGCATTGCTGCTAAATGTCTTTCAGCCTTAGGAGTACTTTTACCAGAGTATTTGTTAACTTGCTATACTTATTATAGCAGTGTATTTTCAAATAGTTCCAAGAAAAGCCACTTTCCCTTCCATTGCTTCTTGGGCCAAAAATGAGCTCTGCAGATTATCTGAGAAGCTATCTGTGAATCACAGAATCATAGCATGGTTTGGGTTGGAAGGGACCTTAAACATCATCTCGTTCCAACACCCTCTGCTAATGATGTGCTTTGTGCTTTCATTCTGACACTGAGATATTTGTGATAATTTTGAATGATGGGTTTATTTTTAATACTGAGCAAAACTCATGAGTGGCCTCTTCCCTCTTGCACAGTGCAAAAGATCCCCTCAGCACTTCAAGCCTTATCTGACTCCTGACTTGCCAAAAAGGTTCCACTATGCTAACAACATTCGTATTGACAAAGTTCATCTCTTGGTGGATCGACAGTGGATGGTTGTGAGGTAACATCATTTCTGTGGCCATTACTTGATCTTTTTCACCCTATTCCATCCTTTTCATTGCCTTCACAGCTGCCTCATTTCCTGTTTTGCTTTAGACTTGTCACATTTACGTTTTTGTGACATTTAAAATCTTACTATGTAGATTACTATGTAGAATGACATTAGATATCATACTGATGGAAGCCTATGTAACCTAAGGTGTTTGAAGGCCCATACTAAAACCATGAACCATCTTGTCCAGGAGCTGCTTTATGCTGCTGACGCTGCCCTTGTTGCCCAGACAGAAGTAGCTCTGCAGCGTTTAACGTCCTGCTTTGCAGCCACTGCTGAGCTTTTTGGGCTGGAAGTTAGTTTAAAGAAAACAGAAGTTTTATATCAACCTGCACCTCAGGAAGTTTTTCATCATCCTCATATCATCATTGGTGATTCAGAACTTAAATCAGTCCAACAGTTTAATTCCCTAGGCAGCCTCATCTCCTCGGATGGTAAGATTGACAGAGAGATAGACAATAGGCTAGCAAAGGCATAGAGTGCTTTGGGAAAACTCTATCAAAGAGTCTGGTGAAATAAACACTTGAAGAAAAGTCCAAAGCTCAGTGTTTCTAGAGCCATTGTGCTGTCTACTCTTTTCTATGGTTCCCAAGCATGGCTCATCTATCGCCACCACCTACGACTCTTGGAGCGCTTCCAGCAGCGCTGTCTCCGGACAATCCTAAACATCCATTGGACAGATGCTGGGACTAATCCGTGTGTCCTAGAACAAGCAGCAATTCCAAGCCTTGAGGCCATGCTGCTGAGAACGCAGCTGCGTTGGGCAGCTCACGGCTCCAGGATGAAGAACTCCTGCCTGCCTAAGCTCATGCTCTCTGGGCAACTTGCCCCTGGCTGTGGCAAGAGAGGAGCCCCGAAGAGGAGATGCAAGGACTCCCTGAAACAACAGCTCAGCCTTGGCCATATTGCTGCCCTGAACTGCTCTCCTCTGGCCTCCACTCAGCAGCTCTGCACACACACTAGTTTGAATGCCGCCCATGGTTTGGAGCAGGCACGCAGGATCACTCTGGAGGAGAAAAGACAGCGTAGAAAGAATCGTGTCTTGCAGCTTCTACCTCCTGAGGAGTCCTTGTGCTGTGCCTTTTGCAACCGCTCTGGTCTGTCCCAAATTGGCCTTTGCAGCCAGCAGCACTTGGAAAAAGCACTTGGGAAGAGCGTGGATGGAGCCCTCCCTGGAGCTGTGTTCGCGAAGCCTGGCCATGATGATGATGATGTAGAAAAAGAAAACGTTCGTTATATATAAAGCCAAGGATGTATTATTACAAGTTTTAGCAGTTTAATGAAAGAATCACCATTACTCCAGATCAAATTTTTAGGGAAAAATAAAAGGGAATAAAAAAGAAAAATGAAGGGATTGATACTACTACACAGAAAAAGTCTCAAAAGTACTGCAGTTAAAATTGTTCTACAAAACCTTAGTAGTACATAGCCCTTTCCCTGGTGTTAGTTACCCATTCACTGCCCTTCTGGGTCCTAAGGCTGATGGCTTCAGCGTGGTGCATGTGTGAATATAGCCTGTAATGAGCATTTTCTGTCCTTCATCAGGAAGAATATGATGTTGCAGTCTCTTTTTCCTCACTCTGTAATCTGAATTAGGTCTTTCCTATATCTATGCTAACACTACAACATGCCTGCAAGTTAACATTACAGCTCTGTTCACTAGATATGGTGCATTTTATGTGTGTTAGCTATCTGTTACTTTTTCTCTAAGTGTGGTTTTGCTCAGTTCCAGATCTTCATTTCCTTAATTGAAGTTGTTTCTAGCCTTGGGGTCTCTATAGAATACAGAAGAACTAATTGTTAATGCTGTTTGTATTAAAAGCTATGTCTTTATCTTAAACTGATAACAGACTAGACATAACAACCTTGTCATTACAAAAAAATTGCTGTTAGACCTAATCATAATAAAAAAAGCTCTGAGCAAGTCAAGAGGAGCTCAGACAAGCCTTAGTCCTGAGGCTTTGAAAATTCAGTATAAAGCCTGTGGTGTCAGTAACAATACTGTATTTACTGAGCTACAATGTGGCAGCAGAGGAAGCATGAGCTGACTTGGAAATGCCCAATTAGGATGTGACTTGATTCTTTGTTTTAATGCAAACAAATAAGCCTCCTGGACATCTATAAAGAAATGCCCACTGCAAAATGTCATATTCATCCTTTTTAAAACTGTGTTCAGATGTTCTTGTGCCTCTGAAAACAGGATACATGTGCTTAACAACTGTGCATTGAATGAGTAGGAGATGACTATCTCTTTATCTTTCCATGTGTCTCAGCAATGGCTAAATTAAAACAAGTGTTAGTCATTATAAGCCAGACTATTCCAACATGTTATTAATTCTATAACCCCCACACACATCTGCATTTCTCCTTCATCCTTTAGAATCCCTGATGAAAAAACACTCTCTTGTAAGGCAAAACCCATTGCAGTCTCATTTATAGTGTTCCAAAGAGACTAATGATAAAGTTTTTCCATTCTAAGTTGAGTATTAACAGGCAGATACCACAGAATATAACTGAGGAATTATTCCCAAACAGATTACACTTGTTCTGAAACTTGTAGCTAGCTGAAGGCCTCAGTTCAAAACAAGCCACTTCTTCAAATTCTTCTAAAAACATTGATTCACTGTAAGCTCAGTAGCTACCTAGGATCATTTAGTTGTGTCCATAGCAATCTCTGTCACAGGATAAAGAGATCTTCATAAATGTGAGCACTGAATGAGCAAAAAGTACTACAAAATCATGGCACAGAGTCTGTTCTTAGGACATGATCTGGAGTCAAGTGAGTCAGGAGGATTGTTTTTAACTAATTCTGTTTCTGCCATTTTAATTTACACTATGTGATGGTTTCTTCTCAGAGATCGAGCTTACACAAATTGCAATGGAGGTAACCATGGCTATAACAATGAATTTAAAAGTATGGAGGTAAGATGCTTTCTATTCCAGTCTTATACCTTCTTGTAGAGAAAATCACAATGTGCTAGGTGAACCAGCAGAACATACAATGTATTTTTGCAGTGTGCTTTTTCAGCCAGACATGTAAACTTTGAACAGATAGTGGCTTCTTATATTCATAGTGCCTTTCATTGATATGTGCAAGGGATCCTGTAGTAAAGCTTGTCTGGGTTCACCTTAACTCCATGGAGCTAGCTAGACTCCAGTAAACCAAGCAATACCATGTTTAGCTATGGGACATTGAATTCCTTCAGTCTTTCATTCTTCTACTGAAGCAATAACTGAAAAGTCCTAATAGGCTCTGGGAGTTCAGTTTAGCATCTGACAGCCTATGTGCTCAGATAAACTGAACCTCATTGTCTCTGCTTATCTTACAAGACTTAATCATACCATCAGAACAAGAATGTTATCAGTATAACCTGTATGTTAGTATAGCCTGTACCACAGTTTCAGCTCCTTTTCACTTCTGATTATGGTGAAAATATTTTGAGGTCTTGAGTTTTTGGGTTTTCATGTACTTTCTGTGTTTTTAACCTTTAAGTAAGGTCAAGCATGGTTCTATATTCTGCATGTAAGAATCAGATTATTCCAGATCTTCACAACTATACCAAAACCATATATCAGAATGGTACTGAATGTTTGTATGGAAAGATAAGGTAAAGTCTGTTTACCATGGAAACCTTAATTGTAGTTTATCTTATGGTGGTGGAACCAATAATTGAGGAAAAGTTTGAGCAGCAAAATGTCTTAATGTCTTCTTAAATTGCAAATTCCTTTTCTGTTATGGAAACATAATATTTTTTTAGAACAGATCATTGTTCTGTTTAGTCATGTTTCCTGTATCCTATGGCAGGCAGCTCAGGAGGCTTATAGAATCCTAGAATGGTTNGAATATAAAGAAGTAGAAAAAACTAATGTGAGAGTATAAGTAGCATCAGTGTTCTGCTGGAATGCTTACAGACATCAGGCAAGGGCTGCCTAGCACTACATTGTACCATTGGTGCTATTGATGCACATCTCTGCTGAACTTGGGATCGGTCTCCACAGTTCCCTGCTCCTTGCTTTAGCCATGGCTCTAGGCTCTGATGTGAGCCAAACAGACAGACACCAACCCTCCCAAAGCTTATCTTTCTGGCTGAGTAATTGTATTTCAAGCCTTTAGGGTAGATAGGATCTGTGAGTGTCACAGCGCTGCATTTGTTGCAATGAAAACATAAACAGCTGTGAATTTGAAGCATAAAAACCAATTTTCTTAAGTATGCCACAAACTATTAAAGAATCTGCATCCCAACTCATTATATAGTTGAAAATATCCTGAGAAATGATTTTGTTTTGTATCTTTCTTCAGATTATATCCAATGGGCAAAATCTGCCTTCTTTGCCAGAATGGTTTTGTATTTTAACTTCTATGAGTGTGATTTTGTTTCTGTGTCCCTGTCTCCTTAAAATGCAACTGAATTGTGTCTGAATTTGGATTCCCTTAGATAACAACTTTTTATTTATTACCATCTAGGCTATATTCTTAGCATATGGCCCAAGCTTTAAAGAGAAAACAGAGGTGGATGCTTTTGAAAACATAGAGGTTTACAACCTCATGTGTGGTGAGTAGAAACAATCCAGTACTTTCTGTGATAAACCAAGTGTTCTCACATAGAAATGTTGTAAGAGCTAAAAGAAGAGTAACTAAATATTGAGTGACTTAATTCAGAAGCCACACAATATCGAAGCCATGTTCTTTGCCTTCTGTACAGCCCTAAAACTGCCAAATATTGTTCTGCTTTGAAGATTGTTCCTGATAGAAGGATTCCTCTAAGGAATCAGAAGCGCTCAAGCCATGTGGGTTTGCTGTTGAAATTATGCCTGTGGAGTAATTGTGGGGCAATAACTTACAGACAGTTACTGCCCTTGCTGATAACTTTAGATTAACCTTTACAGTCCTGGCATGGAGCAATTAGGAAGTATGTGCCTCAGAAAATATGGATTAAGGCATCACACAAAAATGCAATAGGCTTGCACACTTCACAATGTGATTGCAATTGTATTTGTACCCTGGATGAAATCATCTAATCTAATAAATATTAGAGCAATGTATAAAACTGTGCCAAAAGTGCTCAAATACCAAATCTTGGAGCAGTGGATGATAGCAATGAACCTTCAGGCCTAGAAAATTGGGAGTTGATGGTACTAGTTATTGTAATAGTTTAGATAACAGGAGAAGATATTTCTTCTCTACTTAGAATCAATGCTTTGGAAATGCATAAAATTGGAAAGACAGTGAGTTTTTTAAAGTTTATGTTTACAAACGTTTGTAAACTTCAAACATTTCTACAGATTTGCTGCATATTACACCAGCACCAAACAATGGAACACATGGCAGCTTAAATCACCTCTTAAAATCACCTTTTTACAATCCTTCACATGCAAAAGAAGACTCATCTCCTTCTTCATGTCCAGTTTCCAGTCTGGATCCCACAGATGATCTGGGATGCATATGTAACTATGTAAGAAGGGCTGATGGGGATCTTTTAATCATCTATTCAAATGTGTCCTCTTTGTTTTTTTCTGTCTTTAAAATTGTCTTTAATTTTACAGACAGATGTTTCAGCACTAAATGAGAGGTTAAATCTCAGCACAGATCAAAGTAAGTAGCAAGAAACAAAAAGGAGATCGATACTTTTAAATCTATGCCTGGTTTAGATTTTATATGATTGGTTTCAGGGGGAAATTTTGCAATGTTAATTACAATTTAAAGTGAAGTAGGAAAGCAAGTCGGAAGCATAACTTTTTACTTTTCTTGTTTAGTTGGTTTTGTTTTACATTTCTTTTAAAAATATTATTTGATACAATCATAGCAACATTTATGGATAGGAATTGGACCTGAATCTCATTAAAATCTTGGAAAAAAATACATGCCATAACTCAAATTCCCTACCTTATAACCATAACTTTGCCTTTCTCTGATCAAAAATTTCCATAGATATTTCTGTGTGCTTTTTTAATGGGTTTTCTAGAAATATTATGAAGCATTGTAATGCTTCCTAGTCAAACAAGATGTAAACTTCTTTTCAGTGGCAACACAAGGTCAAAAGATCTTTATTGGTATGAAATTGCAAAGAAACAGGAATTTACAAGTCAGCTATATTACATCTTCCCCCTGTACTCAGCACTTCAAATCCTGGGTTCAGTTTCGAGTCCCTCACTACAAGAAAGATCTTGAGGTGTTGGAGAATGTCCAGAGAAAGGCAATGAATCTGGTGAAGAGTCTGGAGCACAAGTCTTATGAGGAGTGGCTGAGGGAACTGGGGAAGAGGAGGCTCAGGGGGAGAACTTATCACTCTCTAAAACTACCTGAAAGGAGGTTGGAGTGAGTAAAAAAAGGTTGTAGCAAGATGATGATTGGTCTCTTCTCCCAAGTGACTATGGATAGAACCAGACAAAATGGCCTCAGGTTGTGCCGGGGGAGGTTCAGATTCAATATCAGGAAAATTTCTTCACTGAAAGAGTGGTTAGGCACTGGCACAGGCTGCCTAGGGAAGTGGTGGAGTCACCATCCCCAGAGATATTAAAAAAACATGTAGAGATGGCACTTGGGTGACATGGATTAGTGGCATGAGGACGCTGGGTCAATGGTTGTCTTTTCCAACCTTCATGATTCTATGATTGACTTTTGTACATTGAACATCACATGGAAATTATTTTCTCCATTTCTGAATATGTTCACTGTTGGGTTTATTTGTGTTTATTAATATTTTAGTTTACCTTTTTTTTTCTCTTTGTGCCATCCAAAATGTCCTAGAAGAAAGAATCAATAACTACCCTTTGAATTCTAGTCAATGTGGCACACTCGCGTCATTTGCCCTATGGGAGACCCAAAGTTCTTCAGAAGAATAATGTCTACTGCCTCCTTTCCCATCATCAGTATGTGAGTGGATACAGCTCCAATATCTGGATGCCACTGTGGACTGCATACACTGTCAATAAGCCTGTAGGTTATCAAATATTTGTACTCTTCTTACATCTGGAATATAAACAGATTGAAAAATGTGTGGCTCGTTCATCAGGAGTCCTGGTTAAGGACTGATGGATACCAAGGGACAGCTGACCAAGAAAAAGCATCTTTGATATCTCTTACATTGCAACTATCTTAAAATATTGTTTAAAATGAGAGGGAATTGCCCTCCAAGCTACTGGTAAGCTGGTTCCATTAAGCCAGCTCTGGAAAAGGGATAAGCTATCCAGACAGTGCTCCAGCTAGTCTGTCAATTCCTGAGGAAAAACAGGCTGTGATTTCCATAATCAGAAGCTTTTAAGCTTTCCTATGAATATCAGGACCTTTTCCCTTATTAACAAACCTTTCTCCAACTCTGCAAGTCTGTTTGTACCAGTGCATATTTCTGTAGGTTCTGTTTATTTGCTCTCTCCTACATAAAAACCAAGATTGGTTTTACTTGATCATATTTGAAGATCTGCATTTATACCTTGCTATCAAAGTGTATTTTCCTAATGAAAATCAGTTAATTGTAGGCAGGTTTGGTTTTTTTTTTTCTGATTTTGCTTTTAAAAGCTTAAAAAGTCCAACCAGAGCTGGAATCTTTTTAATATTTCATCACTATCAGCAAAAATGTCAGATAAACCAAATTTTCAGACATTTTCCTTTGTTGAAATCCAAATTCTCCATTGGAAGAGAATTGCATAAAGAAAGATCTTGCCCAACAGAACATCTAAATCAAGAGAAATACATATTTGTGGCCATTTCTTATAGTTGTTTATGCAACATTGTGGGAAGAAGCCAATGCTTGAGACTGAACTATTGGATGGTAGAGTTCACAGCAAACTTTAATGCAATGATGTATGTTTTCTATAGCAAGAATAGGAAGGAATAGATTTCCTCTTCTGACATTAGGTAGCTATAAAGAAAGGCTTAAAGAGTAAAATAGATGCTGCAGGCTGGAGTTTTGCTGGGTTTATGTGATTTGAAAGTTTGGAAACTGGGCTGGCTGATCAAGCCCACAGAGTTATTATTGCAGCTGCAGGTGATATCAGAATCAGGGATGTTATGAATAACATATATAGTTACAGATCTGAAATAAAGTATGTCAGGTAGAATTTCAGTTGCTTGGTGTTCTCAGTCAAAGGAAAATTTAAGATTAAAGGACATTTATCTTCTTGATGTTTTACACTCAAGAGGAAGGCAGGTTTTCTTGCAAAAAGCTAGTCCTACTTGCCTGCAGACACCTGTGGAATTTAGTTTTGTTGTGCAGAATCATTGAAGTGTGCTATAAAAATGTATTAAAATGTTTAAACATGTAATCTATCCTGCAACAGGATGAAAACAGCAGTGAGACTTGTATAAATCACTGGGATTTTTGGAACTAAATCTCAGTGTGCTGGGCATTATGGGAGGGTTTGGGGTTTTTTTTTGTGGTTTAGTCATTTTTCTTCTTGTCTACTGAAAAAAGATTCCTGGAGGTGGTTGAAGTTGACATGACAGACCACAGCAGATGCTTGAAGTCTGTCATGTAAGGCAAATCACTCATGCTTCTTGACATTAATTACCAGCTGGTCAAAAGACAATAACTTGCATCAAAGAAAATAATGCAAGATGCATGATGGCAAAGTCATTTTTTAGTTGCAGCAGTTTTCTTTAGAAGACATTATGGTTTGAAAGGCAAGGAGCCAAAGGGCTAAAGCTGTTGAATTGGTGATGATACTGAAGTTCTGAGGCAGTGGCTATGCCCATCAAAATCTCATTTCTTATTAAATGAGCACTTGCAACAGCTTCTTTGAGGATCAAATCTGTTTGCAAATAGCTTATTCCTCTGTTTTGAGGAGAAGAAATGAAGAGAGGTTGTAGCAGTGTTAGTTCACACAGCATTAGCCTATTGCAGGTTGGGGTTGCTAACTGTTGAACTCATTGTACTAAAAGGTGAGGCATACACAGCCATTCCCATCTCTCAACAGATTTTGATCTTGTTTACTTGCTGACTTGTAGAGCCTTGGAAAAACAAGCTGAAATATTCTTGAGTGATTGCTTTTTTAGTACGTTGAGAATTTATAGATGCATTATGAATTCTTATTTATTCAGTTGGAGAATTTCCTCCTGTGATGCCCAATGGAAATAGCCATGAGCAGCCTTCATCTATTAAAAATATGGAAACAGTTGTGAAAACACAAGTTATATTATGTATTACATATCTGATGGGCAGACAGCTCTACAACATTATCCTTCTGCCTTGAGACTTAGGTTAGAGCTCAGAGCTCATACAGTTAGCTTCAAGAAAAGTGAAATGAGAAGAGTTGACTGGTGTCCTCATTGCTTCAAACTGGAGAAAATCTGAATGCTTCTAATAACCAGATCCATGCTATAAGTCAAAAGTAGATTCCTTTAATTGTTTGGATATTAAGTATGAGTGCTGTATTCAGTGAGAAGGAAGTTCTCTTCAGGACAGTCCTTGGCATATTTACTCAGACCTATGTCACTTTGACTCAGATTTCCTTCAGAGACCATAAAGAAGTTGAAGCCCTTGCTAGATAATCACAGCTCAATTATTAAGTTCAAACTATTCGTTTCTTCAGTGACTGATTCATCAACCCTGTATTATTGGTTTGACACCAGAAAGGATAAACTCCTCAAATGAATTGGATTGCAGTTTTGTATGGGGATTTACATTTCCCTGGCAATGATCACTTACCTGCTTAGGGGGCAAAGGTAGTCTTTTTGTCTATTATGTTTCATTCTATGTGGAATATATACTTTCTGGTAACATACAACCTGACCACAATATAGACATCTACAGGAATCTTCATAAAAGAAAATAAATTAAGAAGTACAAAAAGGCACAAGAAGAACATTCCAGTTCTTTATTTCTGCTTGGTTTTAACTAAGCAATATAAACAATATGCTAAAAATCAACTTAGATTTTAACTAAAAAACCACAAATAAATGTTCCATTCTCACCAAAATGAAAAAAACCCAACAAATTAAACTTAAATGAATATGAAAAAGAAAATGCAGTTAAACACAGGCAAGCATATTCTAATCTTTTAGTTAATGCTATATATAGAATACTAGAATGGTTTGGATTGGAAGGGACCTCTGGAGCTCATCTACTCCAACCCCCCTGCAGTGGGCAGGGACATCCCCAACTCCATCATATATATATATAACTAGATAATACATATACATATATTATATATATATATATATAAAGGTATACATACATAAAGTTTTTTATATATATATATAAAGGTTATAGAAAAAATATAAAGGTTATAGAAACAATTATACTTAGCAGAATCCTTTTTGACCTGTCCTTAGCTAGTGTGCATGTCTCAGTGAAGTTAGTGAAGCTAGCCAGAAAAATGTACTGAGTTAACTATGAATTTATTTAGCTTTGACTCTTCAGCAGCACAGCCTCTAATTCTGGAGATAGTTCCCTCAGATGCTAAGATGAGGTGGCACTGTCACCTTTATACCCTAGCTGCTTTCCAGGAGGATATGACATCAAGTTTGTGTTTCCAGAAATACGTGAAAGTGACAAAATGAGCCAAACCTATCATCTGTTTTTTGCCTAAGGTATAACCTTATTTTTGCTACTCCAATTTCACATGCTGCATAAGGATTTCCCTGAATCACCTAAAAAGAGAAGAAAAACACTAAGCAGCAAACATCAGCCTCCCTTACTTGCGTTGCCCTGATTCACTAGGAAAATAAGAGGCATTTCAATGAAGTCCATTCTAGAAAGTTAAAACCATATAAATCCTTGGCTTAGCCACAGCTGTGGGTGTAACATTTCTCTTTTCCCTTTTCACAGGAAAGCACATCTCCTCTTCCTCCCACTGTTTCAGACTGTCTGCGGGCTGATGTTAGGATCCCTGCTGCTCAGAGCCAAAATTGCTCTGACTACCCAGAAGAGCTGACCTTCACCCGCAGTTTCCTCTATCCTCCCAGTGAGCATTGCTGCTTTTTATAGCTAGAGCTTAGAAAGTCTTCATCAGCTGGATGTGGGTTTATGTTTAAACATATACCCAAACACCAAAACAAACTTCTTTGGATCAGCATGTTGGGCAGAAAAAGGTTTCCAGTGTTTGTAGACTGACCAAAAACAGGAAAACTGCTACTTGTATCTAAATATTTTCAGTTGAGAACATTTAGGTTATATTTAAAAGGAAAGAGGGTGAAAAAAAGGCACAACTTGAATGGGATGAAAACTGGTTGGAAAGATGTAAAGGGTTGAAGGGAGTGAGAGGAAATGGATTCAAGTTGCACCAGGGGAGGTTTAGAGTAGATACAGGGAGAAATTCCTTTACTGAAATGGTTGTTAAGTCTTAGCCCAGGCTGCCCAGGGATGTGCTGGAGAAACACATCCCTGGAGGGGTTTAAGAATCATCTAGATGCTCTACTTAATGCCATAGGTTAGTGGTATGGTAGTAATAAGTATGGTTGGACTTGATGATCTTAGAGATCCCTTCCAACCTTAATGATTCTGTGAATATTCATTTCCTGTTGTCAAATTCGATAGTTACTTTATTGAACAGGTTGTACAAAAAATCTGGGCAGAAGTTTGCAGTAGGATTATACATTCATGCTCAAATGCAAGATGTAAAGGAATTCCAAGCACCTGTGATTTATAATGACATACAAATCAAATTGGTCTTTCTATAGTATATGATTAATTTACACTTTGTATTTCTTTACATAGACTACAATTCATCTGCTCTTGAACAGTATGATGCCTTACTCATCAGCAATATTGTTCCCATGTATAGAGCTTTCAAAGGTAGGTTACAAAGCTCTGATTAATTTTGATTCATTTTCTTCAATTACACTTCTGGATTAGATAAAACTATGCCAAGAACTTAAAAACCTCAGTGCAAGACTTACAGTATATCCAGATCTTGTGCAAATATATGTAACACTTTTTAAAAGTAGATGTTTGCAATTTTAAAATGCACCTATGTAAGTTAGGGGTTTTTTTTCTATGTATAGTCCTGTCTGACTTCTGCTTAGGGATATCTGTTGGCTTTTGGATTTTTATCTTCATCTTCTATGCTAGGTGTGAAGCTCTCATGAAAATATCTCCTTGGGGAAAAGCTCAAGATGACTGAAAATGGCATTTTTTCTTTCCTTTTGCAAGGTCACACACAGAAGAGAGAGAGTTTGTAAACTGACAGTGCCTGCTTTGCATCAAGCAGACAATCAAACCAGACAATATCAAGCCTGGAATAGTTATTTTGGGGAAAATGTTTTTAATATACAGGTGCAATAAGCTACACTAACTCTTTCCATCCAGCCTGACCCATAGTTGTTCATAAGCACTGATAACAAATTATCACTGATAAGAACTGCATATATATCATCCTATTTCACTTCTAGGCTTAAGCTCATTTTCTTAGAGGAAGGAAAGACAGGGGAATTGCTTAAAGAAAGAGCTGGAGGCAAAGCACTGGTGTAACTACCTCTCTAATGCATATAGACCTCATGTCATATAAAAACCAGAGAACCAGACAACCCAAGTGCCTTCAATCTTCCAAGTAAATCAAAGACATTATGAAAAATCCAATTTTCTGAGAAAAACTCTACAGGAGATTTAAACTTACCAGTTTAAATGGTGACTCTAGACCATAAGCAAGGGGTAAATGAGTAGGGAATGCCCTCAAACCCCAAACCCATCTAGGTTTTTTTGTCATGAGAGCTGTAAATATCCAAATAGTCTCACTAGCTTACACCCTTTGTGTTACAAAGAGTTGATTTTACAGGCAGTTTAGTTTGGAGCTTTTTATTATTCATATACAGTGAAAAAGGAAATATGTTCTTTTTCTTTAGTGGTGAAATAACTTCCAATTTATGTTAAATATATTTTCTTTTAATGGCAGACATATGGGACTATTTCCATGATGTGCTTCTTCAGAAGTATGCAAGAGAAAGGAATGGAGTAAATGTTCTCAGTGGACCAGTGTTTGATTACAACTATGATGGCCATTTTGATACTCTGGATGAAATTAAGCAGTAAGTACATGGCAAAACCAGAACTCAAACCTCCAGATTATTTCCCACTATTTCCACACAAACAAAAAGAACAAGCATCACAGAGAATGGAGTATTCCCTTTATAATACTACATCCACTGTTACTCAGACAACAGCAAATACTCTTGCAAACAGACACAGTACTGGCAAAGTTGAGGTTCCAGTTCACAGTTCCATTTGTGCACACATGCACAAATAGAGAAAAATACTTTGTTTCCCAAGCTTATACCTCAATTTTTTGGCCTCTACAACAGAAATACGGGGAGAATATATGCCATCTAAATATGCTGCATAGTTTTTGTCACTTTTATGTTGCACTCACTCATCTGTTTGTTGTTTCTCCCTGTTGTCTCGAGCAGATGTGTTTTACCAAAGATCAGATTTCTCTCTTTGCCTTCACTAAATCATGTAACTGGGAATGTTCAATGTAATGTTCTGGAGTGGTACCTTCACACAACTATGGCTTACATGGATCACTTGAAGGTCTGACAAGTTCTAGGTGCATTTCAGTGAGCTCTAGTAGCATTACAAAATATGTTTAAAATTCATCTGCATGTAGGAACAGGATTAAGAGAAGATCTCTATTAAAAAAAAGTCTATAAAAAAGAAATATGAAAGATCAACACTAGTTTATGTTAGTTGATGAAGACAGAAGGAGACAAAAAGAGAATAAGAACAAACAAATTAGATTTTTTTACCAAGTACAGGAAAAATGCTTTGTGACAGTAAGACCATTTATGTAGTAGAAAAGTGCTGGGAAATCTGCACAGCTGAATCTGTCACTGGAGATGTTTTACTCAAGGCTAGACTTAATACCACATCTGTCAGAAATGGTTTGAGGATGGGAAAAATCAGCTCTGCCACGAAGTAGGAGGGTGGAAGGGAGGAGAAACTAGAACTTCCTTCCAAGCAGAACGCTGTAACACCCAGTTGACCACATAATGTTGTCTACAGTTTGGAATAAGCATGTTTTATCCAGCAGGGTTAGTCAGTCACACAAAGTAGTATAATGAATACTGAAGATGTACAGCAAATTTGGGAAACATTCAGCTCCTCTCAAGTTTATACACTAAAGTGACCATGTTCATGGAATAACCAGAAAAGGGTGGCAAAGGCATTTTTAATCAGGTATCCTAAATTGGTTTCTGTAGCACTTAGCCACAAGTCAGCATTCTGGCATTTCTTGCTGGCAAGGAACTAGAGCTGATTTTCTCACTCTTAATCACATGATGGCAAACCCAATGCTCTATCCTGCTTCTTCCAGATGTTGAGTTCTCTGGCTTTGGCTAAATAGAGTTTGAACAGGTAAGCAATCCTGTTGGTTTCAGTAGGAGTGCTTGTAGCAAAAGGGCTATGCCATATGTGTTTAGCTGTTCATGAAGCAGGCAGTGAGGCTACTTATGCCATCAGGTATTTATTTCAATTATAAAATTGAACAAAGTGTGGATTGGGAGACAGTGCTGTGAATTGGATTGAGAATTGGCTGAAGGACAGAGCCCAGAGAGTTGTGGTCGGTGGAGCAGAATCTAACTGGAGACCTGTGACTAGTGGTGTGCCCCAGGGGTCAGTGCTGGGGCCAGTACTGTTCAATATATTCATCAATGAGCTGGATGAAGGGGGAGAGTGTTCTCTTAGCAAGTTTGCATATGATCCCAAACTTGGAGGAGTGGCTGGCACACCAGGAGCTGTGCTGCCATCCAGAGTGACCTGGACAGGCTAGAGGGATGGGCAGGGAGAAACTTAATGACATTTAACAAGGGTAAATGTAAAGTACTGCATCTGGGAAAGAACAAGCCCATGGATCAGCACAGCTAGGAACTGATTTGTTGGAAAACAGCCCTGGGGAAAAAGCTCTCGGAGTGCTGGTGGCTAGGAGGATGCCCATGAGGCAGCAATGTGCCCTTGTGGCCAAGAGGCCAATGGCATCCTAGGATGCATTAAGAGGAGCNATCTATGCTGAGCTACGTTCTATACATTACTAGTAGCATCAGTGGTTTTAGGACTTGATATCTAAACAAATTCCTTCATTAATATTTGTTTTGTAGGCATGT
Organism: Bucco capensis; assembly: GCA_013396975.1. Classification (NCBI taxonomy): domain Eukaryota; kingdom Metazoa; phylum Chordata; class Aves; order Piciformes; family Bucconidae; genus Bucco; species Bucco capensis. The sequence continues at coordinate 93,879 of VWZO01017652.1, forward strand.
GAACAATACAGAAACCCCTGTCCCAACCCATTACTTTATGGTTCTGACTAGCTGCAAGAACAACTCCTATACTCCATTGAACTGTCCAGGCTCCTTGGATGCTTTGTCTTTCATCATTCCTCATCGACCTGACAACACTGAAAGCTGTACTGTAAGTATAGTTCTATGCTCCTACGGGAACTGATTCCCAGTGGGTTCCACTTATCTGGAGGATCTTTAGAAGCTTAAGTGTTTTAATTGCCCATGAGCTGAGAGCTGAAGTGATGGCTAGGAAAGTCAGAAGGTCCAGGACAGGTAGCTGGAAATTAATGAGCTGACAGAAAACAAGGAAGAAGAAAGGAGTTTTTGATAGGAGATGGAAAATGCCATCACCTGAGAAGGGCTGAGAACAGCATTACTGCCAACAGGATGATGACATAGCTTTATAGAAGGCTGCAGCATAAACTTACTCCAGAGGCTATCAGAAGATTTTGAATGTTACTCCTTCAGTGTAACTAGAAGAATTCCTGCAATCCTTTGTTCCACCTTTCTTACAAACCAGACACTAAGCATTCAGATGGATGGTTCTGCAGTGGAACTTCAGACCTGAATTAAATAAAATCTATGCCTACCATTAACAGCATAAACCTTCTGATTCATAGCAAACAAAATAAATTAGCTCAGTGTAATATGTATTGTTGGGCCAGTTGCATGTCTGTTCTATAAACTCTGGGATGCAGAAGGTTCTTTATCTCTGTGTGTGTATTATAAGTCCACACAGACAGAGATACACAGACTTGAACTGGCTCTCAAAGCAACACAATAGTGTTTATTTAGTTTATTTATGACTTTGAACTCATAACTCCAGACAAGTGCAAACTTGTTCTGTGTACAGGCAACTTGAGTATCTCCTCACTTGTGGTGTGCATCACCCCCAGTTGCCCAATGACCTTTTTGATAGTTGAGAGTTGGTTAAATATAGAAAATAAATAATTTGAGTGAATTAATCTTTAGAAATTTACATCCGTTATTTCTAAAGTTTAGCAACAGACCCCAAATACCATTGCACTTTATATTCATTGTGTCTTTCAGTGATGTAAATTTAGTGAGCCATTTGTGTCAGAAGCAGATATTGCTAACAGAAAAGCAGATTACCCTCTGTTTGCAAAAAAAAGTCATAGCAGAAGAGTTGAACAGTACCTTTCCTGATTGATTACTCTTTACACTTCCACTGTTTTCCCTGTCTATCTAGTAATTATTATTGCTGTCCAACAATTAAGACTGAGTTGCTGTAAGGACTTTGTTCAGATTGGCAGGTGCCTCTTTGGCTAGCTGAACACTGCAGCTAATTTATACTGTAACTAAAATTCTCCTACTTTGTGTGTTTAAACATGACTCCACTGTACTTTGTAGTTAAGTCATACCTGCCATTTCATCATAATTTTGCTTTTCTGTTACTTTGGAGGTGTGGAGAGGGGAGGGACATCATTTGATTCTGTTTCAATGAGATCCCTAAATGCAAGGCTGTAAAGATGCCTAGGAAAACCTAAATGAAGTTCTACCAACTGGAGACTTTTAGTCTCTCAAACTAGTTCAAAACCTGTCTTAACACAACCAACAACAACAGAGTGCCTTTGGGGTGTTTGAAGACTGTTTTTGTTTGTTTTGGCAGGAAAATAGGACACTTTCTGAATGGGTTGAAGAAAGAGTTGAGGCTCATTCTGCACGTGTTCGGGATGTGGAGCTGCTAACCGGGCTGGATTTTTACCAGGAAACAAAGCAACCCATCTCTGAGATCTTACAGCTAAAGACATTTTTGCCAGTGTTTCAGGCTGAAAGTAACTGAGTAGCTGTTAAAATGTGTCAGTGCTTGGAAAAAAAGCAAATTGAAGTGATTCAACTTTTCTCCTTGCTAAACTCTGTAGGAAATATGACTACAGCTCTTCAATACCAAAATGCACACAGAGGAGCTAATTTGTTTTTTTCAAATTCATGTTGTTTGGTCAAATGTTTTGTGCCAACTGAATAAAAATTAGCTAAATTAAATTAAATCATCTTTTCTGAGCCAGGCTTTCAAAGAGAGAATATTTTATTAGTAGTGGCTTGGAAAAAAAACACCCTGCAAAAAGTACTTGTTTCATAGTAGAGAGAATTGTAAACTGTACCTAAACTATTTCTGTAATAGAGTTGGAAAGTGAAACAGTTTGAGAAGACTGTGTGTGGATTTTATTATTTTTATTATTTATTATGTGGGGAGGTTATTATTATCTAATACTAGTATGTCCTAAAATATTCTGAATTCTAGCATGTTAACTCACATGGAAACTGCTATGTATTTAAAAAACTTAACAGACTCACAAAAAATTGTGCATAGTAGAAGTGCCTTTTGTGATCATCCTCTGTGTTGTCCACTTGGGTTAATTCATTATGCTAGTAACAAGTGAAGTTAAGAGTAAATGTTAGAGAATTAGAATATTCTGTCCCCTTCAGAAATCTTAACTCATTCTGAACATGAAGAGGTAAAAGACATGCTCTAGCCTGAAGAATTTTGTCTGGGTATTTAGCTATATTTGCAATGATTTCCAAATGCCTGGCAACACCTAGATGTTTGTGTCTATTTTGAAATAGTTAAACCTGATATTAGAGCACAAAACTAGTGGTGACAGGCAAAAAATAGCCAGTGTTCTTTTCCATTGTGACATTATAAAGTGACAGAGACTATCTCACACTGTGCAGTACACAAATTACTCCTGAAGGCAGGTAAGGGAGACAAGGCAGTGGAAATTCCCAGATTTTGCTGTGACAGAAACATCACATGTTAAATTGAGTGTTGAGCTGATTTTCTCCACTGAAAATGATACTGAGAACAGGTATGAATAACAGCAAACAATCAACCATTTGTCTGCTTTATAGGCACTGTGGGGGAGTTTTTAAGAACCATGCCAAGGAGTGTTTCAGTCTGGAACTAATTGTGGACTGAAGGAGATAATGTCTATTTTAAAAAGGAAGCTTTAAAAGTCTATAAAAACACCTAAAACCCAAACCATCACAAGACATTTCCCCCCACACCCATCTTAAGATGATCAGGATATGCTCATACGCATGAAATGTAGCTTAGCAATATTTACCTTACATCAAGCTGTGGAACCAAGCTGAGTGTCAAGATTTGTATCTATGGTTATACTATTACTCCATCTCCTTCAGTGTGGAATTGCATTTCACCCTGTAATGCTGTGGCCTCTGAATCTGCCCATCTGTATCAAAGGCTTTGGCTAAACTGCCTCAATTAAGGATACAAATGGTTTTTCTCTGCGTAGTAAATCATACTCTAAGTCTGGTCAATGAATCTACATAACATATGCTAACTTAGGCATGTAAATGAACTAGTCTAGAATCATAAAATTAATTTCAGAGATAACCAGAACTAGTTTCTTTGGTATGTCCACATCAGCAATTTAAAGCAAAACTAGCTTGACTGATGTGAGGCTGTTGTGAGTTGATACATTTAAATTTGAATTAATCCCTGCATCACCAACCATGGCAGCAACACAAGATTCAGGGCAATACTCTAGTTCAATCATCAAAGTCAATTACTGTTGTAGATGTGCCTTTGTGAATAGTTAAATTCATGTACTCACATTTCCTCTGGGGAGGGGGAAATTAAGACTACTGGAATGACTTTCCATCCTAGTCTGGAAGTAGCAGGAAATTTGAGTCCTTCCCAATTCCTGGAGCAGGAACCAAAGAAGAGGAGGGTCTTCAGAAGGATGAAAAGTAGTGGGTGAAATGTGATTTACTATCAGCTGGGGTCAGGGCTTAGGACAGATTTGGGTTTGAGATCAACCAGACATGAACAGGAAGAGTCTTTGCCAAAGACCCAAATTACTTCTGCAAGTATATTAAGGAGTTCTGGCAACTGATGATGTGGCACATAAACCAAACTGCCCACTGTCCAGAGAGCTCAGCCACAGCCTGCTTTGCCTATAATTGTTGGAAGTTGAAAGGAGAGCAAATGCTTTCCAAGACTGGCTGCAGGGAAAGGCAGATCTCCAGATCTTACTCCATGTGAGAGAAATGTGGCTGGGGAGAAGAGGACTCCAGTTTTCCAGAGGCTCTCTGAGGAAAGGCAAATTGCAGAGCTTTGTTTGCTTTCTAGCTTGCCTGTAATCACTGAGTCAGCTTGCTGCCTAATGGATGGAACAAGTCACTGAAGGCACATGTGGCTTTGCACAAGCTTAGGGACTGTACAGAGTGGGGTTACAAGGCCACAGGCAGGCTGCTCTCATCTGGCCAGATGGTGGGCATGGACTTTTCTTCCTACCAGAGAAAAGGCTCAACTAATCTGCTATTTGGCAGTAAGGAAGCCATTTCTCTGGCTGATTGTACCTCAGCAACAGTTGCTGTTTACAGTTACAATGACAGCAGGAGATGATTTGGAAATCACTTTCTTAGGAGAGTCATAGCTGGACAAGTGAATTTTGACCACACTCTGACTTCACAAACAGATATACCAACCATGCCAACTCCAGCTGTGCTTGCAAGGCATACAAAAAAGGCAACTAAGGGCTTTAAATTTATTTACATAACTGTCTGTAGTGCCATGCTGCTGAAAGAAAAATGAGCTATTGGTTAGGCACCACATTTTGATGAGGGTATGGTAAGCCAAAGTTAAGTTATGTCTTTAAAAACAAAACCTCTAGCTTTTTTTTTCCTTAAACTCTGCCTTTAAGCAGTTCTTCTAATCAGGTTCCAGGCAGGATATCCACAGTAATTCAGGAGGATCTCTGAGTGCCTACAAGGACCACTTATAGAGTAAGATGAAGAATCTGAAAAGACCTGTAACTTGAAGGTTAGTTTAGATGTATTTTCTAGGTCATTCTAAACAAAGCAGATGATAGAAAGAAAGGAGTTTTTTTCTTATGTTTAGGTTGAATTTCTTGTGTTTCAGTTTGTGCTCATTGCTTTGTGTCCTGTCATTGGGTAGCACTGAGAAGAGTCCTGCTCCATCCTCTCTGCATCATCCTTTCAGGTATTTATACACATTTATAAGATCCCCCTGAGGCTTCTCTTCATCAGATTGACCAGTCCCAGCTCTCTCTGCTTCTCCTTGTAGAAAAGATTCTCCAGTCCCTTAATCACTGTAGTAGCCCTTCACTGAACTTCCTCTGGTGTGTNGCACCACATTTTGATGAGGGTATGGTAAGCCAAAGTTAAGTTATGTCTTTAAAAACAAAACCTCTAGCTTTTTTTTTCCTTAAACTCTGCCTTTAAGCAGTTCTTCTAATCAGGTTCCAGGCAGGATATCCACAGTAATTCAGGAGGATCTCTGAGTGCCTACAAGGACCACTTATAGAGTAAGATGAAGAATCTGAAAAGACCTGTAACTTGAAGGTTAGTTTAGATGTATTTTCTAGATCATTCTAAACAAAGCAGATGATAGAAAGAAAGGAGTTTTTTTCTTATGTTTAAGTTGAATTTCTTGTGTTTCAGTTTGTGCTCATTGCTTCGTGTCCTGTCATTGGGCAGCACTGAGAAGAGTCCTGCTCCATCTTCTCTGCATCCTCCTTTCAGGTATTTATACACATTTATAAGATCCCCATGAGGCTTCTCTTCAGTCCCAGCTCTCTCTGCTTCTCCTTGTAGAAAAGATTCTCCAGTCCCTTAATCACTGTAGTAGCCCTTCACTGAACTTCCTCTGGTGTGTCCATGTCTTTCCTACACTAGGCAGCACAGCACTGGATCCAACACTCCGGATGTGGCCTTATCAGTGCTAAGTAAAGGAGAAGGATCACCTCCCTTGACCTGCTGTCAAGAGTACTCCTAATGTAGCCCAGACACCATTTACCTTCCTTGTCACAAAGACACATTGCTGGTTCATGTTTAACTTCTTGTCCACCAGGACCCCCAGAGCCTTTTCTGCCATGCTGCTTTCCAGCTGGGAAGCCTCCAGCATGTGCTGGTGCATGGGATTGGTTATACCCAGGTGCAGGACTTCACACTTCCCCTTGCTGATCTCCATGAGGTTCTTGTCCTCCCATTTCTCCAGTCAGGTGAGGTCTCTCTGAAAGGCAGCATGACTACCTGGCATGCCACCCTTGCCAGTTTGGTGTCATCAGCAAACTCACAATGCCTTATCCAGCATCTGGATAATGAGGCAGAGTCTATATTGTTGGACCAAGTATAGATTGCTAGTGACTACTCAGCAATGGGAATGTCTCAAAGGTTGCAAGGCTAATCTTTGTGCTTTTTCAGGAATGCTTTTTGAAGCCAGTGGTTGTATTTATTGCTATGAATTTTTCTTCATGGCAGAACACAAGCCTTTTATTCTGTAGGCAGGATAAAAGAGTTTCCTCCAAGTCCTGAATTTCAGATATGCCAGACATTTTTGTGTGAGCAGCTTAACCCCCATCAACACAGATGGAGTCTGTATTAGCTAGCTGGAAATAGAAAACACGCAGCTTGATCAACCAAAAAACCTTTTCATAATAACCATGGAAGCTAACAATTGCTCTGTGCTTCTTTTATTATCATATGCAGGACATGCCACAGAATTCTCTCTCAGATCTCAGGAGCAACCTGATCTCCAGAGGAAGAAAGAAGACTGAAGGGTATAGCTGAGAAAAAGCATTTTGGAGAGGAATGCTCCTTCTGCTTTGCAGGCAAGTCAGTGAATGTCATTTCCATCTATTCAGATGTTCTGGTTTAGATTTCTATTTTTTTCCCCATTTCTGTTTGTTTTCAGGAGAAAAGCTGATAGATTTGTGTCTCACTACTAACACTACAGCTGTGAATACCATTTCTACCATCTCTAGAACATTTGAAGGCTATTTCCATCAACCAAGAATGCAAAACATGCTTCAGCAATGTGAGTTGGCTTTAGTTTCTCCTGATGAGTTTCTCCTACATTTTTGAGCCAAAAGGATGATTTTTTTTTTATCTGGGGGCACATTTTCATGCAGAAGTAGACTCATTTGCAGCCCAATCTTCCTGAACAGGCATCATCCACACCTTTCCATCTCACCAGTTTATATTCTACTGAATTTTTTGTTCAGATTAGAGATGCTGGATATCTTCCTAGCAATGTTAAGCATTTCAGATCAGTCTTCAGATATAAGGAAGAAGGGTAGGAAAAAACACTGAACACCGAAAAAAAAATAGAATATTTAAGTGTTTGTTCCTTGGCATTTTTAAATGCTGAACTGCAGACCCATGGGAAACTTGAGTTCAAAATCTTGCTTACTCTAATTCTTTCCACAGAATGAGAAATCCTGCCTCATTTCCTTTCCTCAGTTATGAGTTAGATCACATTTCATGTGGTGTGTGTCTTAATTTCATGAGTAGTACATAGTTTTAGGAACAGTTTAGCTGCATGGGCTTAGGACA
>VWZO01017652.1:101486-189375 GCA_013396975.1 Bucco capensis
TGAGGTTCCCCTGGGCCCATCTCTCCAGGTTGTCCAGGTCCTTCTGGATGGCGTCTTGCCCCTCCAACTTATCCCCAGCACCCCATAGCTTGGTGTCATCTGCACACTTGCTGCTGGTGCACTCAATGCTGCTGTCCATATTGTTTATAAAAATATTAAACAGTCCAGGCCCCAGTACAGAGCCCTGAGGGACACCACTTGGCACTGATCTCCAGCTGCACTTCGAGCCATTGACCACTACCCTCTGGATATGGTCAGCCAGCCAGTTCCTTATCCACATATAGTCGCCTACAGGTTTGGCCAGCTCAGATGAGATGGCACAAGGATTGTCTTGTAGACCTAGAATAAGCATCAGTGGCAGTGAAATTCCAATCATGTGGTCTTAGTCATGCTGAAGCCTGTAGAGAGTTCACTCAGAGACTCAGCAGTCTCTTACCTAACCAAAAGCTTGCTTCAAAGTGCAAAAGGGTGTCATTGTCACTGGTGACAACTCCCCACCTTGGATTGCTAGTTGTTACTAGCCAAGCTGCTTGTCAAATAGTTGTCCACATGGTCTCCAGTGGTAGTTGTTGTAGGTAAAAACAGAGTAGAGCTGATGTAAGGCTGGCCAATGCACATCAATGATATATATTGTTACTGTTTAGGATGTTAAGGGGACTTCAAATTGTAAGGGACCACTGTAATTGCAGTTACTGAAGAGGTGATTTCAATTTGGAGCAGGAAGACTCCTGCTATGATATGGAAAATTAAGTCCCTAGATTCTTACCTAGTTTAATCTCTTCCCAAATAAAGTTTTCTTGTTTAGCAGAGCAAACCCAGAACCAGAAAGGAGATAAACCACTCTTCCTGCCTATATTGCTAGGAATGATAGTAGTGATGAACAGCAGAGAAAGCCAAAAAAAACAATGTTGGCACCAAGTAATTAGAATGTTTGCCAACAGTAGATTCCAGCTAGAAATTGGAAGACAGATTCTCACCAGTAAGCTTCTGGAATAGCTACTCAATGGAAATTGCAAGGGATAAACAAAAATACTTTGAAGAAACAGCTTGGTCAACCTATGAATCAGCCTGAATTACAGTTACCCATAATAACAGGGAACTGCCTCAATGACTCAATTGGATCTGTGTTCTTTGCCTCAGTGAATAACAATTAAATGAAAGGGAAAAAAAAGGGCATTTTTACTGTAGAAAGGTAATGCAAGGTCTGTTTGATTAAGATAGTGCTCAAGGATGTTTAGTGGAGATTAACACTGAAAGTCCTCATAGGCAAGAACTTGAGAAACTTACCTGGGTTTCTTGCAATTGAAATAAAAACTCTCTGTTTTGTTAGGATTGGGATGAGCACTGCTCATTTTGCCATTTCAGCAGTTTTAGCTCCCACTCTTGCTTTCACTGCTTGTGAATCATCTTCCTGAACACCTGGGAAGGAAAACTCTTCCCTAATTGCTTTACTTCCAGCTGTATTTGTAAGGTTGGGAAGTATGTGTGTGGATGCCTGAAGAAAAAGGTGGTAGGGGAGTGAGAAAGTCATAGAATTTATTCCAAGGGTGGAGTTGTGATGCAACTCATCAATATCTCCTTCCTGTATTGACTTTTGCACAGAATCTGCAAGAATGTACCAGAGAGAGCCTCTCTAAAATGTAATGACAGGAGATGGCATGCTGAGCCACAAAATGTTTGTACAAAGTGCCTTTGATTAGTTAGGGAGAAAAGGGCACGGATAGAATTGGTCAGAAAAAGCTTAATCAAACTTCCTTGGCTTTGGAGGGTTTTTTTGTGTGAATTAGTCAGCTCATTGAAATGAAATAATTTTGCAGAGTTTGAATTTGCTTTCAGTGGTGTCCCTACACAACCTTGTCAGCTAAAAAAATTTCAGAAGAAGGTTAGATGCCAACATAACATCTCCATGGCCTTTTTTTTTTCCAGGCTTCTCCTGAGCTGACAAAGAACCTGAGCTCACTGAGTTCTGGCTTACAGGCATGCTGCTCCATGGTCAGCTGAGCTGATCAAATCCAGAGCTGGAGCAGCTTGCAGGCACAAGCTTGATGCTGGATTTTGTACAACTTGAGTGTCTTAACTACCAACCTGGTACATGTTTTGTTGCCTTTCTGTCTGACTGTTCTCCCCATCTGAAGATGGTGCAGAGTGGAAGAGTTTCTGAAGTACTAAAACTTCCCCAAGGACAGGAATTTTTTTCCAGTACAAGATTTCTGCTATGACTCTCCCCTTCAGCACATCCAAAAGTCATGCTGTTGCCCTTGTTTTCTTTGCCAAAATCCTATTCCAACTCCTCATATGAAAAAGATGCATGAATTTTAGTTGGAACATATACACAGACTGGAGCAAGGCAGCCTGGCTAGAAAGGAGCCCAGACACATGACAGAGGATGTGGTAGTTACTGGATCAGCTTAGAAGCTTTTATTGCAGAGAAATTGCCTTGCAGATGTGGCATTACAGCCCAGTTATATCCATTTATATCCACTGAAAGCAGTCAGTCAGAAGCTGCAGAAGAAATGCAGGAGGCCAAAGGCAGTGCAATGTATTACATTATTCAGATGCAAGAGCTGATTGACTGAGTGACTATTCCATGACTATCATCAGAGCTGGATCCCTGACTCTTGTTTTTCGGGATACAGGGTGGAGATATTGATCACTCTGTATCAATATCACTAGCTTGCTAGTGACAGAAGACCACTCAGCTATTATTCTAGGATGCTGGACAGTGGAAAGTCCTGACTGTTTCAATCTACAAGACTTCCATAGTAGTTGAAAAGAAGTTCTACCTTTCTGTCCATTTAAGGCCATGGTTTAATGGTATGTTAGTGATAGGTATGGTTGGACTTGATGATCTTAGAGGTCTATTCCAATCTTAATGATTCTGTGATCTTTCTGTTCTCTAGGAGACAGATAATGTATGATATAAACATCAAGAGCTGAGAAAGATCAGAGAGAAATTGGTTTATATGCATGAGCCACAACTGATATGCTGGAGCTTTGGATTTTTATACCATAAAGGGGATGAATGAGCAGATTTACTGTCTTGTAGCCTTTATAGAAAGATTATTCCAAATATTTTTCATGTAAGCCTTGTAAGGATCCATCATTTACGTAGTTCATAGAGTACAATTAATGCTTCCTTTTCTCTACTCTTCACATAAAACTTCCCAAAAGATAGATGTCTGGCATGTACTTTGAGGTATTAAGCTCACACACAGAAAGGAATATAGCAACATTTTCCTTGTATCCTCCAACCCCACTCCATTAATATCTCTCCTATGAAGACAGGCTGAGGGAGCTGGGATTGTTCAGCCTGGAGAAGAGAAGGCTTCAGGGGACCTACTAGTGACCTTCCAGTACCTAAAAGGAACTTCCAAGAAGGCTGGAGAGGGCCTGTTTGCAAAGGCCTGCAGTGAAAGGACAAGGGGCAATGGTTTTAAATTGGAGAGGAGTAGATTTAAACTGGCCATTAGAAAGAAGTTCCTCCCCACGAGGGTGGTGGAACACTGACACAGGTTGCCCAGGGAGGTGGTTGAGTTCCCATCCCTGGAGGCATTCCAGGTGAGGCTTGCCAGGGCTCTGGGCAAGCTGATGTGGTTGGGGATGTCCCTGCCCACTGCAGGGGGGTTGGACTAGATGAGCTCCAGAGGTCCCTTCCAACCCAAACCATTCTAGGATTCTATGATTCTATGAATATCTATCTTCCAATAATTAGTGGAGAAGCTAAACAATAATAATAGTTGCTAACGTGTAGGGTTTTGTGTGTGAACAAAGTACAGACTGAATGGAGCAGAGGCACTGCAGGGACTGGCAATCAGTGTTGATCTTGTGTAAGTAGACCTCCTTATCATGTTGGCCTTCCTAATTGATCTCAGAGTTGTGGAGTTGCATTTCTTCATATTAGAGAGATGAAAAGAGCCATGGAAAAAGCCAGAAGCAATGTCTTCATGAGGCATCAGAGGAAGAAATAGCTTGTCTGCATGCAAAAATCATCTGTGCCTTTCTGTGGAAAAGCTAATCTGCATTTACAGAATCCTCTTAGTCACTCTTCTTGCTCTCTAAGAATTCCAGGAAGATGATGGAGCTACGCCTGAACTTTTCCATGTTTCATAATTGTTTATACTGCTCAGAAAGCTCATGGGGCATGGTGGATTGCAAAACCAAAAGAACATGGGCCATGAATTCAGCACTTCTTTACTTTGTCTTAAGGAATTGCTTGCCCTACTCCTCTCCTCCATGGAAAGCAATTCAAACTAAACTCTGAACCTTTTTCTAAGTGGGCTAGATTGAAAACATGCTTTGTGTTTCAAAATAGAAGATCTTGTCTAGTTGTTTGATTAATGCTTCTAGCCATGTGCCACAGGACATCACTTTGAGTCAATCTGCTGTCAGTGAATGCAGCCATGATTATTGACACTTAACAAGTCTAAAAGGGTTACCAACAAAGAAGTGCTTCAGCAGAAATGCTCTGCCATCTTCAAAATATCAGCTAGCACTACTGTTCAGGTGCTTTCTCTGCAAATGATGCTGCAATTCAGAATAAAAGTAAGTACCAAAGTGACTAAGAACCCCACGGTGAGTTAACACCTGTACGTGTTATAGGAAGATGCCTCCCAAAGATGAAACAATTAGTCTGAGACAAACTCATTCAGCAATAACTTGTAACCTATGTGGCAAAGATATCTGGTACATAGAGCTCTTGGAACTTTCCATGAAAAAGGAACCCCAGGCAAAAATAAACATTCCCTAAAAATACATCATGTTGCTTTCAGATTAAATGACTTTGAGACACCACTAGCATTCTGATTGAGTCAATTCTCAATTTATCTTTTTATCTTCTTTAAATCACCAGGTAGCTTCAGTGGATGTTACAGTACCAACACTATTGCTTTGTTCTGGACTCTTCTCAGATTGATAAACACTTCTTTTAGTCTTGCTAGAAGCAGCACTGAATTAACCTTTCAGTTCTTCAAGAAGCCACTGGACTAATTACTCTAATAAAATATTTTCCTCTATTTCTTTTTCTTCCTGTTGGTGAACATCCTCCAATTTTTCTGCTGTATGTACAGAAGTATTCTTCACAGCAACAGGATTGCTTGTGCAGACTACTAGATGTGGTTGGCAGATTAGATATTAAAACTGTGTTTGCTAGAGAGATTACACTAACAGCATAATAAATCTCTGTTTGGGTAGCATTAAAGTATTTAAACATCTTATAATGTGCTTCCCACCAAATACTGACCGTATATTGTCATCATGTCAAGGTTTTATAGATTAAAGGGGGTTAGTTGTTTGGGTTTTTTTTTATGAGGCATTTTTATACAGTTTAGAGGGACAGGCAATCACTGTTAAGCAAGTAATTCCTATTGCTAAAATAAAGGCTTTTCATCATTTGCTTGTGTTGTTGCCAGCTGTTAGATGAACAGTTATTCAATTTGCTATATTTGCCAAAGTAAGACTGAAAGCAGGATGGATTATGCCATTTTTCAATGATATAGGAAATATTAGGTGATCAGTTTATTATCCTTAGATCATATTTTTCTTGAAGACCAGCGAAAAAGTCAAAACATGGGTAATTCTTCACAGAAACAATTTGCTTTGTGCACGTATCAAAAAGGGAGCATATTGGGGAGTAAAATTAGCAGATTCTGAAACAAGTAGTTATAAAGGACTGAGTCTTTTTTCCTGACAGAGACACATCATGATGAAAAGTTCAGAACCTGAGTCTTGCAATGTGTGGCTTGAAACTTTACTTTGCTTTTGTGTCTTGGATCTTTGGTCATGTGATGGTTTTACAGATATAAACCTGAAAGACACAGGTCAGTCCACACAGTTTGAAATGCCCATAAAAGCCATGGGATTTCTGACTCCACCTTAGGTATTCCTGCCAGACACAATAGAACAGTTTCAGATACAATTACACTTTCATTTATCCCTTTTATTAAGGATTTCTTCCATTTTGGTAAAGTTTCAGACACACTTTGAGTGCTAAATAAAACTCCCCATAAGGATATCTCAGAAATAAAGATAATTGTTAATTTTTCATTGATTTTAGAATAGTTTTCAATGCAGTTTTCATGTAACAACACCAAAGAAGTCCTCACAGTAGGAGTTGAGAAACAGAGGTTCATTAGCTCCTCTAAGCTGGAGTGTCCAGTGTTACACTGAGCAGCAATGTTCTTTAATAAGCAGCTTGAGGCTTTTAGTTTGGAGTTCATGGCCTTTCTTCTTGCTACAGAAATTTTCCTGAGGATTAGTAAGAATGCAATGCAACCACCAACCACCGGGAGAAGGTTTATGCTGCAATTGAAGGTTCAAGACCTAGGCAGCCTGGAGCTGATTGTTGCAGGCAAACTTGCAAGCTCTGTCTACAAGCTCAGTCTATTCGCCTGCTGTGAGAGCAGGAAGGGTCTCCACACTCTGACAAGGGTCATAAGCTCTGAGATGGAGCAGTGTGGGAGAATCCCTATTGTTACCTTTCTCTCCTATTGCATCATTTCTATTTGTTTGTCTTCCCTGTAGCTGCTAGCAGCTGAAAGACAAATCAAAACTGGTAATCTCTGATGACTTCCTTTACAGATGAGGCCTGGAAACATGAAGCTGGTGTCGCTGCTGTTCTCTCTTGACCTTTGGTAGGATAGTTTGACTCTGCCACAGCTGGAGCTGGCAGCAGCCCTGGCTTCCTCAAAAGCTTCCTCAGTCTCTATTGAAATGGCTACTAGTTCTTTGGAATTTTGCTTTGTAACTTCAGTAATTCCTTCAATCAATTCATTGCACAATGATGTCTTTTGTTACTAATTTGTTCAAATGGTACTGACAGTTACTCAACCATCTCCTCCCCAAGAGATCAAGCAGCTGTAGATTTCTGAAGGCTTAGCAATGGAAATGTTTCATCTCTTCCCCCAGTATTCAACAGAAAAGACCTTCACCTGATTTATTCAGGGTCAAAACTGACTCCTTTCTAGTTTTCCATATTCCTCTTGTCTTGAGAATCTTGACACCCTGCCAGTCAACCCAAATGAGAGTACTCCTTACTGGTAGGTTAATTATTTTCCATGCTGGTTAATTATTTTCCACACTTAGGCTGAAGCAGCTTAACTGTTTGTATTGACATAGAAGTAAATGACAAAGTTGAAAGTGTCTCAAGAATATTTGTACACAGGAAAGTACCTGTGAATGAATGGTAACTGACTGAACAACTCAGAAGTTAGCTCCAGCTACAGAATATCCTTTCTTTCTATGGAAAAAAGAAAAAGATACATTTTTTTTCTAAGATGTAGTTATACATAATTTCCATTAAACCATCAGTAAACATTGCCTGCTCTTCCTTTGTGATCAAGTGAAATATTAGTGTACAAATTCTGAAGACTGTACCTCTGGAACCTCATTAGATGACAACAGGCATATGCAAGCAGCTCTGCAGGAACCTTCAATATGCTGTGAGCTGCAGTAGCATGACAGACCAAAAGTTAAGACAAATGCTGTATTTTAACAACGATTCTTAAAGGAAAATTGTAGTGGCAGCTTAACTGTGCAACTCAGCTGAGACAGAAAACAGAACAACAATATTTTGACAGGGATCAAAATCACTTCCAACGGAAATTTTTGTTTCACTTTAGCTATTTTTTCAGAAAAGAAGGATTTTGTCAGAAAGTATGTAAGTGCCATTCTTTTCTGAGTACATTGACAGTTGAAATAATTCTATCACAGTCTCCTTAAGTGCTAGGAAATCAAAACTATCATCACTTTAGAACTGAAAGACTAAGTCTAATGGCAACACACACGAATAAACACATTACAGTAACTTAAGCAATAATGGGAAATGAGATACTTTTAACAACTTTAAGCTCAAGTATACTTTGTGAGTCTTGATGCTACTGAACACTCCCACATCTCTTAGAGAAACAAAGAGAAGTATACCCCCCAGAGCCAGTAGGCACGTAGGATGCCACAGACCCCCCCAGTAAAAGCCAAAGAGCCATACCTGGCCAAACTGGTGTTCCTCATAGGCAGACAAAAATCCTAGCAGTGCACCTCTCACTTGCCAAGTAGTAGGGCTGAAGTTAGTGAGAATCAACGGATGTGATACCGTGGAGCAGCATTGTACCTGTCCAACTACAAGACCCAGAAGTCATGTCAAAACTTAGAGGACACTGATGACCAATATCTTAAGAATCTTTCTATAAAACATGTAGAAAAGGTTAATTTAGCTTAACAATACTATGGTCTTGTAAAATAGAGTATCTCTATCTCAGACCAGACCCACAAGATGAAAAACTCTCTCTGTTGTTAGCAGCCCATGAAGGAGTGCTTAGGGTTGCCAAATTTAAGAAGAGTTCAAATAAAGGTAATTCTGATGGGGGTGATAGAAGGCCTGGAAAAGAAGATTTCCCATTCAAAGAATTCAATTACTCAAAAGACTTAGAAAGTAAAAATCTGAAAAGTATATCGAACGTGCACATTAATTTACACTTGAAGTGAGGAAATGTTAATTAATCACTTAATAGAATAATAGAATCACAGAATCTTTTAGCTTGGAAATGACCTCTAAGATCATCAAGTACCACTGTCTACCTATCACTTCCATGCCAGTAAACCATGTTGCCAAGTACCACATCTATGTGTTTTTGAACACCTCTAGGCATGGTGACTCCACCAATTCCCTGCGCAGCCTGTTCCAGTGCTTAACCACTCTTCCAGGGAAGACATTGTTCCTAGTATCCAACCTGAAGCTCCCTGGTTCCTCTCATCCTGTTGCTTGTTACATGGGAGAAGAGCCCAAGCCCCACCTCGCTCCAAACTCCTTTCAGGTAGTTGTAGAGAAGGTCTCCCCTGAACCTGCTCTTCTCCAGACTGAATAACCCCAGTTCCCTCAGCCACTCCTCAAAAGATTTATTCTCCAGACCCTTCAGCAGCCTCGTTAGACTTCTCTGGACAAGGTCCAATACCTCTATGACTTTTTTTGTAGTGAGGGGCCCAAAACTGAAGCCAATATTTGAGGTGTAGCCTCACCAGTGCCAAAATACAGGGAGAGAGAAGCACCTTCAGCCTGCGAAGACCAGCAGCCAGCAACCAAGCTCCGGAGAGCAGCGCTCGGCTTGCAAACATGCACCGGCGGCTGGCTGCGTGCCTCTGGCCGCCCTGGCACCTGCGCCACCGCCGGACGGCTTCGGGGAAGGCCGCGCCACCGCCTCCACCCGCAGCTTCCCGCGGAAACTTTCTCCACGCTCCCTCGTAAACACGGCCTGGAGCCCTCCCCCGACTGCTATTTTGGAGCGGCGTGATGTCAAGGCGAGTTGCCGTGGCATCTCAGCCGGCCCCGGGCTCGGCGGCCCGCCGCAGCCCGCCCCTCACCTGTGTGGGGACGGCCGAGGAGGGAGGGAAACTGTCCGCCCGCTCCATCTGCCGCGCTGCGGCCAGCGGGGCTGCCGGCGGGGGAGAGCGGGCAGCTAGCTGCCTTGCTCCCGGTCGGGGCGGGGCCGGGCCGGGCCACCACACTATTAATAGCCATAGTCGCGGCGGACGGAGGAGCAGAGCTGCAGGGACCATGCAGAGCAACGGGCAGCAAGCGGTAGCGAAGGACCATGAGGATCACCTCAGCGGGATAGGGACAGCTGATGGCGAGCTGCCGGCTGCGGCCGTGCCCATGCTGCCGGCCATGGAGGTGGCCGAGGAGCCGGAGAAAGCTCCGGGTGGCAAAAGCAAGGATCCCAACACCTACAAAGTGCTCTCTCTGGTAAGGGCTGGGGTGTCGCGGGGGTGGACGGGAGGCCTGCCTCCCCCGGGGCTCCCCTCGCCGGCGGGTCCGTGAGGAAGCGGTGCGGCTGTGGGGCAGGTGTTTCTTCTCGCGGGGCTGACGACGGACAAGCCTCTCGCTGAGCCTCTCAGGAACCCCAGAGGAGCCCTTGGTGGAGCATTCAGAGCCTTCCGAGGAGTCTGTGCTGCCGGTGTTGCCCTGGGCGCCAGCGGCTTCTCAGGTTGCCCAGGGACGGCTCCCTCCTTACCGCTCCAGGAGCAAGTTTTGGGCAGGAGTTTGGCGCTTGCGCAGAGGTTATTGCCTACAGACAGCAACCGGACTGGAGGGAGTATTCGAAATGCTTCAGTTGATTTATTTTTACTCTTTTGACAGCCCTGGGGGTTGAATCGCCTCTGTTCTTTTGTATTGGTAGTGCTTGCTCCATCTCCCATCGTTTGGCTTTAGCTCTTTGGTGTAGTGGATGCCACCAGGGGAGGCAAGACCAGGTTAAATCAGGAAAAAATGGCTGGAAAAGCTAGAAAGAGCTCAAGAGTCAAAAGAACAGATGAAGTGTAAAAACTGGCTTTTCATTGAATTTGTGGATTGAAAGTTTCTCTTCAGGTGTTTCTTGGAGCCACTTTCAGCCCTGGTTCAGAGTCTCTGATGGCCAAAGCCATTGTTAGCCAGTAGGTCACTTTCCAATTTTAGCCTTGCTGCTGTATTATAATTATCCTCCCTGTAGAGATGTGAAAATAAGACCTTCCAGACTGCCTGAAGTAATCATTATGAGGCTAAAATCATTATCAAGGTGAAAAAACTGTGACATTCTTGGAAGGAAGCATCAGTGGAACTGCAGCAGACTTTATTATGTGTGTGTATATATATATATATAACCATGAACTGTCCTCTTCCAATGCATTAAACCATAAGGATCAAGATGCCTTTCCAAATTTACCTATAGCTTTGTAATGTGGTTGCTGATTCAAATGAACTGTTCACCACATCATAGTGGTTTCACGTTGGTTGTACTTTCTGACATAATGGGTAGTAATTTGCATGTCCAACTTTTTCAGAACATTTATAAGAAAAATATAAAATTCATGGGAGGGTCTATGGTAGCTTCCATGTAGAAGGGTTTTTGGCAACTATTTTGATGAAAACTTCCCTTAAATAAAGGTAGCAGTGTGTAGCCTGTGTCCATCCTTTGTTGTCTTCTGGGGAGGTTGGGTTGTGCTGTAAGAGCTAGTGCAGTTGGATAGTGATAACAGCTCAGTTTTTTTCAGGCTTAGAAATAGTAGGAGTGGAAAATAATCATATTAATCAAAACCCAATGTTGCTATGAGCTCTTTAGGCTGTAATACAAGAAAGTGATTAGAGATACATAGTGACTGAAAGACAAGTTGAGCATGACTTAAAATATTTGCAGCTACTTACTCTTCTGAATTAAGTCCTTATTTTCCAAACTATAGCTATTCCCTGGGAACTGACAAAACATTCAACCTGTGCTGATTGAAATCATGTGAGCATGAAATATGTCATGTACACAGAAATAATTTAAAACTTCTAAATATAGTGTTGTGTTCAGCTAATGCAGACATTGAAATAATTTAGAATAGTCAGAACTTGAAAAAACTCCAAATACTCTAGGTGATATTGGATTGCATAAAACCAGAATATATTTAACCTAAACATCATGTTAAGAAGTGGAAAACTGGAGTTGGAAATGCAAGTTTGCTCTTTCTCACAAGCCAATGCATTTACAACACATTGATGGTAATGAGCAAATGAGCAAACAGTGCACGCTGGCAGCCCAGAAGCACAATGGCATCTGGGCTGCAGCAAGAGAAGCGTGGCCAGCAGAGCCAGAGAGGTGATTCTGCCACTGCACTCTGCTCTGCTCACACCTCCTCTGGAATACTGGGTCCAGTTCTGGAGCCCTCAACACAGAAAGGACATGGAGCTGATGGAGCAGGTGCAGAGGAGGCCACGAGAATGCTCAGGGGCTGGAACACCTCTGCTCTGAGGACAGGCTGAGGGAGCTGGGATTGTTCAGCCTGGAGAAGAGAAGGCTTCAGGGGAACTACTAGTGACCTTCCAGGACCTAAAGGGAACTTCCAAGCAGGCTGCAGAGGGCCTGTTTGCAAAGGCCTGCAGTGAAAGGACAAGGGGCACTGGTTTTAAATTGGAGAGGAGTAGATTTAAACTGGACATTAGAAAGAAGTTGCTCCCCACGAGGGTGGTGGAACAGTGGACCAGGTTGCCCAGGGAGGTGGTTGAGTTCCCATCCTTGGAGGCATTCAAGTTGAGGCTTGCCAGGGCTCTGGGCAAGCTGATGTAGTTGAGGATGTCCCTGGCCACTGCAGGGGGGTTGGACTAGATGAGCTCCAGAGGTCCCTTCCAACCCAAACCATTCTATGATTCTAGGATTCTATGATGGTATCATCTTGATCTGAGAAAGGAGTGAACAGGTTTTTCTGCTTGATGTTTTGGGTTGGGCAATGTGAAACTAAAAGTGGCTAGAAGTAGGTAAACTCCCTTTGCTTGCATTTGCCCTAGTTGTATGCACCACTGCTTCCTTTATTTGGGTAGATAAGCTTACCTGAAAATAGATACTTTTTATGTTGAATTTTTTGTAGAAACTGATGAGTGCATATCTGGTGATTAGTGAATACTTGAATTATTTTTTTTTTTTTTTGGAAAGCACAGACTTGATTGCATTTCCTCATCCTATTTGTGTGCCTGCATCTGTAGATGTCTGCACAACTTGCTCAATGTTCCCAGCTTCTGCCAACCTTACCCAATTACAGAGGAACTGCTGAGTTGCCATGTGCAAAAAGGTTGTAGTGTGTGGACTCTCCTGCTGGGTTTGGTTGGTTGCTCCCACAGCCTCTGTGTTACATGACAGTGAATGTACATTCATTGAACCAGCATGTACGTAGATGAGGCAGTGGTATGGAGTCACTTCCTCTTCTGACAGTGCTTGTTGTGGCAGGCTTAATTTTAAGTTCAACTGTGGGTTTTAATACCATGCAAGTCATTCTTCTGTTGCTGCTGCTGCCCCGGCTAGGATTCCCCAGGTGATGGGACAGACCTACAGGGATTTACAGACCCATGGTGCTTCCCTAAGGGAACAGAATGAAAACATCCAGCTTTGGGTAGTCGTGAGAGATGGTGATCTTTTTGTCCATTTATGGAATTTCTGTGTACACCTTTTTTAGTGTCTTGCCAATTCTCTGAGTGTGTACCTTTGTCCCTCAAAGCCCAATGAGCTGTCACCTGTTTGTCATCCCTCCAGGCTCACCTTCTGCTGTTGTGTGACTGAGCAGAATGCTGCTGCCCAAGAGTAGTGTAATTCTTGCTTAGGTTTGGGGTTTTCTATTCCACCTTGCTAGTGACTCTTGGGCATTACATTTTGGTCTGATTCGCTCATGCCATTAAAATAAAATGTTCTATGCATTTACAACTGAAACATTGAGGGGGGAAAAAGTAACAAAATATGTGGTGTTTCTTTGTGAGAGTTTCAAAAAGAAACTGTAGGGACACCTTCTATTAGACCAGGTTGCTGAAAGCTCCATTCTATCTGACCCTAATGGGGTATCTACAGCCTCTCTGAGCAGTCTATTCCAGTACCTCACCATCCTCACAGTGAAGAACAACTTCCTTACATCTAATCTAAATCTACCCTCTTTAAGTTTAAACCCATTATTGGATAGTATGGCATATCTATTATTGCTGCAGTCAGGAGAGAGTCTAACTGTAGGAGAGAGATCTGTTGGTTATCCAGATATTTTATATAAGAACCCTGGAATGTTTTCACCACTTTCTTCCCAAATAACCTACCTGTAGCTCTGACTTTCTGCTCACACAGGGGAAGATTTGTGTGCTGTGTCAGAATTTTGGAGACAACTGTAGGTTTGTCTGTGTTTGGTTTTTTTGTTTGGTGTATTTCTTCTTCCCTGATAGAGATGAAGGTGTGGAAGCAACCTTTTCTTATGTACCTGTCTGGAAGATTGCATGCCTGTTTGGTTGTTCTCATGCTGATGGTTTTCCTCCTAAGATATGTTTGAGTATGCCCAAACCTTTGTATAGGTTTCTAATCATAGAATCACAGAATCACAGAATGGCTTGGGTTGGAAGGGATCTCTGGAGCTCATCTAGTCCAACCCCCCTGCAGTGGGCAGGGACATCCCCAACTACATCAGCTTGCCCAGAGCCCTGGCAAGCCTCACCTGGAATGCCTCCAGGGATGGGAACTCAACCACCTCCCTGGGCAACCTGGTCCACTGTTCTACCACCCTTGTGGGGAGGAACTTCTTTCTAATATCCAGTTTAAATCTACTCCTCTCCAATTTAAAACCATTGCCCCTTGTCCTTTCACTGCAGGCCTTTGCAAACAAACCCTCTCCAGCCTTCTTGGAAGTTCCTTTTAGGTACTGGAAAGTCACTATATTTTGGGATAATGGACTTCTATATTCTTTCTCCAGAAAAGATGCAAAATATTTAATTATTTTGTTTCATATACTTGTCAAATTACTTCTCTTCTACATCTGCTTTTGGAGAAAGAAGATGGGGAGCAGTCAGTGAGAGAGTAGTGGGAAATGAGTTGGATTTATTAAGAAGTACTGTGTTGGCCCAGACCCTTTAAAAGCTTATGCAGTACTCAGAGAGGACTGATTGCTGGATGAACTTCACACATAGCCACTGTGCTGCTGCAATGTCATCCTAAATCCTGGGGGAAGAACTGCACAGGAAGTG
Organism: Bucco capensis; assembly: GCA_013396975.1. Classification (NCBI taxonomy): domain Eukaryota; kingdom Metazoa; phylum Chordata; class Aves; order Piciformes; family Bucconidae; genus Bucco; species Bucco capensis. The sequence goes on from VWZO01017652.1 coordinate 115,975, forward strand.
GGTTCCAAACTAATGGATTTTCCTTCTGTGCTCATTATACATACTTGGGAATTAACGTTTGAGGAGAGGAAAGACAATGACAGGAAAGTGTTTGTGCGTAAACCTTGTGTTTGGAAACCTAGTTACTGACTTCAGCCAACTTCAGGCTGGGTATTTTTATGGGGATTAGACAATTCTTCAGCACTGGATTCAAGGACACTACTTTGTGCCTGAATTCAGGAGACCTGAGTGCTATATTCAGTCTCTTTTCTAATCCTTTTTGGCCTCAGCAAATAATTCCATTTTAGCCTTTTTTTGTACTGTTTTGCTTTATGTGCCTTGCCTTTTTCCCCCCTTTTTCAGGAAGGAATGGTAGTTCTTGCTGAAGTTCCTTGCTCCTGTGAGAGTGCTGCATTGAGGTTAGATGGAATATTCATGTTCCAAGAAACCCTACACAGCTTGACAGTAATATTCAAGTGGCTGACTGTTAGGTGATTTAATTTTTTTGGCATTAAGCATCTTTTGGGTGAAATATGAAGTTAAAAATGAGTGACAGCATGGGCAGAGTTCAAATAGACTTTGAAGTGCTTTTGGTTCAGAAACTTTAAAGCAGTTCTTGGCTAATCTCCAGTATTTTAATATTTTTGTAGGAAACTCTATTCCAGTGTTTGAAAACAAGGGTGTTTTACTGTAGATGCCTTGCCTGTCTTCCATCAACACTACAGCTTTCCATCTTCCATGGTGGCTTGTTTTGAATTCTGAAGACACAGTAAAAACTGTTTGACAGATTTTTTTTTTTTTTTAGTTGCATTTGCTGTTGATATTGCTTAAATGGATCTAGTTCAATTTTAACTATAAATACACACAATAAATACATTATTAATCAATTTATTCCATTGAAAGAAAATCAGAGTTTTGGTGAATTTTCAGATCATTATCACTTTTCATGTTTCTCTTCAGTCAACTCATCTCTCAAGGAAGGCTTTGCAAATAATTCTCATTATACACAGAAAGCTGTAAACTCATTTTCCTTACTCTCTTCAAGTAGGTACCTTCATGCTGGGTATTCAAGATAAAATCATAATCTCTTGTTCTCATACAGTAAAAAGCAAAGAGATATTTAATTATATTAACTATGAAGGGTTTCCAAGGTTTGTTTGTATTCTTGCTTTACTTGTACTTTACTTCACAGAGCTAGTCAGCATACCTTGTGCTAGATTACAGAAGCTGATATGAAATAATATTGTCCAGAGAAATGCTTTGTCTATACTTAAAACATAAATAATTCCACTTACATGAAAATCCTCACCCAGGGAGAGTAGAGACTGCCTTTGTTGATAATTGTTCTGTGAACTCATTTTGAAGTTTATTGCCAAACTAGGTTGATTTTGGGTACTTCTGTGCCATGCTCAAAGATGTGATTGCAACTTTGCAGAGTATGGTTCAGCTCAGTTTAAACTGGGTAGTTTGGCTATTGCTTTCAGCATAGACAAAACTGAAGTTCGGGATAGGCTGCAAGATACTCTCTTACATAGCTGAGCTGGAGGGTTTGAGCCATCTGGGAGGCTTTGGTCACCTCTGAGTGCAGTGTGTGAATGCTTCTAGCTTCCTGGGCTCCAGCTGGACTGCAAAGCTAGGAGCAGGCTGAAGTATACTCAGCTGGGTGACTTGTTTGCTTTTGTCAATGCTGCTGGCTTATTGCTTACCTGAAAACATCCACGTTGTGCCTGGGAATTTGAGTGTAGACTATCTGCTGGAGGGTTAGGCTGTAATGTGCTGGGATCATCCATTTGGGCCATTCAAGAAAACAAATGAGTGATTTGGGGCTGTCATTAGTGTCATGTGTGCTCAGACTTCCTGCATGAGAATGTGGAGCTCTGCCTCAATCCATACCTTAGGGTTTGCATTACCTCTATAATTTTGTCTACCTGTCAGGTACCAGATGAGGGCAGGTCATGCTGAAACAGAAGATAGCATTGTATCCAGGCATGACAACAAGGCAGACACACTGAAAAGGGATAGTCCCCAAGCAAGTTTGGAGATGCTAACCAGGTTCAGCCAATAGACTAGATCACTAGATAGTGATGAGGCAGGTCCAAGGTCAACAGAGTTCTTGACCAGGATGGACATGACTGCAGTATGGCTGTAACACAGCTCAGGCAGGAGACAGAGGCAAGAGCTGGCTAAAACAAAGTGAGGGGTGACTCTGCAAAGACTTTTTGTAAGGCTGGTAGGGGTTTCCCAAACAGTGCTCTTAACTGAAACAGCGTGGGATGACTTGTTCCAAGCACAGGCAGCCAAATTCCTATGAGGGGGCAGTGTGCTTTTGGTCCAGACACCACCTCCATGTCATTCTGTGAGGCTCTTGAGTACTAAAATAATAAGGAACATACTAATAGTTCAAATGGATGGATTTCCTGTAGAGATAACTTAAACTGAGAACAACTTAGCTACTGTGCTAGAACGGTCAGATTTCAGGCAAGGCCAAAGATACAAAAATTATGCAAGGCTTTCTTCCAACTCCTGCTTTCCAAAATTTTTTTGTTGGCATTCTTTCACTAATATCAGTAGAATTACACAAAGAGTGAATTGTTCTGATTTGACTTACAATGGAAGCTATGTTTCTGTTGCTTTCAGCTGAAAGGAGGAGTGGAGCAAATTACAAGCTTTGAAAACATGAAAGGTATGAAAAGTCACTCACCTTGGAGCTGGTATTAGAAATCAGTATAGTGACACAGATCACTGTGACCATGCAGTATGGGCAGTGCATAAATGCTTGGTTTAAAGCATGTTCTGACTGACAGAATTCAGCAATGTGCTGCATTGCAGTAGTATCCTATTTGAATGAAGCAGTAGTATATACCATTTTCAGAGAAGCTATTTGATAATGATAAATATTGCAATGATATTTAGAAACTAGGACAGGAAATATATCAAAACAATGGAAAAAATATACCTTCTGCATTAAAAAGCAAAAAATATTGCATAGGTTAGCTGTATAAAAAGTTTCCTTGAAGATTACCTGTAAGACAGCAGTGGATTTTATTGTAAATGGGATGTGGTGGAGGGCAAAGGAAAGTAGTAAAAAGTACCTTTTGGCAAATAGGCTATTGTTTAACTGTTCCACACTGAATAAATTAGCTAAGGATAAAAGGGAAGTAATGAGAGAAGATGAAATATTGGCATTTCTGAGAGTGAGCCTTGTCCCAGTTGTGCAGTGTAATGGCATATGGGCAAATCAAATTCTAAGATGAGGTAATACTTGGGTACAAGTTTGTATCAAAGGGGTTTTGTTTGTTTTCTGTTCACAGAATAACAGAAAGTATAATGTTGTTACAGCTGCTTGCATGAAAGTCAATAATCCCACTCAGCCACTTATCTTCTGTTGTGCTGTTTTATCTCTGACATGGTCAGGTTGGACAGTTCTTGAGTGTTCTGGCTGAAATACAGGGATATCTTTCACTAGATCAGCTTGTTCCCAGCCCCAGCCAGCCTGGCCTGCAACACTGCCAGGGCTGGGGCTGCCACCACCTCTCTGGGCAACTTGGGCCAGTGGCTCACCACCCTCATGGGGCAGAACTTCCTCCTAACATCCAACCTAAATCTCCCCTCCTCAAGCTTGTGTCCATTCCTCCTAGTCCTAACACTGCCTGACATCCTAACAAGTCCTTCGCCAGCCCTCTGGTAGCCTCTGCAGATCCTGGAAGGCCACAAGAAGGTCTCCTTGGAGCCTTCTCTTCTCCAGACTGAGTAATCCCACTTCTCTCAGCCTGTCCTCATAGGAGAGGTGTTCCAGCCTCTGAGCATCCTCGTGGCTCTTCTCTGGACACCTTTCAGCACGTCAGAGAGAGAGCTGTATTATGATAATGTCTTCTGCTGATAATTCCCTGCTGACTGAACAGTTATCATTCTTTGGTAAGCTCCATAAAGACTTTATTTAAAGTGTCTTAGTGACTTGTGCTAGCTTTCTAAAACATTCTTGTCCTTTGAATGACTTTAGGTTGCAATAGTGTGTAATAACAGCCTTGAGAATATTGAAAAGAAACAGTGAGAGTAGACCACCTGCATTCTGCTTTGGGAGGAAAATCAATAATCTCTATACATTTCAGACTACATAGTTTTAGCTCTGAAAAGGTTTTGGGTGTAAGCTCTAACTTTTCCATCCATAAGGATGGAAATTTGGGGCAATTAAGTCACCTTCAGTGTTTTAGGGCAACCAGGACCTAGAAGCCCCAGCAGCTCCACTCCTCCTCCTTTTTCTCCTGGGCTTTAGGTGTGGAATGTGGATCAACAGAAGCAAGGCTTTGAAGAGCACAAAAATATTTACAGAAGTGGAAAGAAGAGCTGGGTGGTGCACTTGTTTAAGTGTTGATAACTTCTTTTTTTAAGGTGCTTTATTGAGATATGTAGCTGTGCTGGTGTCAGTGAAATATTCACCTCCTTTCAGTTTACTAAACTTTATTAATTATGCCCTGCTTTTTGAATAAAACTGAGCTGTTGTGGAGTTATTCCTGTTTAAAAGCAACTTTTACAAGCATGAGTAAGTGTTCCACAGCCCCAGCAAGTGGAGATAAGGGTTTTTTTCTCTGTACAGTATGGTTTCTGCATTTTTAACAGTGCCCTTTGAAAGAAAGAAGATTACTCTGTTCTTACGTGAAATTCATAATTTATTCACTGTGTTCTTTCACTTCTGCAGATGAAATTCTTTCTCCAGGATATTCAGTATTAAGGTCCAGGTCATTAGTCATCTATTCTAGGTGCACAAAACAGTGAAAACATCCTATGCCCTTGATGGATTCCAGTGGTTTTGGAAAATTCCATTGGTTTTTGTAATACTGGCATTACAAACTCAGTCTAGACATTCTCCCTTCATGGATAGACATGACAGAGCTGTGAGAGTCAATCATGGAAATTAGAATGGAAAACCAGTACTTTGCATTACTTATTAGTTATGTAGTTATTAATGGATGTGCCTTAAACCTTTGAGGGATCAGTTTTGTTGGCCATGGAAAATCAGAAAATAAGGTGGAAAGCAACTGAGTACATGGTAGGCAGAGTGAGGAAGATCAACATAGAAAGAAACTCAATTCAGAATTATTCCTTAAAAGAAATATTGATGCATTCTTTACCAAAGCAAATGCAGAGTAGAAGATTAGAGGGGGAGTAGGGGAGATCAACAGAGCTAGGGAAGAGTGAAGAGAAAGGAGCAGTAGTGTTAACTGTACAAAGGAAGAGTAAAATATGATATGAAAGGGAAGGTGGCAGGAGCTAAGACCAGTGAGGAATTTCTTTGTGTTCACCAAAACCTGTGCAGTTGAGCAGTCTCTTTGGGACCCAGTGCCTGCAGCCTGCATGCTTGCTGGTTAAAGATATTAAAGATATTGAGGTGCTGGAGCGGGTCCAGAGAAGAGCAACAAGGCTGGTGAAGGGACTGGAGCACAAGTCCTATGGGGAGAGGCTGAGGGAGCTGGGGTTGTTTAGCCTGGAGAAGAGGAGGCTCAGAGGAGACCTCATCGCTGTCTATAACTACCTGAAGGGAAGTTCTAGCCAGGTGGGAGCTGGTCTCTTCTCTCAGGCACCCAGCAATAGGACAAGGGGGCACGGGCTCAAGCTCTACCGGGGGAAATTTAGGTTGGAGATCAGAAGAATGTTCTTTACAGAGAGAGTAATCAGGCATTGGAATGGCCTGCCCAGAGAGGTGGTGGATTCACCATCCCTGGAGTTTTTTAAGCAATGGATGTGGCACTGAGTAATGGATTTGAGTTGATGGAGGGTTGGACTTGATGATCTCGGAGGTCTTTCCAGCCCGATCGATTCTGTGATTCTGTGGTTCTGTGGTTCTGTGACCCTGCCAGGAGAAGCCTGCAATCACTGCTGAGAAGTCCTCTACAGTTCTAGAGATGAGCGAAGGAAATGATTCTGCTCTCTGTTATTGTATTTCCATCTGCCCAGCTGAAAATAAAAGGCTTTTGAAATGTTTTGGGGATTGCAGTTTTCCAGACATTCAAACCACCTATTCCCAACCATTATAATGTTTACAAAGCAAAGCTTTTATTGCTTCCTCCCACGTAAAGGAAGCAGTGATGGGACAAAGATTCATCCCTAGATGACAATGTTTTTTTGTTGTTTTTTTTTGTCAAACACCAGACTCTCTTAAAAAATATTTTTAAACCAAAAAAGGACACTTTCTTCCCTGCAGTTGTTGGCTTAAAAACTTTTCTCAGATACTATATTTAAAACCAAATCTGATATTTTGTCCCAGCAATCTCTCAAGTTACAGACCATAAAAAGTTCATCTAGTACTTTTGTGTGTAACAAGGCCAGGTTCTTTAATTTTATTTGAGTTCCCATATTCTTTCTCCATTGAACCTATTCCTCAATTCTTGCTTTCTCTTGTGGGGGGAATAACATGGGAGAGAGAGAACAGGTAAGACTTTCTCCTTTTAAGAAAGACAAACTAAACCCTGAAGGCAGGCATTAGGTTGACAGTATGGTAGTAGCTAGAGATTTTGATTTGATGCTCACAGCAGGATGCTGCAGGGCTCTAATGAGGTTCTTGATAGTAAACCTTAAACTACATCTGCAGCTACTTGTTTTTATAGAGATTAAAAAATACATGTAATCTTTACACAGCAGACTGCAGTATCTCAAACCTGAGCTACTTGTATATTAAATAGTATGGGTAATACTAGTAACCTACCTGTTGCAGCAACATCCCATATAGCAAGAAGCAAAGTAAATTAGTCTACAGTTGGGCTGCAGCAGCAAGATGACTTTCTGTACCTGGGTGACCTTTAAAGCTAGCTTGAAGAGTTCCTCATCATCTGCAGAGTTGATAATCTTAGAGTGTTTCCACTGACAGTAGGGCAGCTACTAATGTAACACCTCTTGCTGTGCCTAGTCAGGACTACTGCTGCTGTTGGCCAGTATTAGTTGCTCCACATTGTTCCAGCTGAGCATTTGTGCAGATAACATCCACATGACTGAAGTAATTCAGGCTCAAGATAAAGCTTTGATTCAAAGCCTTAAACACTAAGCTGTAATTGCATGGTGTAGTCAACTAGATTAGAGTTGGCTCTCCCAGAACATTTACCTCTAAGCATACCACTTTTGTGAAACTTCTTTATCAAGCATTAATGAAAGAAAGAAAAACATTTTTTTCTTGCAAAATACTAAAACTTCTCTTCCCTATCTTTTAAGACTAAAATTTAAGCTAGTGGGATTAATGAAAGCAAAGGCTTGAATGTAATAAGTCAATGGAAGTACTCAGAGCTTCATTGATTGTAGAGGAATGTAGTATACCAGCTAAGGACCTGGACCATGTTTTCCCTTGTGTGTGTGTAAGACATTAGAGAACAGAACTGATTTTTGGTAGACACAGAGAGCATTTGCTGTGGTTTGTGACACTATGAGGTTTCCAATATTGCTTGTAAGAAACACACAGGTTGCCCTCTTGCATCAAGTAGCATTACCATCTTGCAGTACTTCCTACCTAAAAGAACATTCATATGCCTCAGTGAACATAATCCTTTTGTGCTTTTACTTGTTGGAATTAATTATGTTCATGGCTGTGTAAAACTGACAATCTGGAATACAATCAAAGTTGTGATCCTGTTACATTTGATGCCAAAATCTCGTAACTTATTTGTGAGAACTTTAGTGAGGATCTACCAATTTTAGTTGGCAAGTATTACACATATTATTCTTACATTAATTTAGTGTCACAATTAAATTCCTGGTTTTTAAACATGCATTACCTACACTGAAGCTCCAAAAGGGAATATTGATAGTCCATTTAGTGGCACTGCAGTATGTTGTCTCTAGAGGGAATCCTTAGTTGGCCTAAGTCCCATAGGCCATGTAGCTATTGGAAGACATGAGGGCAAAAAGCTCTTCTAGGTAGAGTAGGTGTGGTTTGGTTTATAGCATGTTTGTGGTTACATGTCAAAGGACATTTTACTCTTTGATCTTAGTAGGCTTGGTGGGAGTGGAGAAGCAATATATCATCACCCTGAAATAAAATGTTCTCCAGTTGGCTTTTTAAAAACAAATGGATCAATCTGTAATTTCCAAATAATAATAGCTAAGTTCAAGGAACAGTAACAGATTTTGGTTCTCTCCACTAATTTTGTTGGGCTTTGACATCTTGCATCTGATGTGTTACCTACCTACCTATGGGCAAGCTTTGCCCTAAAATGCTGGTCAAGGACAGTATTCTTGCTTTCTCTTTTGGGGGGAATAATATGGAAGTTTTCAAAGGTCCAGAACAATTTACATGGAAGATAATGTTGTTGATACTCACTTAACAGAAATTGTTGTTGATACTGCACATGTTAGTATACTGTTTAAAAACACAAAACCAAAGAGGCAAGTATAGAGGTCTGGAGTTGTGTTCATTCTTGAGAGCTGAGTTAGTAGACTTGCACCTTTCTATCAGTTTTAGTGTGATAATGCCAGATTGTTTTTAGTAATTTAAATATTTTCCTTCTTTCCTTGTCAATTCAAAGATAGATTTGAACTTAAAGTACTTATTTCTTTACTAGGCATTGCATTGAATAATCTAAGATTCCAAACTTGACTGGTTCAGAATTCTAGGAAAAAGTTTCATGAGATCCAGTGTATAATTCCCTTTTTTCATGATTGCTATATATGTAATTATTTGATATTGATTAATATGGTTTATGATAATGTGAGCTTCACTAATCCAGAATAATATCTGAATTTTAATGCTGTCCCCTCCAGAAATTGCTTTCTTTCTGTATTCATTAACTGCTTAGTGAGCAAAATTGCATTATGAATTGTATGTTTGTTAAAAACAACACAAATATCTAATTTACTCAAGTGTTCACAGAATTTAAAAAGGTAAGCTTGAGAAATGATTAGGTGCATTTTAAAATAGGATGAGTTTTTGTCACTTCACAACATGATTCAGACATCACACTCCAAAGGCTGGCTCAGCAGCTTTTGGCATGTATGTAAAGTTATTGAAGTTTTGTTTGAAAGTGATATTTTTTCCTCAGAAAACAATGACTGGAAAGGTGACATGTACATTCTCTCCTACCCATACCTTCCCAAAAAATTCTGAATAAGAATGTTTGTGTTCTTACAATGCCTTCTCTCTCAGGACTTCTGGCAAACTACCTTATTACATTCTACACTTGAATAGTATAATCATAAGTGCATTGTTGGCTCTCCTGGACTCTGTAATTACTCTATGTGAACTGATAATATATATTACTTTTCCTAAAGAATTTATGGACCAAATCCAATACTTAATGAGATTAAAAGGAATCTTTCCCTGTGTTGGGGTAGGCATTAGGTTTTGCCCTAAAATGCTGGTCAAGGACAATATGATGCTTGTTTGATAACTCTCATGCATTCAGAATCCAAAATAAACATGGCCATAGCTTCTGGTCAGTGTAAAACACTGTGGTCAGTCTAATATGACATCCCACAGTTGCTTACCATGGTATGGACCAACATCTAGTATAAACTGGATACTAGGAAGTGGGAAAAGGTTTTCCTGCCTAAGAAAATTATAGGTATCACTTAAGGGCCATGACTTCTGTTTGTAGACTGTGGTCAATGGCAAAACTTTTGTTTTACCTTCTTAGAACAACCTAAGAGGAAGGAAGAAGTGGAGCAAAGAAAGTTTTCAGTAAAACTGATATATATGTAGCCATAAACATCTTCATTCTTTGTTTGAGAAAGAAATATGTCATCATGTCTTGATAAGAAAGAAAATGCATAGGACCAATCTTGAGAATATTCCTCTTTATGCATCAGAAGTTAATTGCAAACAACACAACTACTTGTGTGAGTGAAAACTGCTTGTGAAAGCCACCTCCTAATCTGCATGTTTATGCATTTTGATACAACTATAAAACATTACCAAGAAAATAAGAGCTTCCAAAACCATTCAGTGATCATTTAAGATTACTTTCTCTCTCTTCATGTCCTACAGGTACTCTGTGTCTGCGTGCTAACCACAATCCTAGGATGTATATTTGGCCTGAAGCCTAGCTGTTCAAAAGATGGTAACTAATATGCTTTTTATTCAGTAATATTTCTCAGCAAATCCTTTTTAGTTCTCTTTTTTCCCCCCTTGTTGTAAATTAATGTTGATATTATCAGAACACCACCATTTCTTGCTGCAGGAAGAGGACTGGATGCATTGCTTGAAGCAGTTTCAGTTAGAGGAGAATGAAAATAACAGGAAATAAACCTCAGGTATACTCAGTACTTGTGTGTACTCACTTGAGAGGTAAACTGATCCTGGCACACAGTGTCTGGTCTGGCAGCTTCCATGGATCCCAGCTGTCACTGTGGTGATGTCACATGGCTGGCTTTTCTCAGTTCACTATAAAAAAACCCCCAAAACCCAACAATTTCTATTTCATGTTGTCCTGGAACATTTGTTCTTCATCTTTTCCAGTCAATTATGAGGATTAAAAAAAAAGTTATTTTTTACTGGTTGGAATTGTAGTCTGGAAATGTTCCTTGTGGAATCTCTCTGGTTGGTTTCTGTCCTGAAAAATATGTAGTGGGGTTTTTTTTGTGTTTTTTTTTTTAATGGTGAAGTTTCTTCAGGTAGAAGATTATGAAATATATTCTAAGAAATCAAGTTTCACTATCTAGAATGATCTCAAAGTTGTTCTCTTTAACAACCAGTCTGGCAATGATTTCTAACTAATATTCAGGTTATTAATTTCCCACTAGAATCCATTTAGGGTTTTTCTCATTTTATTAGTTTTGCAATACTGGACCATTATCTCATTTTCCTAACATCACAAACCTCAAGATTTCTTGAAGAAGATCCAGATGATGATGGATTTACCTCACTCTCTGCTGGTACTTGCACTGGATGAATTAGATTGGCCAACTACTTAAGTAGCTCTGGTGAGGGCTCACCTGGAGAACTCTGTTCAGTTCTGGTCTCCTCAGTATTAGAGCTCCTGGAGCAAGTCTAACAGAGAGCTACAAAGATGATGAGAGGGCTGGAACATCCCCCTTATGACAAAAGCTGAGGGAGCTGGGCTTGTTTAGCCTGGAGAAGAGGAGGCTGAGAGGAGACCTTCTCAGTGGATAGAACTATCTGAGGGAAGGGTGTCAAGAGAATGCAGCCAGGCTCTTCTTGATGGTGCTAAGCAATAGGACATGAGGCAACAGGCACAAACTGGAACATAGGAAGCTCCACCTAAAGATGAGGAAGAACTTCTTTCCTATGAGGGCACTGGAACAGTTGCCTAGAAAGGTTGTGGAGTCTCCTGTCTTCACTGTATGGACACAATCCTGGATATGGTGCTCTAGGAGACCCTGCTAGAGCAGAGAGGTTAGGATTATGTAGTTTCAGTTTCTTTTTTTTCCACTCAGGCATCCCTAGTCTAGTGGAAGAATTCTATGCTTTTTTTACATCAAGACTTGAACAAAAATTAAGCCAGTGAGCAGTACATTCATGTTCATATCTCCTGTGTCTGCTCTGGAGCAGCCCTTCCTTTGTCCAAGGTAGTACCTTAACCATGGTACAGTGGGATGTAGAACTGGAGCTTCTTCACTTCCTCTAAGCTGTATGAAGACAGTCACTCAGAGCACAAGCATGGGAGAATTGCAAGCATAGCCAATCCAGTCTAGATTCTAATTAATATTTAATTATTTATAGTAAGTCAGACATGAAAATGAAGATCAGTGTTTTCTGCAAAGGCATTTCACTGTTCAGAGCATCCTTGTTGAGCAGCTAGATTCAGATTTCCTCTGAGAGGGTTCTTCTGTGTTCTGACAGGCTGTACTCATATCTTCTGGTGACACAGGGGTAGTCACAGCTAGAATTGCAGTCTTTTGTTTCACTTCTTTCTGCCAGTAGTGAAACACCATGTTCCTGCTAAACCAGAGCAGAACTCTTTGTACAATATGATGAAAAAATATTTTTGTTCAGTGAGAGAAAATAAATCTTTAGTTGGATCAAGACTTCTCTTTTCCTTTTGGCTGCCACTGGTTTTGCAGCCATGCTGTAAGTTGTGGAATGACATAGCTGGGCCTTATGAATTTCTTTTGCATGTTGACTGATTTGGGCTCAGCCACTGACATCTAACACTCTCCAATCTTACAGTGAAAACCTGCAAAGGTCGTTGCTTTGAAAGGACTTTCGGAAGCTGTCGCTGTGATAGAGATTGTGTCAAGCTTGGAAACTGCTGCTTAGATTATGAGGAAACATGTATACAACCAGGTAAGGGCAAACCCTCCTAATTCTATGATATGTGAGTACTGTTGTGGTCAGGTGGGCATAACCCCTGATCTTCAGATGGACTGCAAATGCCAAGGGGAAGCTACTGAACAGCAGGGTTGTTCTGACAGCAGAGGTCTCCCAGCTCTGTGCTCCCTCCATTGGTGTGGAGTCGCAGTGGTGATGGTGGCTCCTGTGGAAACATTAGGGCTTTGGTGCACATAAAAAGCTTGTGTTTCACCCAGCTGGACTACATAGGAGCTGACATAGCCAGTAGACTGGCTTTCCATAGCTTCTGTGGGGAGAGAAGCTGTGAGGGACTCTGCTGGTGCCCTCTGCCTTGGAAAGAGGAGGTGTCAGCAGCTGCTACTCAAGGTCTCAGCCAGCCTCTTGTTCTCTGTCTGAGGGTGAGAGAACAGTGACCTGCATTGTCCCTGGCATCAGGGACATCTCCTACATTGTCAGGCAAGCTAGGGATAGGAGTGCATTCTGCATATTCTGAGAGGAGACCTCATGAATGTTTATAAATATGTTAAGGGTTGATGTCAGGAGAGAGCCAGGCTCTTCTCAATGGCATCCAATGGTAGGACAAGAGGGAATGGAAGCAACTTGGATCACAGGAGGTTTAGTATTAACACGAGGAGGAACTTCTTTCCAGTAAGGGTGCCAGAGCACTGGCCCAGGCTGCCCAGGAGCCTGTGGAGTCTCCTTGTCTGGAGCCATTGCAGAGCTGCCTGGACACATTGCTGTGTGACCTGGTGTAGGTGATCCTGCTCTGGCAGGGGGGTTGCACTAGATGATCTTTCTAGGGCCCTTCCAACCCCTGACGTACTGTGATATTGTATCTCTCTGTCATTGCCTGCATGAGGGGAGGGACAGAGAAGCTCTGTAAAGGCTGCTGTCTCTCCCTACTCAGTTACTTAGGACTCCCTAGCTTCAGTGTGAAGCAAGAGTCATGTGCTGTGCACTTGGATTATTTAGCCATGGAATTGTCTGTTTTCCAAAGTGCCGAAGCTTGAAATATTATGCATGCATGAGATATCTCAGGACTATTTTTCAGTGAGTATGCATTTGAGATAGAACTTGACGCTCAGTTCATTAATTCTGCACTTAACACCGGGATTAATCATTGTGCTGTTCTTCTCTCTTGTCTGTTTTTTTTTAGCCCACATATGGACCTGCAATAAATTCAGATGTGGAGAGAAGAGGCGACCAGAATATCACTGTTCCTGTTCAGATGAGTGTGTGGAAAATGAAGATTGCTGTGTCAATTATCACAGTGTTTGTAAAGGTAAAGATCCTCAACAAGTTCCTATAGTCTCTCAGCTGTATATTGTGTTTGGATGGAAGGAGCAAGGACATAACATGACTTCAAAAGCATCCAGTAAAATGAAAAACCTTGCATTTATCAATAAGAATGTACTGTCTTAAAAAAATAAATTCCACTCCTTTGCTTTAAGGAGAGGCAAGCTGGATTGAAGAAGAGTGTGAGGACATTACTGAACCTCAGTGTCCAAAAGGGTGAGGATTTTCTATATTTACACAGCTCTGCTCTTTGCTTCCATTTCATTGTTTGAGATTATTTTCCCTCCTGTGCCTTCCTGGAAACTGCTTGCCTTTCTTATCCATAGTGAGAGCAGCTGCCAGACAGAAGAATACCTGTTCAGCCAGCCTTTGGTAATGCTTACTAACAGATCAGGTTGCTCTATCCCAGCACTTGCTTGATTTGCAAGACATTCCTGTTCCTGCACCCTGCTGTCTCTCTGATGTGTGCACTCTGGGCAGCTCTGCATTGTGCCAGCCTCAGTATTGTCCTATCCCAGTATGTCAGGGGTTGGAAGGGACCTAGAAAGATCATCTAGTGCAACCCCCCTGCCAGAGCAGGATCACCTAGACCAGCTCACACAGCAATGTGTCCAGGCAGCTCTGCAATGGCTCCAGACAAGGAGACTCCACAGCCTCCTGGGCAGCCTGGGCCAGTGCTCTGGCACCCTCACTAGAAAGAAGTTTCTNCCATGTCTCTAGCCTGTCCAGGTCACTCTGGATGGCAGCACAGCTCCTGGTGTGCCAGCCACTGCTCCAAGCTTGGGATCATCTGCAAACTTGCTGAGGGAACACTCTCCCCCTTCATCCAGATCATTGATGAATATATTGAACATTCCTGGCCCCAGCACTGACCCCTGGGGCACACCACTAGTCACAGGCCTCCAGTTAGATTCTGCTCCACTGACCACAACTCTCTGGGCTCTGTCCTTCAGCCAGTTCTCAATCCATCTCACTTCACAGTCTCTACAGTCCACACTTCTCAAGTTTGGTTATGAGGCACCTATCCAGCAATCTCAGGCTCCTAGGACTGCCTCCCTCCCCTGTCACTTCTAAAAACCTTGCCATTTCTTTACCTGTTCCAACCCCTGAGCTGCACAATGTGGACAGATTACTGTCCCAGTTTCACCAGCAGTGGGACAGCATTAGAATCCTAGAATTGTTTTTGTTGGAAGAGCTCTCTAAGATTATCAAGTCCAACTGTTAACCAGGTCACCACTGAACCATGTCCCTAAGCACCACATCGACAAGTCTTTGAAATCCCTCCAGGGATGGTGACTCCACCACTTCCCTGGGCAGCCTGGGCCAATGCTGTACAACCCTTTCTGTGAAGAATTTTTTCCTAATATCCAGCCTAGACCTCCCTTGAGGCTGTTTTCTCAAGTTGCAAGCTGTCTGAACTACTTTCTTTAAAAGGTGTAAAATGCCATGGGATCCTTGTATTTTCTGGCTCAGCTGCACACTGGACCCACTCCTGCAAGTTATTGTATACACTGGGTGAGGAATGACTCATGTAGTTTATGGCATCAGCACTCAGGCTCAAATAGTACAGCAGAGCTCCTAGCCAGGAAAAAAAACCTTACATTTCTTGTACTGTTTTTGCTGTGGGATCTTCAAATTAACTTTAAAGCCAAAGTTGACTGCAAACTATGATTGTATGTGTAAGTTATTCATGAGATGACTTAAAGAGTCTTGACTGAAAAGTATTCTGCTGGAAAATAGTTTGTAGCTATGTTGTGGAGATGATTTGAATTCAATTATGCTTTTGTCTGAAAAGTGTCAGAAAAAGGCAAAACTCTTTTCTTTTTGATGACTTTTAAATTATGATGTGCTGGGGATATTTCTAGTAAGGTAAAAGCATTTCATTTTGTTCTTTACTTTTTTTTTTACTTAAGATATTGAACCCCTGCTCTATTTATTTGTTGGAGTTATAATACTGTCAAACAAAATACATTTCTTTTTTGTAAATTTTTTATATCAAACGAGTAGTTTTGATCTGATTCAGAACAGTAATGAACAATGATATGTCAGAACCTTCATCAAGACATCAAGTTGGAACTTCTGTCCAGCTTGGAGTCTTAAGTTCTTAATAAGCCACCAGAGAGGAGGTGAGGTCAGGGGCCATTCAGCACTGTGTGCTGTGAACTGACTCTAGGATGCTGATTTCCCTAGTGCAAGAGAAGGAACTGCTACCCCTAAGGACTGCATAAAAAGCCCAAGAGCATTGTGCAAATCCAGTCAATGGTGTAAATGCTGTAGGGCAACTCCTGTTGGTTAACTTGGTTTTTTTTTTTGGGAGGGGGGTGTTTGTTATTTATCTTCAGCCTGTGAAAGGGATACCTAATTACTCTACTAAAATTGTTTTAATCCTGGAGAAACCAGAAATGTTGCAATAAAACCCAACCCAGGAAAGGGTGATGTGTGGTCAAAGTTGAATCAAAGAATGTTGACTGAAGGCTCATTTCAGACTACTAGCACGCAAGCCTCTCCCAAAACTAACAACTCTGTAAACAATCCACTTTTTCCTATGCTGGGGTAGGTAGGAGTGCAGGTGGCTTTAGCTCAGGGCTTGTTTTGAGGCCTCAGGATATCACTTCTGAGTCTGTGTGTATTAATACAGGATGTTTTGAGGGTTCAAATTGCTGACTTGGTTGGTTTTTGATTTTAGTTGTGTTTGTTCTTGTGCAGAAAAAACAAAAGATAACTCTGTTCAATGAGATGCTTAATCTGCAAAATCCTACTCATTTCAATGAGATTAAGCAATGGATCAAACTTAAGTACACACCTAAGTCATTCCAAGACTAGGCCCTATGTTATTTACTAGGGTTACAAAGTTAACAGGATATAAGATTTCAGTGTTCATCTAGTCTTTTCCAGTGCTCTAGGAATGAAATAATACTCTGAGAATTCAGACCTACTTAAGCAGTTTATCCTAGTGCTTAGCTAGATGGTTTTCCTGAGGTCTTAGTATCTTTAAGCCTATTGCTGTTTGTTCTATATTCATTCATCTATATTCATCCCTGGCAGTGCTCAAGGCCAGGCTGGATGTGGCCCTGGGCAACCTGGTCTAGTGTGTGGCATCTCTGCCCATGGTGGGGGTTTGCAACTAGATGATCTTTAAGGTCCCTTCCAACCTGGCCATTCTATGATTGAGCTGGAAGAGCAGCTGATTCCTCTTTGCAGATCTCTTCTGTATATTTAAGGATTGCTGTTATGCTTACTGTTGAGGCTTCATCTACATTTAGTGGAAAAGAAAGCTTTACTTCCTATGCTTTATGGCTATATATAGGCAGCAGTCTGTGTATGTGGGGCACAGGAAGTTTTCTGTGTAGTATATTTAGCTTTTCAAGAGGACTTTCTTTTCTTTCTCCCTTCCTTTCTCCCTTCCCTTCCCTTCCCTTCCTTTCTCCCTTCCCTTCCCTTCCTTTCTCCCTTCCTCCTAACTTGCCTTTGGTCAGGCAGGTCACCTGGGCAATGGAATCTGCAGTTCTGGCCTCTTGATCATCCAAACTGGTGAACCTTCTAGACCACAGCAAGCCTGCGTTGCCTGCATTATGTTTCCATAGAAGCCAGCTTATAGGAGGGGATAATTACCAGTGCATTTCCTTCAGTTTGGAGTCAGGATGTGACTGTGGTGTATGTATTGATCCAAGAGCTGTGAAACACCCTTGTCATACTGTTTGGATGTGGCCAGCATGAATCACTGGCAAGGCCAAACCTTGAGCCTCCCAGGCTTGCTTGCTTGCTCATGGTGGCACATATTTGAAGTAGTGAGTGTAACTTTGGCTGCTGACAGGAAAAAGCCATGGAAATTGATGATGTATGTCAGAACTGAGCTCAGGTTAATTTGTCTGGGAGATTCACTGGTGCTAGTCCAAAGAGAGTACAGTTTAACAATGTCTGTCATGCTTTGCTTTCCTGAGCACAGAATGGATCACTAACTATGAGTTTTAGCAGGTGTGGAGTACATCAGGAGTGAAATGGCCAATCTGCCTAGTTGTGGCAATGGTCTCTTTTGCCAAGTTTAATTTTACATGTGTGAGGAGGGTCAGTAGCTGGATTTGCAGACAACCAAAACATGTACTTAACAGTTGGCTTACTTGTAAATGCCAAACCAAAAATGGTTGCGTAAAGTCCCTTTCTAAGGAGTTGGTTTAAATTGGGTTTGGGTGTTTTGGGGTTTTGTTGGTTTTGGTTTTTTGTTGTTTTGTTTTTTTTTTAATATAGACTTGTCAGTAAGTAATATTAAACAGTCTTTTTGCCTCAAAGTTCCCATTTTATTGCAGCAAACTTTGCAGTGAAGATTTTTAGACCTCTGCATTGGAAAGAATCAGTTTGGGAGGGGGAGCAGAGAAGATATTTGCAAAGATCAGAATCTGGGGTGCAAAAAATCCTTGTAATATGGGCAAAGGTGGTACATGAAGCTTCACTACTCTGTTCTGCCAAAGGACTTGAGTCTTGGTCTGAAGACCACTCATTTCTTGTTCCCAACTAACTGCCCCTACTAAGATTTTCAAAAGATGCTATTGAATATACCATATAAATAAAAACTAGGCTTCAAACACATGTTTTACAAACACATCTTCATGTTTTACTCTGTCTGAGATGTAGGGTAGGCTATGTAGTGGTTCTGACTAATGAAATTCTTTTGTCTGAATTATTGACCAGATTTTCTATCCTAAGAAAATGTTAATCAACATGTTTTGGTGGCCTGACTAGTCTTCAGTTTCATATAGTGATGATTGTTTGACTGAAATAAGGCTTATAAATGTTTCACTTGTAAATAACTCTTTGGATTTTTTTGTGGGGTACCTCACTAAAGAAATTGTCAACACTTCATAAATAATATTTGTCTTCTATCTTCACTGTTTTATTTTGGGAAACTGTAGTGCAATAAGGTTTATAAAATGAAATTGTTATTCCTTTTTAAATTTGTAAACATAAAAAGGAAAAATGAGCTTGCAATTGGTATGTAGAATAAATTCTTTTATATGACTCTATATTTTCATTCTCACATGTCCTAGTATCTATAGGTCACACATAAGAGATGTTTCTCTTCAAGGAAGAAGTTACTGTTGACTATTCCTGTCTGTGATGGAATGTTTCATGTACTTACAGTTGGAAGGAAATTGTTTGAACAGGGCTGAAACTGGGAACAAGTCAGGGCTGGAAAATACAGGTGCTGTGGAGTATGGAAGGGGAGAACTTATTTTTGCTAATGCAGTAAAATCAGTTTCTGAATTTATCTGTCAAGTTCCAGGCTGAAATACTGTTAGAATATTCCAGTCATTGGGTCACATTTTTGTTAGGAGATTGGTAGCACTGGTACAGTAATCAAGTTCTTCTTGGTTAAACAAAAAAAATGTGTTCTAGTATTTATATAATGTATATAAGCTGATTTAACAGATCCTGTACATGGGACTTTCTTGCAGGTTTGTGCACTGTATATGTAAAAAGATATATTCCTTTTTCTCAGCTAGATTACAAGTTGTTCAGGAGGAAAGTGAATGAAGTAAAGCCATAGCTTCACGTTGCCTTTTGCCTTACCCTTAGGGTAGGAGAAGCAGTGTTGGAAGGGCTGAGTGCTGTTGCAATGGGATTGATTTTGGGATAAGAAGTACCAAACCCACCAGATGGATTACATAAGCCCCTTGGCTTGTTCTTTATTTTATGGGTGTTTGTGAAACCAGGCCCTATCAGGATTTCCCTGTGCATGCTTTATTGTAGTCTTCAACCTCTTTGGGCAGAGTTGCTGGACCAGTCTGGGAAGAACAGAACAGAACATCCATGGCTAGAAATGACCTCTCAGATCACTGAGTCCAACCAAAAAACAAACAAAAAAAACCCCCACCACACAAGCCCTGCTCTCACTAGAGCATGTCCTGGAGCACCACATCTAATGTTTNAAGCAGAGACACCAGACAGCTGGTTTGCTTACCACTGCAGCAGCCTGGGAGCAGGGAGAGAGACCAGACAGCTGGTCTGCTCATCACTGCCCCAACCTCCAAACTGCCTGCTTAAGAAGATTTACCTCCTTGGCTTGGCTTATTGTCATGTAATGAACATCCCCAAGATTTGAGGAGAAACTTGCTTGAAATAAGTGCTAGGAAATTTTCTCTGAGTCTCTCTTAATACTTCAATTTCTCTTTGTTCAGATTTACCAAGTCTCCAGTGTTACTGTTTTCATTGGATGGCTTCAGAGCAGAATATTTGCAGACTTGGGGTGGACTTCTACCTGTTATTAGCAAATTACGTGAGTAGTTTCATTGTCTTAGCAACACCATGATGTCTTACCTGAAAAATCCATAGATGCAGCTATTCTGACTCTTTAAAATCCTCACTTATCTTCCATGGAGATTGAAGTTGTTGCCCTGTGTGACAACTGTGCATAGAGAACTTGAGATGTGGCAAAGTGGAAGGCATGAGGAAAGGGCCCTTTGGATTTTCAGTGAAACCTCAAAAAATATCAAGTAGCTCTTCCTCTATTTAGGAGATGGATGCTTTTTGCTGTGAGCTTACTTTTATTCCTTCAGAAGAGAATGAGACCCACTTTTTACTCTATATGGCATATTGTCTCATGTTCAGGTGGAATGGCTTTGGAAAAAGGAAAGCAAGGTAGAAAACATTGGATTATACCTGAAAAAGAAGAGAAGAAAGATTAGGAACAGAATAGAAGGGCTGCTAGAAATGTGCTGAATCTGAGAAAACAAATATTTTCAGAAGAAATTAGAATCTCATAAGTACATATTTTTCCCTAGCTTTTAGAGTGTCTTACTTAACTTCTGTAGTGTCTAAATAACTGTAGGGGATTTTACTTGGTCTCTGTTTTGGCTGTGGTCTGTAAAGGACTGATGGCATTTCTAGTCTGAAAAATATGCCAATCTTCTTGTCATTCATAAATTACTACCTGGGGTGGCTGGTTTCAGTTTGACTAAAAATAAGTCAGTAAAAATACTTGCTTTTTTGTACAGTGGTTGTTAAAACTTAATCTGTTCCAGAGGATAACAATTCACAGATATATTTGAGGTTTAAACTTTTTTTTTTTCGTTTTGTTCTCCATTGGAATAAAATTAAACATTTGAGACAATTTGATTAGAAGCAGTTATAAAAAAATATCAACTGAAGAAGACTTCTTGGGCATTTTTGAGGAGAGATTGGCTATTACAAATGGTTATAGCTCTGGCTGAGATATGTGATAAAGGTGCCACAAAGCTTCTGTAGAACTTCCAGGCTGTGATATCCACTTCCACATGTAAAGTTTCTTTAGTCTGGATAGGCTACAATGCAACTTCTCTCATTGACTTCTATAATAAACTTGTATTTCTCTTGCCACTGAACCCAGGATAAATTATGACCACTAAGAAATACAAGTGCAGCATTCTGTTAGGTAAAAATATTCTTATTATCTAGTCTTGTTAATTCAGCCATGCCTATAATGAAGTTCTGATGTCTTTTAGGCAGGAAGTTAATATCATAATATACTTTCAGCACATTTATTGTACACTCACTCTGCTACCTGCTGAAAAGTAAGCAGTTGTGCCTGGAGCTGAACTTCTTCAGGGATATATGTGTGTATGGAGTTCAGAGAAGACACTCTCACTTATTTCTATGGTGTGATATTGTAATTTTAAATAAATCCTCATTTTGTCTTAAATTGTCTTTTACTAAGTCAACAAAAGCTAAAAAGAAGAATTATAACTTATGGAAAGTTTCAGCAAAAGCCCTTAGGATTTTGGACAAATAAAAAATGTTTATAAGTACCTTTTTCTCTTGCTTTAAAAAACAAAATAATAGAAGAAAACCCTGGTTTTGTTATCACACAGTATTTTTGAAGTTGTTAGTAAAGGCTTTTATCTTTTCTTTCTGAAAGTCTGGGCCCATAAACTTGCCTGTGGAAATTTAGGCAGATAATTTAAGGAAGGTTTGTTGAAGTGCTTTGGCCTGGCTGATGGCTGTTCATACTAGGGAATACTGTGCACTAATCTCCTTTAAAAAAACCCTGATTTCTATACCAAGAGAAAGAAAACTTCATCTTAGAGTAAGAGCTTATTTTTATTTAATCAAAACAACCAAACAACAACAGCAAACCAAAATCCCCAAGAAAACAAACGAAAAGGGGACTGTAAAATGAATAGTGTCAAATAAATCTGACAGGTGACTGAGAGAGCCAGGCCACCACTGTGCCAGTAGCCACTTCAGCTCTGGGAACACACAAGGTGAAATAGTAGCTGCTTGGTCTCAAGCTGCAGACTTCCCTTAGAATCATAGAATGTTAGGGGATGGAAGGGACCTAGAAAGATCATCTAGTGCAACCCCCCTGCCAGAGCAGGAGCACCTAGACCAGCTCACACCTCACCTTGAGTACTGCGTACACTTTTGGACCCCTCACTCCAAGAGGTACATGGAGGTGCTGGAGAGGGGACAGAGGCTCCCAAGCTGCTAAAGGGCTTAGAACATAAGCCTGAGGAGGAANGGCAATTTTGGAGGGTGTGATTTCTTTGATTATTCATTCTTATCTATGCATGCTTTTTGTACGGGTTGTAGGATTTGCTCACATGACTGTCGAGGTCAGTCATTAGGAATATATTTCATGGGCAGGCTTCACGAACGCAGCTCCAGGGAGGGCTCCATCCATGCTCTTCCCAAGCGCTTTTTCCAAGCGCTGCTGGCTGCCAAGGCCAATTTGGGACAGACCAGAGCGGTTGCAAAAGGCACAGCACAAGGACTCCTCAGGAGGTAGAAGCTGCAAGACACGATTCTTTCTACGCTGTCTTTTCTCCTCCAGAGTGATCCTGTGTATACGCAGGAATATATTTAGTCAGCTTGTAAATGAGCATGGATAGAAAAATGAAGTATTATGAAGACTGCAACTTTCTGGAAATAGCTTTTGCTTGTCTTTTTCTTTAATAAGTATATGTCTTCATGAAAAAAAAAATTGTAAGGGTTTTTAATTCTGTAATTTTGCTATTTTTTTTTTTTGTTTCTTTTTCTCTCTAGAGAAATGTGGAACATACACTTCCAATATGAGACCAGTGTATCCTTCAAAAACCTTTCCCAATCATTACTCCATTGTCACAGTAAGAATTCCTGCATATTTTATTTCCACTACTGAAGAGATTATCTTCAAGGAAATAGTGTAGTTGATAGATTATTAAAATAATAAGATTTCCATTCAGAATATGAACATGTGTATATATATAAATATATAAATAATATATTATAATATATACAACAGAATATAATATATATATTATAATATATAATATATATATAATGATAATAATATATAATATATATATTATACTTCAAGTTACAATTATTGTATAACACAACACCTGAGTGGTCAGATCTAATCTGATTAGGTAATCCAATCCTTCCAAGGCCAGCTGCAATTCCTGGATAGGTGGAAGGTCACGTCACTTTTCAACTCATCATTTGTGTAAATATTCCCACTAATTTGCAGATTGATTGCTTTTGGAGTAAGACCAGCTTGACTCCTTTAAACTGCCAGCCTTTAAAGTAGCTTGACATGACACAACCATGACTGTTAGAGGAAAGGTTTGAACAATAACACTGTTGTTGTCTCTGTTATGGACTGTACCCAAACCTGGATAGGAGTGTCACAAAACTGATCTTGTGAATTTATTGCTCGGTAGCAATGTTAGGTGATGCTGTTAAATTTGGATCTTGAGGTACTGGTGGAGTAGAAGTCACATATAGATTATTCACTGGACATTTTTGTCTAATGGGCATGTGCTTGTGTACCCAGAAGGTTTTTTATAACACTATAACAAGGTATATTCTCAATTAACAGGGGCTGTATCCTGAATCTCATGGTATAATTGATAACAAGATGTATGACCCCAAAAGAAATGCATTCTTCACCCTTAAAAGTGAAGAGAAGTTTAATCCACAGTGGTACCAAGGACAGCCTGTAAGTATTAACAATCTGTTGAGAGTGTACATCAGCCTCTTCTTGTTACTTAATAGCATTTGCATGCCTAGTGATGTTGAAAGAGTACAGAGGGTACTTCTAATTCAGCCAAGAAGCATTACTCAGCATGATTTAGGAGTTCCCATAGTAGAGCTGCAAAATGACAAATGAAACAAAATGTAACAGATATTGTTGAATTTAAATGGAACTTTCACCAAGGACAAAATTAGCTACAAATAACTTAATAGAGATACCAGATTTTGTTCTGGTTTTACTGTGAAGTGAGATTGCAGTTAACCTCTCTGAGGAAACTGACAGACTAGTTAGGTTTTAATCAGCAGTAGTAAAGATTTACAGCTTGCCCAAATCACTTCTACACCTGAAGATGCAGTTTTAAAAGAGACTTAGTTCAGTCATTCAGCAGATCTGGGACTGCCATCAAAATGAAGTGACATGAGGCAGTTTAGTGGAGTGCTAGCCTGAAGAATAGGAAGGGAATAGATGCAAAGATTTAGTCAGGTGGGCACCCTGTATACACCCAAGTATAGACTTTTTGGGCCAATGAGAAAAAAACAAGTTGTACAAGTCAGGCAGGAAAACATGCAGAAGACAGATCTGCAAATCATGAGATCAGCAGTAAAATCTGAAGAGTTGATCAAAGTCCTGCTGCCATAGTCCAGAGTATGTGGGGCATATGTCCTCAGAATACTGCAACCCTTTCTTGCTTCACTGTTCTTGAGACATTTGCCCTTCTTGGTGTTCAGCCAGAGTTCTACCATTGCATTTATTGCTCCATCCATGGAAGCTAATGGTTCCTACTTCTGTCTTGGCTCCCTTTAGTGTGGCAGCAGAAGGGATGTGAGTGTTTTTCATAAGGAATCAAGGTGCAAGGTGTATCTGGACTGCAGATAGTGCTGGAACACCTCTACTACGAGGACAGGCTGAGGGAGCTGGGATTGTTCAGCCTGGAGAAGAGAAGGCTTCAGGGGACCTACTAGTGACCTTCCAGTACCTAAAAGGAACTTCCAAGCAGGCTGCAGAGTGCCTGTTTGCAAAGGCCTGCAGTGAAAGGACAAGGGGCAATGGTTTTAAATTGGAGAAGAGTAGGTTTAGACTTGATATTAGGAAAAAGTCCCTCCCCACGAGGGTGGTGGAACACTGGACCAGGTTGCCCAGGGAGGTGGTTGAGTTCCCATCCCTGGAGGCATTCCAGGTGAGGCTTGCCAGGGCTCTGGGCAAGCTGATGTAGTTGGGGATGTCCCTGGCCACT
Organism: Bucco capensis; assembly: GCA_013396975.1. NCBI lineage: Eukaryota > Metazoa > Chordata > Aves > Piciformes > Bucconidae > Bucco > Bucco capensis. The sequence goes on from VWZO01017652.1 coordinate 140,701, forward strand.
GCAGGGGGGTTGGACTAGATGAGCTCCAGAGGTCCCTTCCAACCCAAACCATTTTATGTTTCTATGACATGTAAAATTGGCTGTCCTGAGTGCCTTTGTGATCTCAGTGAGCTGCACTAATGATGGTGGTTGTTCTTCTCCTGCAGATTTGGCTAACAGCTATGTACCAAGGTCTAAAAGCAGGTACATTCTTTTGGCCTGGGTCAGATGTAGCACTTAATGGAACCTTTCCAAACCTGTATAAAATATACAATGGGTATGTACACACCTGTGTCTTGTGGATGAATATTTTAACTGCTGCAATGGGACAGATGCCAGAGAATGCATCATTTTCCTTTTCCCCCTCTGCTTTTCTAAACTGTTGTACACAACAAGGGGAAAAAGATAGAATTCAACGAACTTTGTGTCAGTATAATGTAGGTTCTTTGCCCAATCATTTTGTTTTCCTCAGCAAACATTTTACAGGACAGATGTGGAAAAATCAGCTTCAACAGCAGATGGCTTTGAAGCTTTAGTGCTTTTTTGATTTTGTTTATACAAATCTTTTATGAGTGTTTTCAGAGTCATTTAATCCAAAGCTCTCATACAGTGAATGGATCAGGCCTTGCCATGATATCCATGAAAACTGAAGGGTTTTTTTGTTGACTATGCTAAATTGTGCCAATGTTAAATAATTTTCATTGCTAATTTGGAAAATATTTCACATTAAGGCAGTTATATTTCAGTCTGTGATTGCTCTTCACTGCAATGTTTTCTGAATAACTAAAATTCTACATAAATCTCTTTTATCACCATTTATTTAATAATCTCAAATCTCACCCAAGAAATCAGGCATTTCATTTTTATCTTCCTAGGATCATTTTCTCTTTTTACACCCTTCATATGGCATGGAAATACTGATTTTTTTTGACTGACTACCTACATTTTTATTTTCTCTAGGAACTTCTGTGTTGTTTCTTGAACTTGTATTAAATAACTGAATTACTAACTTTATGGATGCCTCATGTTGTTGTAGGTCAATTTGCTTACTGTTGGTCTACTTCAGTAATTGATACAGAGCATCTGTTCTGTGACATAGTATGAGAACTTGTATTCAAACTCTTCAAACCCCAAACCAAACAACCCAACACCCTCAAACCATAACTTTTTAGAACAATAATACAGGAATGAAAACCTGCATACGATTTTGCATCTTGAAGCCAATTATTCTCTTTGTATAATCAACACAAGCAGTACTGGGAGCTCTATTCTAATCCTGTTGCAATCAATGGGCACAGTATTCAATGGAGCTTTAGATCAGGCCATTAACTCCTGTAGAGCCAGAGGCAATTAGCACAGATCAACTTGCATCCTGCTGAATAGCCATTAATTAATTCAGTTCTCTGCTAAAGTCATTAATGGTATTAGTAACCATTAATGGTATCCATTTGAAATCAGTTCTCTCTGCTAAAGTCAGTAATGGTATTAGTAACCATTAATGGTATCCAGTTGAAATCAGTTCTCTCTGCTAAAGTACATTTCAGTCTTGTAGCACTTGGAAATACATTGTTGGTTGATCTTGTATTGTTCTGATACAGCTCAATCCCCTTTGAAGAAAGGGTACTAACTGTTCTTCGCTGGCTGCAGCTGCCTGAAGATGAAAGGTAGGTATCTAATTGCCACTGTGAGTGGTATTGCAATGCATTACTTTGTAACCATGAGTTCTGTTTTAAGCAATATCTTATGCATTATTCTAACAGTGTCAAAATATTCTTTAATGCAAGCCTGAAACTTGAATAGTTTTGATTATATTATACCTCACTGTGTCCTTCCTTTGTATGGCAGCATTATTTCATAGCCTCACCTCAAACCTCACAGCCAGGCTTTGTGAACGCAGCTCCAGGGAGGGCTCCATCCACGCTCTTCCCAAGCGCCTTTTCCAAGCGCTGATGGCTGAAAAGGCCAATGCAGGATAGATAATAGTGGTTGCAAAAGGCACAGCAGAAGGACTCCTCAGGAGGTAGAAGCTGCAAGACACGATTCTTTCTNGACTCTTTTCTAGAGTTTTCCCAAAGCACTCTATGCCTTTGCTAGCCTATTGTCTATCTCTCTGGCAATCTTACCATCCAAGGAGATGAGGCTGCCTAGGTAGTTAAACTGTTGGACTGATTTAAGTTCTGAATCGCCAATGATAATATGAGGATGATGAAAAACTTCCTGAGGTGCAGGTCAATTCTTCATTTCTTAGCCACTGTTGTAATATATTCTCTTCAAACTGTCTCTACTTGTATGTAAAATATTACATTTTTGGTACTGTTTGATATAGACCACACTTTTACACTCTGTATTTAGAAGAACCAGATTCTTCAGGCCATCGGTTTGGACCAGTAAGCAGTGGAGTAAGTCGTTTGTATTTTATTTTTATTTCAATTTGAATCTTTAGTCTGACACTGTAATAAACTTCATGTTAGATTAACCAAGATCATATTCAGTATGCTTAGTAAGAATAGCTAGCTCATCCATACTTAACAGTGACATAAAGCATATAATAAACAACCTATTTAGTAAGTCTAATTTATATTTACTTTATTCCAATAAGTTTTACTTAGCAAGCATTCAAAAGTAGCACTAGTGGCTGTACCTAAACAAGTGAGCTTGAATGCCAGACCCCTGGTCAGGAGCAGTGGTACACTGGTAGCTTGTTTGGCTTTTGCAGTCCCCTCAAACTAATTTGCTCTGAGACTAACATCCAGTCACAATTTCTGATGGAGCAGGTCCAGAGGAGGCCACGAGAATGCTCAGGGGCTGGAACACCTCTGCTCTGAGGACAGGCTGAGGGAGCTGGGATTGTTCAGCCTGGAGAAGAGAAGGCTTTGGGGGGCTTACTAGTGACTTTCCAGTACCTAAAGGGAACATCCAAGAAGGCTGGAGAGGGCCTGTTTGCAAAGGCCTGGAGTGAAAGGACAAGGGGCAATGGTTTTAAATTGGAGAAGAGTAGATTTAAATTGGACATTAGAAAGAAGTTCCTCCCCATGAGGGTGATGGAACACTGGCCCAGGTTGCCCAGGGAGGTGGTTGAGTTCCCATCCCTGGAGGCATTGCAGGTGAGGCTTGCCAGGGCTCTGGGCAAGCTGCTGTAGTTGGGGATGTCCCTGGCCACTGCAGGGGGGTTGGACTAGATGAGCTCCAGAGCTCCCTTCCAACCCAAACCATTCTATGAGATAGATAGTTTGTTCTAAGGTCTCTCCCAACAGGGATTTTCACTGAATCATTAAGGTTGGAAGAGGCTCCTAAGCTCATCAAGTCCAGCCATATACCTATCACCAACATGCCACTAAACCATGGCCCTAAGCAGAGCATCTAGATGTGTTTTTGTAAACCCCTCCAGGGATGGTGACTCCACCACATTCCTGGGAGCCTGTTCCAATGCCTAACAACCCTTTCAGTGAAGAAATATTTCCTAACATACAATCTAAGCCTCCCCTGGTGCAACTTGAGGCCATTTGGAGGAAGAGTGCTACAAGCTTGGCTTCTTGCATTCTCCTCACTCAGCCCTCTAGTATTGTCCCATCAGCATCTGTACCCTTAGGCATTCACTGTTGTCCTTGGTTGTGCCCCTGCAACAAGCATCCTTAATTTCATACTTTAAACCCAAACAACAATTTGGATTATTGAGGGTTTTTTTTTTTGTTTTTTTAAACATCTTCACCTGAAATAATGCATAAAAATTAGGTAGCTGTGTGAGGCCCAGAAAAAATGGAGCCAAGAGCTATATAGTGTGTCTTTCATTTATGTCTGAACTATATCTAGTCTTGAATGGTCTATGAGAGGAGCTCCAGGTTCTTTATTAGCATATACTGTGACAGTTTAAATTTTATTCACTCTACCTAGAAATCAATTCTAATTTTAATTGAATTGATCAACACTGACTCACTTTACATTGCTATTTTTGTCCTGCAGGTCATTATGGCATTACAGAGAGTGGACAGCATAGTAGGGATGCTGATGGATGGGCTCAAGCAAATGAACTTGCATAAATGCCTGAACATTATTTTTATCTCAGATCATGGTAAATTTGATTTTATAAAAACATATCAGAATTATGAAGAGCTGTTTTTATAAAGTAATATTCTGAGTTTATTCTTGCATGTTTCTGGTAAGGTTAAGGAAGAAGCTAATACCTAGAAATTACATTTTATATTATCAAGGTGATGCAACAGATAATTAGTGTAGGTGAGAATCAAGACTATTTCATGGGCAGAGGTGGGGAAGAAGTGGAGAACATAGTGAGGGATTAAATAGTTTTCGTGTTTTATTCCTAATTGCTCTGGTGATCATTACCAGCTGATAAAAAGTACAGTAAAAAATGTGAACTGTACAAAATAGATTTAATTTTATTCTTTTAACTACACCATGCAGCAATAGCTTGCAAATTGCTGAAGAAGTGAAAATATAAGTCATCTCTTCCTTTCACTTATCAGTTCTCTTATCCATTATTAGAAGTCTGTTAATATGAAAGTTTGATTTATTTCTGTAATAGCTTTTCTGTATTTCTGGAATTATTTCTATAGTAAGTTATGTATTTAACCACCAGTTTTTTTGTCTGCTTCTTTTCCTGGGCACTTCCTTGCAGCACAAAATTGACTTGCAGAACTCATTGCCACTAGGAATGATCCAAGCCAAATATATATATTTAAAACCTATAGAGGTTTAAATAATGGAAGGTAAACCTGTCAGAATTTCTTACAAGTAAGATTTCAAATGCAGTAAGCAACTTGAAGTCTCTTTGACTTCTGGAAACTGGTAAGGAACACTGGGAGGAAGATCAATTTGTAATTGCTGTGCCTGTTAGTTTATACTGAACAGTATTAGGTAAGACATTGGGCTAGATGAGTATATGGTATGACCATTACTACTATTCTTAGGCTTATAAGGTTAATTTTTTTCCCTTCAGAGAAGAAAAATTTGTCTGTTTATTCAACTGGAGTACCTGTCTCTGCTGACAGAATGGCTGAGTGTGTGTATCTATGGAATGTTTTGTTTTCTTCCATATATGACTCTGGTCTCCTTGGATCAGATATCTTGGAATTGCTGCTCAAAAGACCTGAGAAATGATATTTCTGACTTGAACTTAAGTGACCTGTCTCCTCAGCAAGGCTATTCTACATCAATATTCCCATTTTATAATAAAATTCCTTTCTTTTTGCAGGGATGGAAGCAGGGAGCTGCAGAAAAACAGCATATTTGAACAGCTACCTGGATGATGTTCAAGATTTCATAGTTGTTCCTGGTCCTGCAGCTCGCTTAAGACCTAATAATGTTCCAGATGAGTATTTCTCTTGTATGTAATTGCTTAACTAATTTTTGTTACTTGGTTATAGCCTTTTGTATTTTATGAATACAGACTTAGGATCCACATATTGCATTGGTAAACCTGAGTGAAGGTCAACTAGGGACAACCTGGATAATGCTGAAGAGGAAATACTGAGTATTGCACCTCTATTTTTAGAGCATATTTGACTTTAGAGGTCTGAAAGTAATTTGAATCCTACAGAGTGCATGTTCAGGCTGCCTCAAAATGACCAACTGCAAATGCTCTTGCCTTGTGAATGGCATTCCTTTGAAATCAGCTCTTTGCTGCTGAAGCCAGACCTAAAAATACCCCCTCATGTCTCACCTTATTTCTTGATTTACCAGTTGATGTATAAATTTGCAATATTTCTGCCTTAAAGGATTGTTACTGTCTTTTACATATGATTTTATGACTATTTCCTAGTAATTAAAAAATGACTTAATGGCCTGCCAGCAGTTGAGTAAACTGCTAATAAAATTAGATGAGATAATAAAGCTGAGTAAAAATCAATGAATGCTTACAAACTTTAAACTTTGATTCATTGTGCAGTCTCATTTTAAGGTGAACTTTTAGTGCCTGCAATTTTAATGCTGAATGCAGGTGTTGCCCTTCATGTTTCATAGGGGTTTTTTTTCTGTCTAGAGTATTGTTTTCTGTGCCCTTTAAAACTTGTTGCCTTCAAGCCCAATGACTTTAAGTCCTGTTTACTTCATTGCTTGATCCTATTCTAAACTGTTTTAAATGTTTCTTTGGGGAACATGGGAGTCAAATGCATTTCCAGGTTCTCCTTGGAGAGGGGAAAAAAGCAGAGTATCTCCTGCTTTTGGCATGTGCACAGCATAGCTGTCTTTGTAGCCCTGCATATATCCATGGAGGAATTATTAATGGTTCACTTGCCAGTGTAATCCTTTATGTAATTTAGTCAAGCATTGAGTAGCAGACCCAGGACAGAGTAACTGTGTGCAAAGTAATGAGCCTGTGTTCTACAAAATGTCAAACTAAATGATGTAATGGTTCCTTTTGACTCGAGTCTAAGCATCTGAAGCTTAGCCAGCTTGCACTTGGTTGTCTTTCTAAGGGTGCTTGCCAAATAAAACTGCTGTCCTGATAGTTGTGTGTGTTGTTTTGTCCTTAGAAGTTTGTTAGCAAGCAGGAAAAATCTAGCTTGATTAGCACAGCATTTAGATGCCTTTTTTGGTGAAAATTTACTACTTGGATTATTTTTCTAACTGTGGCTAATATAAGCTAAAATTTGAAAACTATAAACAAGTAAGGAAGGGGAGGAGAGGCTTTGAACTAAAAGAATAGCTTGACAGTTTAGTGATTTGCTCCATATGGCTTTCATTCTGGAAAAAAAAAAGGATTTCTTATGTCCAGAAACTTTTTGAAACTGAGCTAATTATATTACATGATGGGAATGCTTTCATTTTACATTGATTTCTTTTTTTAACTTAGGTAACTAATTCTTACATATGATTCTTCCAGTTAATTACGAAGGCATTGTCAGAAACCTCACAGTAAGTGTTGTCTTATCTGTTGCTCTAGTTTCTACTGACATTTACAGGTATTTTATAGCATCAGCTGTTTGCTGGGCTACTTCCATAGCATCTGGACTTTGAATCAGTGCCCATGTGCTATCCAGTTAACAACAACAACAACAACCAGCCTTCCACACAGGGGAAGTGAAGGTCAAAGCTGAGTAAGGTGTAACAAAGCTATCAGGGGTTGTGCATTAACTAACATTTTGTGTTCATTTTTGTTCACTTAACTCTATCATGTTGCTCTTTCAATTGGGGAACTTGTGTATCTGGATCTGAGGGCCAAGTCAGGGTAAAGCTCAGATCTATTTCATAAGATTTTTTTCTGATAAAAAGCTTTTAGAGAGAACATTGATTTTTGTGTGTGTGTGTGTGTGTGTTTGTTTGTTTTTTGTTAATTCCAGCTTCAGTATTTGCTTTTCTGCTTTATACCTGGCTTCTGTTCTCATGCCTGCACCACAATCTTTTTGCCTCTCAGTTGTTCAGACATTGCTGTTGATGAGACCTATGCTGATTTTATAGATGACATCACTATTCAAAAATGCCAGTATTAAAAGTAAAGAGGTCTTTTGTTTGGTTAAGTTTTTTGGGTTTTATTTTTTAAATCATTCATGAATATTAACTGGTGGAAGAATCTGTTTGTCCCTGAATGACCAGTCTAAGAACCCTTTGAACCCTGAGGAGACTCAAGGGAGACCTTATCACTCTCTACAACTCCCTGAAAGCAGGTTGTAGTGAGATGGGGGTAGGTCTCTTTTCCAGGGTTAACAGTGAGAGGACAAGAGGAAATGGCCTCAAATTGTGCCAGGAGAGGTTTAGATTAGATATAAGGAGAAATTTTTTTTACTGAAAGGATTGAAAAGTCTTGGAGTAGGCTGCCCAGGGAGATGGTGGAGTCACCATCCCTGGAGGGGTTTAAGAAACATATAGATGCTCTCCTTAGGGCCATGGGTTAGTGTTATGCTAGTGATAGGTATGGTTGGACTTGATGATTTTAGAGGTTTCTTCCAACCTTGATGGTTCTATGGTTCTGTGAATGTCTGTTACTCTCTGTATTACAGAGCTGTAGGATTATTACACTGGATAGTCTCCTACCTCTTGTGAAAGTATCATGATGTTCATGTCTCAGGGTAATTCTGTATTAATTCTAAGCAGTACTGTTTGGTTCTGTACAATTGTAGCTGTAAGAAAGAAGTTATGTCTATAATCCAGCAGAAATATTCTTCTAATAACTACTGAGTGCAAAACCAGCCAGTATTTGTTATTTAAACAGTTAATAATATTTATGTCCCAGACTATATGACTCCAAACCTGGTGGAGTACTGTTGTCCTTAGTGGAAGTTATTGCAGATCCTTTGCAATTGAAGTTCTTTCTAAGAATGGTGCATGACATAAGGAAAACTTTGGTGAAATGTACATTTGTATATTTCAATTTTAACCTTTCAGTGCCTAGAACCAACTCAGCCTTTCAAAGCTTACCTGAAGCAGCTACTACCCAAGCGTTTCCATTATTCCTATAATGACAGGATTGAACCATTGCACTTTTACTTGGACTCCCAATGGCAGCTTGCTAGGTAAGTTACAGTTTTCACTACTTGATTATTGAGCAAATTTCTTGTTTTCTTGTAGCTTTTCTCTTTCAGATGCTTAGAGTTCAGTGCTGGCTTTTGGAGCTTGATTGTTATTGTTTGTCATAGCAAAGGGATGTTGCAAAGAAGCAATGCATGCTTCTAAACTGTAGTTATACTCTCCCTGTTGAGGATGCACCTTAGAAACTAAGGTCCCCATTGTCAGATACTTGAGCACATCTTGCCATGCTTTAGGAATTTTCAAAGGGACTCTTGAAAGCCAAGCAGTTGAATAAATCTTGTGAGAAATCCACTGACATACATTGCACTTACTGAGCCCACTGTTGGTAATTACCTTACATGTTCTCACCAATGAACTTACAACTCCCAGAATAATAATAAGATAACAATAAGAAGATAATTTTGAACACCATTGTGATACTTCAGGACTTTCACCATGAAAGAGTTTTTCAGTCCATGTATTCAGTAAGTTCTGTTGTATAACACCACAGATGTTTACAAGTCATGTAAATCAGGTTTGGGTTGTTAGAACTGTACACACTTTAAATAACATGTAGGGACATGGCATGTGTTGGAGATCTGTTTTTATTAGATGGTAAGGTGCCCAACTGAATGATCTAAATTACAATAGAGACTTTAGTAAGAAAAAAACAAACCAACCAAACAAAAGCAAACCAAAAAAAGATTTGAGGAATCTCTCATGGAGTTCAAGAAGCATCTGAGCAATGCTCTTAGACACATGGTGTGATTTTGGGGTTGTCCTGTTGCATAGACAGGAGTTGGACACAATAATCCTTGTGGGTTCCTTCCAACTTGGGACATTCTGTGATTCTTTATAACTATTTGTATGTATAGTATGGTAAAATTCTGTTAACCAAATGACAGTGAGGTGGAAAATCTGTTATTCTGAGAACAAACATTTTGTTTCTATGCCATCTGATATTTGACTTTAAATGACTCTGATGAAAACTTGGGAATTCTAAAGGGATAACATTTGTAGTAAAAACCCTACCATTCTGATTTTGAAGGCATACTCTTCCAGAGCTTAGTCTATTCTTGATAAGCCTCTAAGAATCTTTAAATAGACTAGTAAACAATGCATCACTGAATATATTTTATACTGATATGATTTGTAAACTGTGGGTTACATGAACTGAATTTTTAATAGGAAACCACTTGAGATCAAAAGCTGCACAGGTGGATTCCATGGCTCAGACAATCGCTTCTCCAGTATGCAGGTGAGACTTAAACTTATGCTACTTCTTACATTTACCTCCTTTTCTTTCTGAATGTTCTGTTTTGCTGGGTGTTGAGATTTTTATTTGTATTTATATTTTCAATCTGTGACATTGTTCCATCTGCAATTAAAGAAATCAAGTATCACTAGGCTTGCTATTGTGATGTGCTGGGTAACCAACACTGGGTGTGATTCACTTCTCGGAAGAGTTGGGCAAAAATACAACAGGATTTACCCCAGAGAGTTTACTTTGCTGGTATGAGGATGAAGTTGTGCCAAGTTATTTTGTTGCAATGTTAAAAACAGGAAATGAGAAAACTTATCAAATCCTCAAATACAGTAATTATGGCTCTTAAGAGAATTCAGACTGGAAGGGACCTTGGGAAGTCTCTACTCCCCCCTCCAGGTGCAAAGCTGCAGGGTCAGACCAGGTTAAGGCTTTATGCCTTGAAACTACCAAGGGCAGAAGCTTCACAACATGTAACCAACCCATTCCTCTGCCTGACTGCCCTTCTGCTGTAAATATGTTTAGTTATAGCCAGGCAGAACCTTTCATGCATCCTGGGCTGCAGCAAGAGAAGCGTGGCCAGCAGAGCCAGAGAGGTGATTCTGCCACTTGACTCTGCTCTGCTCACACCTCCTCTGCAATACTGGGGCCAGTTCTNCCTTCCAACCCAAACCATTCTAGGATTCTAGGATTCTGTGTCTCAATTTATGCCTGTTTTCTCTCTGCACTGAAAAGCATAGCTCTACCACCATGACCTTGTTGTAGGTACTGGGCAACTCCTGTTAGGTCCATCTGAAGCAGTCAGACTCTTTTCACTAAGTGATCTCCCAACTCTGTAATTCTCTTGTGTCATGGTAGATCTAGTTGGGGATGTCCCTGCCCACTGCAGGGGGGTTGGACTAGCTGACCTCCAGAGGTCCCTTCCAACCCAAACCAGTCTAGGATTCTATGTATCCCTGTTTTGAGGTGGTCTGTTCAGGAAAGAGCATGTCAGTGGTATTTTAAATAAGGGGAGTCCCCAAATTCTTCTCTTTAATGTGAAATGGGAAGGATTCAGAGGAAGAAATGAAATCAGATGCTTCTCCATCTAAATTGGAGATGTCACTTAACCTGTCCTCTGCTTTAGTTTCTGCAATCAATAAAATGAAAGGCAATGCTCATCATTTCATAAAGCTGTTTGAGGATTAATTCCACAAATACTTGTGAGGTGCTTGGTTATTATTACAGTGAATGTGTGTAAACACATCTATAAAGGGAGAACCCTGTATTAAAATACTGAAAACAAGTTCTACGAAAAGACTAACAAAGTCCATGTAAAGCATAGATTTCTCTTAAAAACCTTACTTTTCCTGTCTTGTAGAATGATGTAGTGTCAGCACCAAACTGCTTTTTAAAAGCTATTAGCCAAAAACTGTTAATTTGGTATGGGTTTAGCCTTCCAGACTTACTCTTCTTCCGCAGTTTGACAATGGAAAACCTGTTGATAGGATACCTAGGGATGGGTTACAACAGCAAGGCCACATGAGGCCAAATGCCAACTTAGTTTACTCTCTCTCTGCTGCAGTTTGTGTACAATTTTTTTCAGTAGGTTGATTCTATTCAGTGTTTAGCCAGGGATTATCAGTTCATAGCATCCCTAACTGATCTGAAAACAGATACAATTTATCCTTTTGTGCCTAACATGATAGCAGCATAAATGTCCTACTCTGATTATCTAGTACAACAGAAAGGAGGTAGCATGTTCATGCCTCATCTGGTTCAAATTAGGCTTATTGAGTAAATTATTAGCCTACAGATTCTAGTAACAACAGTTGCAGAATGACAACCTCAAAAAAAAAAAAGAAGTTAGAGGTTTTTAGCCTCTATTTTTGCCACACAGCTATGAAATCTGACATAATTACATTGCTTGCAAAGAGCTGTGAGATCTTACCCAGGAAGGTGCTGTTGTGTGAAAAGCACCCATCACTTCCTCAGTATCTTTATCCTACAGGTGGGTGCAATCTGTTTCACTTAATTAAAAATAAGATGACTATCTCAGGATAAATTTCAAATATAACTTTTTGGGGTAGCAGTTGAGTTCAAGCATTTGCTGCCTTTGCCTCCTTGTTCTTACTCCTGCAGCAAACCCTGTTCTCTTCTAGTGTAAGCTTTGCATTCCTGCAGCACTAATTAGGTTGGGGAACTGAACCAAGAGGAAAAGAGCCAGCAGGAAAAAGGTTTCCTGAGCTGGCTTCATTCCTGGGTCAGGTTCACTGTGTGGCTATGGAATAGCTTGTGCCTGTACTGCTCAGGAAGTGGTGCAAGAAGAAGAAAGAACATCTGCAAACCAGGCATAGAAGCCTAGGATCTTGCCATTGCCTAAACCATTTAAAACATTGCTACCAACAGATGTTTTTATAGTCTTTAGTTAAAGGCTTCCAAATTGTTTACAGGGCATGGAATCTACTGGTTATTTTGGCTCAATATTTCCCTTAAATGTCTTAAAGCATTGAAGAAAATGAATTGAACCTCTTCAAAAGCAGAGGAGAGCAAAGGACTTATAAATGGCTGAAGGCAATTTTCAAGGCAACAATGAAGTGGGTTTCCTAATACTCTTTTACTACTATTCAGGATTACTCTTATGCATTTACTCTCTTTAAGAAAAAACATGCTCTTGACTTGACCCATACTGTGTTGGCAAAGGTTTAGATCTTGGAAGAAAATGCCTTCTGAGTATGAAGAAATTGTCCATTTCACCTCGTCTCAGATAGAGTTCCATTTGACTTTTTTCTCTGTAAATCCTAGGCTATCTTTATTGGGTTTGGACCAGGATTCAAGTCTCATACTCAAGTTGATCCATTTGAAAACATTGAAGTATATAATTTAATGTGTGGTAAGTACCATTGCTGGGGGGTCATCTTTGTTCAGTAAAATGCACTATCTTTTGGGGCATTGTTAATCTTCTAATAACAGATGTTTAAGTGTCTTTAGAAATTTGTCCTTAAGACTTGCTGTTGATTTTAACAATTAAAAAAGCTGCTTGTTTTTTCTAAGAAAGGTCCAGCTTCTAACCAGCTAATGGCTGTTTAGGTTCTACTGCTCAGACACTCAGTGTGTTCCTCTGGCTGCTCCAGAGCTGGCATTTTGACTACTTCATAATCTCTCTGCCATCAAGAAGGCAGCATATTTCTCTCTCATATATCTAACTAGAAGATGAATTACTCAGGTAGAACAAAAAGTAACAAACACACTAACAGGTATTGGGTGCAGCTGCCAGGCAGCACATTTCCAGAAAGCCTGAGTCAGTCACTCCTGCCTTTTATGCACTTAAACAATTACTTGTATTTTGGCATGTATTTTCTTAGTTGTTGTTTTTCTTTATCATATTAATCTTATTACTTAATATAGATAGAATTTTAGTTCAGATACATTTCTCATTTTGTTTTGCCTGCTTGAGATTCACATAATAAACCTCCTCCCAAATTTATCATGTGTGAATTTGCTGCAAGTTCACTTCCCCTCAGATGTAAGCCTCTGTCCTGTTCTGTGCCAACTCTCCCTCTTTACAAGCAGACTAGTACCATCCTGAGCCCTAGATGAGAGCATCTGTGCTTCCTTTTAAAAGGCTTACATTTGCTTTCCCTTTTGGATGTTAAGACCAGCAAGCAATGCAAGTTTTATTGCTTCAGCCATCCTTGTAATCCCAATACAAGCAGCAGTGTTTGATAGTTTCTCATCCTGTTAATATCACTTGAATTCCTTCATAGACTTGCTTGGTTTGAAGCCAGCCCCAAACAATGGAACTCATGGACGCCTAAACAATCTTTTAAGGAACCCTGTTTACACTCCCCACCATCCCAAAGAAACAAGCCATCCTTCTGAATGTTCCATGGTGCCACAAAGAGCCTTTTCAGTGAGCCTTGGCTGCTCCTGCAGGACAAGGGTAAGGAATGAAATGGGTAATAGCAAACATCTGTGTCTTCAAAGAAAGAAACTCTCCATTCTCCAGTTTTTATATTTACCTGCTAAATTTGCAGTCCCTTACCATTGGTTTCAAAATCAAATCTTGCCTGGGGTTGGTGGGTACTAGCCTGTATTAGTATATTCATTTTTGTAGTTGTCTTATGTAAAGCATACACAGCTCTGAAGAGCCTGGTTGATGCCACAGAAGCAAGCTTTGATGGGGAAAGCATTCAGTTCTTGCTTGCTTCACTTAATGATGTTGAAATGTCCCTTCTGGGAGTGTTGTGTGCTTGGGCTGTGCTTTTTCGAGGCTGTAGATTTGCCTGTGGCAAAACCAGTTTATTCCTGCAGATTCTCTGCAGCCTCTGTAGGTGTCAGGGAGTTCTATACAAGGGATAACTTGCAAAGCAGATGTTCCAGTCAGGACTTTTAAGTGTAGTAGAGACTCCTAACATGCTGTGTAGAACACTTAGTAGAATCTCACTGGTTTTGCTTTATAATTCTAGGGCTTGCCAATAAGGGATTTTCACCAGCGTTTAAATCTGACTGAAACAGAAGGTAAGAACTGTGGATCAGTACTTCACTGTAGAGTTGATTTATATCTTTGTGTTTCTTAGTCCTTTAAGTGTCACTTTGACTTGTGACTTTGTGGTTTCTACTAAAATAGTCCCCTCAGCAGATGTCAAATCACTGTAATTGGTTCCTGTCCTGTCTAAAGGTTATGTAGAAGCAGACCCCACATTATACATTGAAATTGAAGCACAAGGTCAACAAAGACTTCAGCTTTGTAACTTAGATCCAGCTTCTCTTTTAAATGGCAAAATGATTTGTTTTAAATATAACTTGTACAGTATAAGCTTAAATGATTGCTTTATACTGGCTTTGGCATTTGATTTATTTCCTTAGCATAGCAACTATACCTTTGATATAAGAATGGAATTTTTTTTGTTCCATTACTGTGACATCCTGGGGTGCATCAAAAAGAGTGTGGCCAGCAGGTTGAGGGAGGTTCTCCCTCCCCTCTACTCTACCCTGGTGAGATCTCAACTGGAGTATTGTGTTCAGTTTTGGTCTCCCCTGTTTAAGAGGGATAGGGAACTTCTGGAGAGAGTCCAGAGAAGGGCTACTGAAATGATTAGGGGTCTTGAGCACCTCTCTTATGCACAGAGGCTGAGAGAGCTGGGGCTGGTTAGCCTGGAGAAGAGCAGACTGAGGGAGGATCTCATCAATACTTATAAATACTTAAAGGGTGGGGGTCAGGAGGATGGGGTCAGGCTTTTTTCTATGGTACCTAGTGACAGGACAAGAGGCAATGGGCACAAACTAGCGCCCAGCAAGTTCATCTGAACAGGAGGAGGAACTTCTTTCCAGTGAGGGTGGTGGAGCTCTGGCCCAGGCTGCCCAGGGAGCTGCTGGAGTCTCCATCTCTGGAGAGATTCCAAACCCAACTAGACACATCCTGTGCAAGCTGCTCTAGGTTCTCCTGCTCTTGCAGTGGGGTTGGACTAGATGATCTCCAGAGGTCCCTTCCAACCCCTAACATTCTGTGATTCTGTGTGACTTCTATGTTTGGCTGGTGATTGGAAATTGAGGCAACCTTAAATGTAGAAAAGAGGAGCATGCCTAACAACCAGGATTGATTGAAATGTAACAAGCACTATTTCTACTGCAGTGAAGAAGACAGAGAGACTGACTCTGCCCTATGGCCGGCCCAGGGTTCTGCAGAAGAGACATAACTACTGCCTCCTTTACCAACACCACTATGTGAGTGGATACAGCAAGGACTACAGGATGGCTCTGTGGAGTGCATACACCATTCACAAAGATGTAAGTTGGCCTAGTTTCAGCTAGAGCAGAGTTGATTCTGCTACGGTGGTATTGCTTCCAGCCAAGGTTCCTTTAAAAGTGAGTGCTTTTATCTGAAAGCTGGCAGTATGTTTTCAAAACATTAGCAACTTCTAATAGCTTAAACCTAAAATGTTTGGATTACAGCTAAGAATTAGAATGTAAACTTTCTGTGAAATCACAGAGAACTCAGGAGGGGTGCAGGGTGAGAGCCCTGAGTCAGCCCAGAGATATTTAAGAAACATATAGATGTTCTACTTAGGGACATGGCATGGGAGTGCTAGGTATGGTTGGACTTGATGAGCTTAGAGGTCACTTCCAACCTTAATGATTCTGTGATTTCCAAATTGTATGAAATGGGTGAGAGAGAGCTTGTTTTCTACTGACAAAGAGGAACAATTCTCGCATCTTAGTTCATAGAATCATAGAATTGTCAGGGCTGGAAGGGACCTTAAAGATCATCTAGTTCCAACCCCTGTGCCTGCCATGTGCAGGGACACCTGGCACTAGAGCAGCTTGCTCCCAGCCCCAGCCAGCCTGGCCTGCAACACTGCCAAGGCTGGGGCTGCCACCATCTCTCTGGGCAACCTGGCACAGTGGCTCACCACCCTCATGGGGAACAGCTTCCTCCTAACATCCAACCTAAATCTCTCCTCCTCAAGCTTGGATCCATTCCCCCTAGTCCTAGCACTACCTGATATCCTAAAAAGCCCTTCCCCAGCCCTCTTGTAGGTCCCCTTCAGTTGAGTTCCTTCACACTGTTAAAGGCAACTGCAGCTAACTTAGAGTTCTGTAGTCCCTCCACACTGACAGAATTAGTCAGCTGTCTGTTTTCTTGTTCAATAGGACAAATGGGTTTCTCCTGCAGAAGATGCTTCCAGCTGTTTACACAAGGATGTTCGTATTTCCTTCAACCATAACCAGACTTGTTTGTTTTACAACAGTCACCCTCTCCTCACTTATGGATTCCTTTCTCCTCCAAGTAAGTGCCTTGCCTTCATTGTACACCATATTTGATTTAAAGAATTGTTTATTGTAGCATGTACTGAAGTTAGCTCTTAGACCCACATCAGCTTTGGAAACTGAAGTTAAATCAGCTCCACCTTAATATTATTACACCGACCTTTTAAAAGCATAAAGTGCAACTTTAAAATGGCAAATCCAAATAAGTAATTGCTTTTTTTTGTTTCAGATCTTATGACAGAGGAAAAGAAACCTCACTATGATGCCTTGCTTACCAGCAACATTGTGCCAATGTATCCTGCATTTAAAGGTATTTGATTTGTATGTGTGCACAAGTGAACATAAAGATTGATACTTTTCACTAGTTTTTTTCTTCCAAACTGTGCAAATGATCCCTGGTTCAGCTGCCTCTGTAAAACAAGACCTCCCTCAGCTCTCAGCTTCTTAGCTCAATGAGAAGTTCCCTGAAGTAGGGTTACCACTCTTGTGTAAAGTGCCCACCATTGTGATCTTATGATCCCAAATCAACTGGCTCCTGACATGGGAGTATACTATAAGTATCACCATTTCATGTCTGACATTTTTGTTTGCTCTTTCCTACCTCCTTAAAGAGGAGTTTATACTGAATATCTTCTGGATAAACCAGATACCATATATAATTATATGAATTACATTAATTTCCTCTTTAGGAATGTCTTCTAAACACAGATAAGTTTTAAGGCAGGAATCTAGGATCTCAGTCACTAAGAAAACAGGAACATAATTGTCTCTAGCAGAAAAGATATGAAGACCTGAATGAAAGGGAACATGAGATGGTTATAATGCTGAGGGAGATGCTGAAAAAGAAGGATAACTATGGCTCTTCCTCTGGACAAAAGAGGTGTCCTGTTCTTTAATGGAATAGAGATCAACTCTTAATTGTAATTAGAAATATCATACCAGTAAGATACTTCCCAGCTCATAGGTGTGGGGGTACAAGCTAGCCAAGCCAGCTCCATAGTAGAGCAAGACACAGGCAGGTTTGGTCTCCTCTAACCTGTCCTCCTCTAGCCTCTCTCCATGATTTGGTTTCCAAGCTAAAAAAAAACCTCAAGGCCACAAGGGATCAGCATCACTCTGCCTCAGGTTTGTGGTTAGGATGACTGTGAAACCACAATGCCAGGAGATCCTGCAGTGCATGCTGCTGCTCAGTTAGATGCAACCTTTCAAAAACTGTTATCACCTGTATAATTTATTATTGTTCTAGCTTATTATGTCTGTTTATACTCCCCTGAAAGCTCTGCAGAGTTGTATTAACAGCTTCTACCTTGGAGATTGTTTCTCATTTCCATGACTGTGTTTCAGTGTTATGGAACTACTTCCATCAGTACCTGCTACCTGAATATGCTGCAGCCAGGAGTGGTGTCAATGTTGTCAGTGGTCCTGTCTTTGATTATGACTCTGATGGGCTCTATGATACCCCAGAAAAGGTGAAAAGGTGAGAATGCTATGTTACTTTCCTCCATTAGTAGTCAAAAAGTAATTATGATCCTTGTTCTGAAGGCAAGCATCTATTGGATGTGGCAGGTTATATCAGTTCAGAGAGACACTCAGCTTTAGAATCATAGAACAGTTGTAGCTGAAAGAGACCTTGGAGATCATGAGTGCAGCCTTTGTCCTAGCCCTAGCAACCTGCTAAATGATGCCTCCAAATGCAACATCCACCTGTCTCTTAAACACCTCCAGGGATGGGGACTCAAGCACCTCCCTGGGCAGCCTGTTCCAATGGCTCACAACCCTTGCAGCAAAGAAATTCCTCCTAATATCTAGCCTGAACCTCCCCTGGGGCAATTTCCATCCATTTCCCCTTGTCCTATCACTCTCNTCTGCAAACTTGCTAATGCTGCACTCTATCCCCTGGGCCAAATCATTGCTGAAGATGTTGAACAGGAGTGGCCCCAGGACTGAGCCTTGTGGCACCCCACTCGTGACTGGCTTTGCACTTCTGTATCTGCTTAGTGCTATCTAAGGAAAAAGCAACAAGCACAAAGAAAATGCACCCTCAAAATGTGTCATCCTAAAACCTGAAGGTGAAGTTTAAGAGAAGCTGTTGCACATGGAAGATTATCCACTAGCCTAAAACCTTAACAACATTGCCTCTAGGAGTGGATGAGGCAAGAGCTGATCCCTAACACTTTCTGAGCTCACAGTTTTGGTGAGCTCAAACACACTAGTTAGTACAACTGGTTCAAGCCAGCAGGCAGATGGTTTTCTGGGCTCAGGCTGAACTCTCCATCTACTCTAGATTCTTACACATTTTTGTGATAAATCAGCTTGTTGTTATATCTCAAACTTGTTACTTAGATCAACCTACAAGCCAAAATAGTAATTTGAAGTTTTCCTCCCAGGCCAAAGCTTTGTTTGGGCTAAATAGGTGGATTGCTAAAGTTGAGAAGCTAGAACATAGCTGATTGCTGTCACTCATTCCTTGTGCAAGTGTGTTGTGGTGGATTTACAAAAAGATCTTTTTTGTTTCAGAAACTCCAGTAATTCAGAAGTTCTGATTCCAACTCACTTCTTCATTGTGCTGACCAGTTGTAAAAATACTTCTGAAACTCCTCTGGAGTGTGAAGGATCTTTAGATGCCTTGTCCTTTGTTGTACCTCACAGAGAAGACAACAGTGAAAGCTGTGCAGTAAGTAGTCTGTTCCCTCCCTGTAAATAGCTGAAGTCAGCCTTGAGTTTGTTTTGCTTGGATCTCAGTGATTATTAGTTGAAGACTGTAAGAATGGTACAGGATCATCATCTTGAGAGAGAAGACAATACTTTTGTAAACAGAATGTTAAAGTCTGTGTATATGGTGAAATATGAAAGTAGAAGTTACCAGTTCAAAGAGCAAAACTTAGAGCTAGCAGGGGAGAGTAAGAGTATGTTGACACCAGTGTCATAAAGAGACTTCTGTAGCATAAATATCCAGTCAAGAGCTGAGAAGCATGAAGAGCTTCTAGAAGTTATCCACAAAGAAAGGCCAGTGCTAGGCCAAATGCATATCCAAAAAAGAGAAGACACAGATGTTCCTGAAGATAATTGCTTGCTTTCTAGTTCAGGTACCTTAGCACTGATGGAAATGCCCATAGCTACACTCCATATAAACAGCAGCAAAGTGGGGGAAGTGTGTGGGCATCCTGCAGTGAAGAATTACACAAGTCACTGCCCAGGTCATGCATAACTCTCACAAATAGTTTTATCCTCACCTGCCATTCCCCATGATCACCAACTTCCACAGGTACAGCTCCAAACTCTGTATACCTGAGGAATTTACAGAAAGTGCTAAATTCAGGCAATAAGCACTTGCAGGAGCACAAGTTGCACAAGAAAGTATTCTATAAACAGCTAACAGTATAAGCTACTAGGGAAGTGAGAAACCAGTGGAGCTGGTAAATGAATGATGGGCAAGGATTCCAAAGAGATCTGAGATACTGTTCAAGCTTTAGTCAATGTAACATCTGGGAAAGCATTAGATAGAATCTTAATACACTGTGATGTAGTCTGGTGTTAATTATGCTTTCTTAATTACATATTTCTTAAATCATGCAATTAAAATAGTCTTAATTATTTCCCAAAAGATAGTTGATGTCTTCTGATGAGAGATCAATTTCATCATGGACTTTGTGACTTGGCACAACACTATGCTCTAAAGGAATTTACTTTGCTCTGATTCTCAAGCTTTGGTTACCCCACACCTGCTGAGTTATTTGCTGATCCAAGAACAGGCCTGGCCCAGCCAATGTCTATTTAAATATTTATAGTATTTATATTTACTATTTATAATCCAGTGCTCTTTTTTTGTTAGCTCTTTGCCAACAGTTATTGCTCTTTCTGGCTTTTCAAACATCCAAATGTCTTTTGTATGTCAGAAAAAGATGTTTTACAAACCTTTTTTTTCCTCTTCTGTCCCAATAGGATGGGAAGTCTGAGTCCATGTGGGTTGAAGAAAGAATGAAGTTTCATACAGCTCGGATCAGAGATGTAGAATTACTTACTGGACTCAGTTTCTATCAAGACAGAAAACAGCCAGTATCTGAGATTTTACAGTTAAAAACATATTTACCAACATCTGAAACAGTTTGATTTTTTTCCTATGGAATGTTGTTGTCATCCATTTCACAACTGATTTGTAAATAGACTTTTTAATTAATGAAGAATTCTTTTTTTTTTTAAATAAGCTAAAACATTTATTGAGAACTCTTGACCAAAATGCCAGTAGGAAGGAGAGTGGGTGCCATATTTGTATCTCAGGGACTCCTGATGGACTGTGTATGTAACACAGGATGGCAGCTCCTGTCATTCCCACTTGAATGTGGTAGAACCATGTCCATTATTAAATGCTAACAGCATTTGATCATCACAGTCTGAGACACGAAGAAAAATGTTATTTTTTATATGCACTGCAGAGGGAGAAGCTTATAAAGCATGGGTTAGGATCAATATTCTACTTTAAAAATACAGAGAAGTAAATACAGTTCTGGGATATAACTACATTCTTGATGGTCATTGAAAAAATAAACAGTTTTCCTTGAAGCATAAATTACATTCTGAACTTTGAGTCTCACAAAATAACACTGCATTAAGGTGCAAGAAGCACCTTAATGAAGTTAGTAAGATTGGTAACTGAAGAGTCCCCAACACAGCAAAGATGCCTGGCTGAAAGGCTTCTGTTAGCTGGGAAGCCTTGGGAGGTTGCTGCCCTCTGGTGTCTCTAACACTAAAGGAGATTTTGATGCACAATTGCTATGTTGTATATGCCTCCTCACAATGAGCAGGTGGAGGATGCATCAAGTCACCTGCAAAGCAGAAGAAATTAATTCAGGAATATTTCTGAGCTGCCAGAAGTAATTCTCTTACTTCACATTAAAGTTTAGACTTGATGAACAGGTTTTTTTGCTTTCTTGAAGCAAAGATACCTTTCTCAATTCGGTACATGATTTTGTCAGCTGTGGCTTTGAAAGCCCATTATTTGTCAAGAAAAGGTAATTTTGCATGAGGATTGTTGCCTTAGATTGGTAGGATGATCTTCTCATCACTACAATAAGTGCCCACAGGCCATTCAGTTGCCTTTTGGCAGCAAATGACCAGATCCTAGCTGCATTCTTAGGGCTACATCATCCCAATTCCAGCTCCCATAAGTTACCCACCTGGAATACAAACCCTGCCCTAGGCAAATTCTGAATCATCATCTAATGAGCTTTTTTTGGGGAAGCTTTCAGGCTACACAAACAGCTGCTACAGGCACTCAGGAGTGTAGGAACTCCCTCCTTTTCCAGTACACAGGCTATTTGCTTTTGTAACTCTCCTGCTTTTTTCTAAAGCTGATGAGCCAAAATGGGCTCTGTTCTGTATAGAGTTTGGCATAGTCAATTATACATTTTTATCTTCTCATTTAAAAAGAAGACAATGCATCACGCACAAGTATGGTAGAAGAAGGAAGAGTCTGTGGCTGAGCAGAGAGGCATCTTTCCCTCTCACAGCTTGGTCATGGCATGGTGGAGACTGGATTCAAAAGCCTGCTGAAGTCAGTGGAAGCTTTTCCATCAGCTTCAGTTTGAGCAGGCTGAAATCCTGGGACCATATTTTTTTTTTTCTTTTAACCAAATATATTTTCTTCATCTGTTGCAAGCATGATTTTTTTTTTTCCTGAAATAGTTTCACTGTGTGAAATTTAAATGTGTTGTAGCAACCTCACATTGTATGACTGTGACAGCATTATTCAGTGTAACTGCTTTGTATCATTGCCTGTGACCAATAAAACCATCAGAAGTAGTACCCTGTTAATGACCTTCTCTGTACCAAAGGCTTCTGGCTAGTTAAACACTGGTGTGTTTAACAGTGTAGAGCACTGTTTCAGAGTATTTTCACAGAATTGTTAAGGTTGGAAGAGACCTCTGAGATCACCAAGTCCAACCATCCCTATCACCCCCATACCACTAACCCATGGCCCTATATAGAGCATCTAGATGCTTCTTAACCCCCTCCAGGGATAGTGACTCCACCATCTCCCTGGACAGCCTGGGCCAGTACTTAACTACAGTGAAGAAATTCCTCCTTATACCTGATCTAAATCTGCCCTGGTACAACTTGAAGCCATTTCCTCTTGTCCTCTCACTGCTAACCCTGGAGAAGAGACTTACCCACACCTCACTCCAAGCTCCTTGCAGGTAGTTGTAGAGAGCAATAAGGTCTCCCCTGAGCCTCCTCTTCTCCAGACTAACCAACCCCAGTTCCCTCAGCCTCTCCTCATAAGACTCCTCACTATCCTCCTTGCCCTTCTCTGGACACACTCCAATGCCTCTGTGTCCTTCTTGGACTGATGGGCCCCAAACTGAACACAGTATTCTAGGTGTGGCCTCACCAGTGCTGAGTACAGGGGGATGAGCACACCTCTGCTCCTACTGGTTACACTAATTTTTTGGGGGGATAGGGAGAGATTTGCTTCAATGCCTGCACTTTGATTTGAAGATAACTTCTCCTCCAACAGGAATATTGAAGTTATGTTGATTATTGGAAGGGGAAAATAGGAGGAAATGACCTTGTCTCCTGAATGCAAATGAGAGATACTAACCTCTTCAGAAAGTGAAGCAATATCAGTTTCAGTTAAGAAGCAGAGCCAGCTTAGCTCCTGGGTAAACACGGAACAGATTAGGCTCCAAGCAGATGACTGCTGGTTTGGCACAGGGAGTTGAGCAGAGGACATCTCAGGATGGTTTTGCTGCTGAAAAAAAACACAAAAGTATGTGAAATTGTGCCTTCAGAGGTATTCAAGTGGTACAGATTTATACTGCTGCCATCAGTAACTGTGAGCTGATTCACTTGACTTGTATTACAGGTTCCTTGCTCAGGAGCCACTGTGTTCTTAGACAATGAAGCAGTATCTAACTGCCTGTATTTGAGATGGGTCTGTTCTGTCAAATCTGTCCTCAACACATCCAGCATCCATTAAACCACTGTGCCCAGCCCAGTGCACAACAGCATCTGCCAGAGGCTGCCCTGTGTCAGCCAGCAAGTGGGTGGCCTGTGCTTCTGCCTTGCCCTGGTCTGAGATTCAAAGTACAAAATGATCTCTTTAAATACAAGGTTATAAACCAGGCTTGGCAAGCTGGGAGGAGCTACCTCTCTGCTGTGTAGGAGAACACTCACTTCTTGAGGAAAATGAGATTCATGGGGACCAGAAGACAAAAAGGAATATAAAAGCAAGCCTAAATCTGTTGTTAGGGCATTCAGCTAGGAGGAAAGATCTCACTTCTGACCTCCCTCCTTCCAAGATCTGCTGCAGGGCTCAAGCCTGCTGCTGAGGAGATAAGCTGTGCCAGGAAATGTTGCCTATCTTACCACTCTGGAGTAGATGCTCAGGGATGAGAGACCTCACAAGGAAGCTCCTGGAACACTCTGTGCCCACAAAGGCACCACTAATGAGCTCAGGAAACCACCCCAGGGCTCATGGCAAGGACTACCCTCAGCATTTTACTGTTGAGCTGTGGTAGTGTGTTTTTTACCCTTCTGAGGAGTTCAGAGACAGAGTTAGTGTGAACTTGGCACCTCAACTAAAGCAGAAGTTTCCAAATATTTTTGTTTGGGTACTACCATTGCCAGTAGCAGCAGCAATGTCTCCTGCTTATCCTCATACACCCTGTGGCAATGTCTGGGAGGTATTGGAGCACCACACTGAGGTGCCTTGTGTATCATGAGCTGTACATCTACCATAGTTTGGGAACCTCTCTATTACAGGAAACCAGTCCAGGTTTGACATCCTGTGACTCAGGCTCCCTTGGAAGGGAATTGAGTCCCTCACTGAAGCACATTGAGTCACTACACTGGCCTCCAGCCTCAGGAAGGGCTGCTGTGGACACCATGGATAAACTTGCAATAATTATGGAAGCCTGCCAAGAGATTGGAGAGGATGCTGTTGCAAATTATTGTATTCCTCTTCAGCAATGTGTTAAACCTGTGTTGCAAATTATTGCAATGTTAGTCCTTTCTATTTTTAGTTTCTCTTCTGAAATGAACCAAATACAGCAGGATGGAAAGAAAGCCTTGGAGTCACCCTAAAGCTCTTAATCCATTTTCTCCTGATCAGAAGACAATGGAAGTGCCTTTTGGTCATGTTTGACTGACTGTCAGTCAGTCTAGATGGAATGAGGCTCTGTGTGCAGGGCACTCTGGCAAAACTGCACTACAGCACCAGCCTGGGGCTTGAAAGAGAACTTCTTTATGTCTCTTTGTATCTCTCTGTGCTGGAGACCTTACCTTTGCCATCTTGCATCTGTACTGGAGCTTTGAATTTTTTGGTGGCAGGAACTGTGCTGTTTGAGGATGAATTTGCTTTTAAATCCTGTTCCTGATGGCTGGATCATTGACACAGTCTACTACTCCTCTGTTACAGTCCTGTAACTAAGTTTCAAACTGGACCTACCCTCTTTACCCTGGAGAAAGGAATGATGTAGGCTTGGTTTTGCTGTTCAAAATGTTTAGGGAAGTGCCATGTTTAAAAATGACCTATGGGTGCATTTGACTTTGAACAACTACTGAATGCAGCTGGTGATATCTGGCCCTCTTCTGCTCAGATCTGATCTAACTGGGAAAAGATCTCTTCTGCCCAGTGTACATGTGGCCCTAGGACAGTTGAAATCCAGCTAAACCACCTGGAAGAGAATGGGCTTTCCTAAGCTTTATATGGAATACTTCATTCTTGTAATTAGCTAACAACCCTACTACAATTTTTGGAGATGAGAGCACTGGAAAAACCTTTACTGGGTTGCAAAGAATCAAAACAATTCTGCAGAAGGTTATGGTATGACTACTTATGACTGAGAAAGGGGTTTTTTTTCCATATAAATGATTTTATATCCTGTGTATCAGACATGGCAGTGGAACTAATTACATTGCAGATGTTAATTTCCTTTCCTTATCTAAATGAGCTAAAAATCACATGGAATGTGCATTGCTAACTCCCACTGTTGGCTTCAACAGAGCAGAAATGCAGTGTGACTCTGTACAAACCACTTCATCAAAGTGGGGAATAAGTGTTCTTGGAGGTGTTTAAAAGATGTATAGATGTGGTACTTACTGAGATGGTTTAGTGGCATGGGGGTGATAGGTTGATGATCTTAGAGGTCTCTTCCAACCTTAATGATTCTGTAGATTTCTTGCAGAAATCAATGGCATCTTTGAGCTTACATAATATAAACCAAGTTGTCCATAGCTTTCTGAAAATAAACAAACAAAACCCAGCAAAAGCATGAGCCCAGACTCCTTGCCCCCTCTGCAAGATCAGAGATACTGGAAAAACTGTTGGTGACAGCCATTCACATTCAGCATCTGATGTACTTGTGTTTAATACACATAGCTCCTTGAATAATTAAACTGTGGAGGTTCCTGCAACATCCAGAATGAATCCTTTGAAAAGCAATGACAAGTCATCAAAGCACCATTCCTGCCAAAATAAGACTTATGAAAGATAGACATCACTATTACTGTTCAACAAAGGTGTCATTCAAACAAGTTGTTGAAAAAGATCTTCAGAAGTGCTTATGAAGGAAGTATATGTGCCTAACAAACACTTGGCATATCTTTGCTGCCAAGAGGGCCAATGGCATCCTAGGATGCATTAAGAGGAGCGTGGCCAGCAGATCCAGAGAGGTTCTTCTCCCCTCTCCTCTGCCCTGGGGAGGCCTCCCCTGNGCTAAGCAATGTAGGTGTCCATGCACCAGACTCTGCTCCACACTTTGGTTGTGGGGGCTAGCTGGGGTAAAGAAAATCCAGAGAACAAGGCACAGCAGCCCTCTTTTGCATGTCCAAACCCATTTCACAGAATTGGGTAAGTGAGGAGCTGGATCAGAGGTTTTTTTCTGCAGTAGGTTTGGGTTAGACCCAGAGCATCAGACCCCAAGTCCTATTCATCCCACCAAACCCACACAACATGAACACGACTCATTGTCTATGCATGTTAAAAGTCAGGAGGGAAAAGTGTTTCCTTTTCAACAGTTTAACTCAGAGGCATATTATAACATCATGAGTCAAGTGAGCAGTAGGTCGTCTAGCACCAAAAAGATCATGAGCTTGTTTATCTTCACTAGTATAGAGGTAAAGAAGTTTGTTCCTGGGAGCAGAAGGCAGTTGGTGCTGCAGCTGAACAGCCAGATGGTGTCAGTGTGATGCAGAGAAAGAGGTTGATCTTACTCTTGAGACCTAGCTTCAAGCCTGGCAGCCCTCAGCAGCAGAGCCCTGTACCATCTGGGACCCCAGCAGAGCTGTGTAAGACCCAGCAAAGGATGTACTTGCTGTTTCAGGAGGTGCTAGTCTAATAGTGGTTCAGGTGATGTATTTAGTGCTTTGCTAGATTAGAATATATTGCTGTACTATCTATTAACAGCATCATACAACCGAAATTACAGGCTGCAAAATTGCCTCAATGAAAATGCAGTCTTAATCTAAATGCATTCATGAAACAAAATGACAGACCAAGTTTTTCCTCCTCCTTGTTTGGCAGGAGCAGACAGACAAAGCACAAGTGCTAGTGCACAATTCTTTCTGTCTGGCTAAAGGACAGGCTGTCTCTGTGCAATCCCACTAGCCCACAAAGTCACTAGTCTAGGTGCTCCTGCTCTGGCAGGGGGGTTGCACTAGATGATCTTTCTAGGGCCCTGCCAACCCCTAACATTTTGTGATTCTGTGATAATACAATGGCACTTGACATTGCTGTTTAATTTGGCTGTGGAACATCAGGATGAGCAGCAATGCTGAGCAAACAGAGCCTAATGTTTCCTCTTCTTGTATGTTGATCCCATGTGGCTTCTTGTAGGCATTAGCAATGCTGGGATCTATTTGGGATCAGTGGCTGGAGCATGTTCTGGTCTATGTAGTGCTTTAAAAAGTACCTACTTACTGGCTATGGAGCTATGGCTGGAAGGATCAAAAGAAGGAAAGAAACATGTAACTTCTGTGCCATCTTATGAAAATCTTTGGAGTCATATGCAGAAGAAAAACCTCAGTTGAGCAAATTTCTCCAAATGGCAACTACAGCTCTGATGCTGATGGTAAAACCCATTGAAAGTCATTGGGGCTGTTCCTAAGATGAGATGAACTGACCTTCTTCTTTCACTCCTACCACATTAGAGTTCAGAAGCTTGATCAACTTACTGACCTTAGCCTTTTTGACCTCAGAATAAGCCTAGAATTAGAACAATATGTATAAATAAAAAAAAGGCCAAATGTGACTCTTTCCATCTTTCCCTTGCTCTGCACTCTTGCATACATAGTGTTCTCTTCCACTGAGATCAATGAACTCTAACATTGACCTTCCTTAGAGGGGCAGAAACTGGACATTTGTGAAAATAAGTATTTTTCTCAGTGAGACTGTTGTCAATGCTAGTGCTGGGCTGACCACTAACCCAGGGGTCTGTTATTGTCTTTTCCCTGTTATTGTCTTTTCCCCCCACTCCAGGAAGGAAAAGGGGAAAGTAATAGAAAGAGAGAGAGAGGCTTGTGGATTAGAAATGAAACTGAAACTACTTGATTGAAAATAATAACAAGAAAATGAAGTGTATATATATATACACATATATATATACATATATATATATATACATACACACACACAAAACCAATATCACACCCAGCCCCCCCTGCCCTTGCTGGTAACTACATCACCACTGATGCTGTAGCAGAAGGACTCACCAGCAGAAAGGAATCAGACTCAAGGGCTGGATCCTGGAACTGGATTCAGAACTCTTGCATTGAGATTGAATGCAGAACAGACAGAGTCCTGTAACAGCAGAGCTAGGCTTCTGATCCTCACCAGGAGAATTATCAATCCACCACCCCAGATGGCTCAGGTGCTCAACTTTCAGGGAAGATAGAGATCCAACCCTCTCCTTTCTGTATTAGCTGTTAATGAGGTGCTTGATAGCTTAATCATACACCTGCCTTGCTTGGCTCTTAGGCTTTGTGTAAGAAACCCTAAGACTCAAGCTTAGTATCAAAGTTTCAGGGACTGAATATGATGTATAAGGCATGGAATACCTTGTTTTGACTCAAATAAGGACATTTGTGTACTTTTACTCCCTGCTTTACAGCATATAGTGGTCTTCAATTATTCTCATGCTTTTCTGCACATACAGATTTCTCCCTTCCTGCTCAAAGATAAGAAGGTGCCAATTTTGCACAGTATTACCTTTCTGTCTTGTCTTGTCTACCTTGTTGGCTGTGAAGCTGAACCCCAGATGGATACTCCTTTGTTTAGCTGATCTGTTTTCTGTTGTGTTTCCCCCTGCCTGGGCCTGGAGCTGTGTGATAGCAGAGTGCTGTTGCAGACATTGCCTGGGCCAGGCCTGTTCTTGGATCAGCAAATAACTCAGCAGGTGTGGGGTAACCAAAGCCTGAGAATCAGAGCAAAGTAAATTCCTTTAGAGCATAGTGTTGTGCCAAGTTCACAAAGTCCATGATGAAATTGATCTCTCATCAGAAGACATCAACTGTCTTTTGGGAAATAATTAAGACTATTTTAATTGCATGATTTAAGAAATATGTAATTAAGAAAGCATAATTAACACCAGACTACATCACAGTGTATTAAGATTCTATCTAATGCTTTCCCAGATATTACATTGACTAAAGCTTGAACAGTATCTCAGATCTCTTTGGAATCCTTGCCCATCATTCATTTACCAGCTCCACTGGTTTCTCACTTCCCTNTTCCAAGCAGGCTGCAGAGGGCCTGTTTGCAAAGGCCTGGAGTGAAAGGACAAGGGGCACTGGTTTTAA
This sequence comes from Bucco capensis, assembly GCA_013396975.1. Lineage (NCBI taxonomy): Eukaryota > Metazoa > Chordata > Aves > Piciformes > Bucconidae > Bucco > Bucco capensis. Next base: position 169,949 of record VWZO01017652.1, read on the forward strand.
ATTGGAGAGGAGTAGATTTAAACTGGATATTAGAAAGAAGTTGCTCCCCACGAGGGTGGTGGAACACTGGCCCAGGTTGCCCAGGGAGGTGGTTGAGTTCCCATCCCTGGAGGCATTCCAGGTGAGGCTTGCCAGGGCTCTGGGCAAGCTGCTCTAGTTGGGGATGTCCCTGGCCACTGCAGGGGGGTTGGACTAGATGAGCTCCAGAGGTCCCTCCCAACCCAAACCATTCTAGGATTCTGTGATTCTATAAGTGCTTATTGCCAGGTAAATGCCACAGGAGCCAGCCTGTGTCCTGTTGGAAGCTCTCCCAGGCACAGAGCCCCGTGCAGTTCCCCTAACTTCGTACAGCCTAAGGACTTTGGGCCACAGGTGGTTTAACCCAGTGTGACTGCAGTGCTGTCAATGAGCTAGGCTGGCCTAAGGTCTGCAAACTGGCTGCAAAGCTGCTGCTTAACATTTAGCTCAGGAGCAGGAAAACATATTTCATATGAGCTGAAAGCTCTTAAATACCTGCTTCTAATAAGACTAATTTAAACCAACAAACAATTCTTTGGATTGTGTATTTCTTTCAGTGGCCTAAATAATGGGGCTGAGTAATGAATGGAGGCACCACTGGACTGTGTTCAACCTTTTGGTCCTGCTCACGAGGCTTTCAAATGCTTTGTTCCTCACAGCATAAACACCATTATACTACTATTAGGCTTGGATTTACTTACCATTAAGCAAATATAAATACTCCTGCATTTGGCACTGGCCCAATAACAGACAGGAGCTGAGGAATGCTGCCACAATACACAATCAGAGGTTTCTAAGGGGACTATTCTTTGCTGCTGTGGGGCTGTGGGCTTGGAGCAGCACAGAGAAGAGCTGAAATGTGCAGAGCTAGTGATGCTGACTGCAAGCAGTTGTTGTGGGATGCAGGAGCAAGGCTGGATGGTGTAGTGGAGATGAGACCTTAGTCATGCTTCTAAACCCTGTTCAAATGCTAAATGTGTTGAAGGCTTTAGTACAGTTTGGGAACAGGTTCCTTGAAGAAATTCCTGGTATTTCCTGGTTCCAGACAGGCTGCAAAACACTGTGAGAATGTGGTGGCTTTTGGTATGTCCATTTATGGGCATGAATCAAAGGAACTGCAGGGAGGAAAAAAAGTGGAAAATGAGAGGAAAAATAAGTTAACTGAGCTACTTCCTCTCTCAGATTCTTCTTGGGTTTTGGGCAAAGCCTCACACTGGTATTTCATCCCAGCTTCTCCTTGCTAACTACTTCCATATGTAGGCATAGCATAAGAGCAGTTAAAGCCACATTTAAGCACTGTTTTTCAAGAACTTGGGTTTTTGGTGGTAGGATGCAAAGTCAGAATGGTTGAATTATTATATGTTAAGGTAAGAATATTACTGTTCCTTCTAACATTTAATGTTCTTCTCAGTGTAATGGTACAAGTGCTTTCTTCAAGGGTGATGTCTGAATAAGCTGTGCTACATGGAACAAAAAAATGCAAAAGATCTAGTTAAGAGTCTGCTGTTTCTAGTGGTATCCAAAAGTCAGTTTTCTCAGCTGAGTCCCTGTCTTTGTGAGACAAACAACTGGATACTGTTCAAAGCCTTATTTGTTCCTGTGTGGTTATGGATCATTAAAAGTGGTTCATTCTTGAAGAGTTTCTTAACTAGTGTCTTTTGGATGTTTCTGAGCTCTGAGGAATCTGACAAATTTCCATCTGGAGAGGAGAGCCTACCTCATATGAAAGGGATATAATCCCTGTCTGTTGTTCACATCTGCACTGGGTTAGAAAGCTAAGCTGCAAAGCCATGCAAAAGTGTTAAGGTACAAAAATCTGAAATATGAAGCCTTTAGAGTTATTTCAAAAATGACTTCATACTCTGCTCCCCAGAAACCTGGAATTCCTCTTTAATGATTAACTGAGTATCATTCATTAAATGAGTATTGGACTTTACAGTAGTCCTTTACCAACTGTGTTATGAGTATTGCTGGAGATCCAGTTTAAGGAGCTAGTCATTTGAAGGAATATACTTCCATATGTGAATAAACCTGCAAAATAGGATTTTCTGAGGATGCAAACTTCCAAAACAAGGTATTTTGGAAGGAATGTGAATTAATGTTCTCTCCTAAGTAAGTGACTCTGGATTTTTGCATCTATGCATTTTTAGGCACAAAGAATAAAATCAGGAAACACCTTCAGGGTTGAAAGGCACACATTTTATCCATCATTTAAGATGCCACAAATTCCACACAAGGGCTCCTTTTTCCCAGGATACCTTTGAAAGAAAGCCTTACAAACAGTATGATGTATACCTACACCTCTAATAGATCTTACAACAAAATATTTCAATTGCTTTGCTGTCAGAGATGAATTCTGCAGAGGTCTAACACCTATGAAATGGTGAAAAATGCATGCTTCTGTCAGAAGACTACATGTGCTCCTGGAAAGAAAACAAAGAGGGGAGTGCAAATCATCTTGATGCAGTGATAACTGAGGTTTATGATCCTTGATACTCTCAGGGGAGGGCAACAACTTGCTAAACAAGCTTGCATATGCAGCATAACATTACCAGGCAGAGGATAGGTCATGCACACAAGCTGTTTCAGGGGAACCCCTTTGTGGGTGTCTAATTACAGATGGCCCTTCCTAAACTAGAGCACTGCTGCTGCTCTCTGGCCTCACAGCCTTGTATGCCAGGCACAGCTGGTGGAGGGAGGGCACAGCATTGTGCAGCTTAGAATCATAGAATCCTAGAACACTTACAGCTGGAAGAGACCTTGAAGATCATCAGTGCAGCCTTTGTCCTAGCCCTAGCAACCTGATCAATGATGCCTCCCAATGCAACATCCACCTGGCTCTTAAACACCTCCAGGGATGGGGACTCAAGCACCTCCCTGGGCAGCCTGTTCCAATGGCTCACAACCCTTGCAGCAAAGAAATTCCTCCTAATGTCTAGCCTGAACCTCCCCTGGGGCAATTTCCATCCATTTCCCCTTGTCCTGTCACTCTCCACTAGGGAGAACAGACCAGTCCCTGCCTCTCTACAACCTCTCTTCAGGTAGTTAGAGAGAGCCAGGAGGTCTCCCCTCAATCTCCTCTTTTCCAGGCTAAACAGGCCCAGATCCCTCAGTCTTTCCTCCTCAGGCTTATGTTCTAAGCCCTTTAGCAGCTTGGGAGCCTCTGTCCCCTCTCCAGCACCTCCATGTCCCTCTTGGAGTGAGGAGCCCAAAACTGGATGCAGTACTGGAGGTGAGGCCTCCCCAAAGCTGAGGAAAGGGGCAGGATCAGCTCCCTGCTCCTGCTGCCAACACTGTTCCTGCTCCAGGCCAGGATGCCCTTGGCCTTCTTGTCCCCCTGGGCACACTGCTGGCTCCTGTTCAGCTGTCACTCAGCACCCCTAGGTTCCTCTGTGCCTGGCAGCTCTGCAGCCACTGCTCCCCAAGCCTAGAGCACTGCTGGGGGTTGCTATGGCCAAGGGGCAGCACCTGGCATTTGGCCTTAGTGAACTTCATGGCATTGGCCTTGGCCCAGTGATCCAGCCTATCCAGATCCCTCTGGAAAGCCTCCCTGCCCTCAAGCAGATGGACACTGCCACCCAGCTTGGGGACATCTTAGGTGTAAAGCCCACACTGAAGAGGACTGGGAGCAGAAGCTGAGCAGAACCAGTCTCTTCTCTCAGATGACTAGTGATAGAGCAAGAGGAAATGGCCTTAGACTGCACCAGGTGAGGTTCAGGGTTGGATATTAGGAATAATTTCTTCACTGAACGAGTGTCTAGGCATTGGAACAGGCTGCCTAGCAAAGTGATGGAGTCATCATCCCTGCAGGTGTTCCAAAAATGTGTGGACATGGCTCTTTTTGCCGTGGTTTAGCGGGCATGGGGGTGTTGGCTCAATGGTTGGACCCAATCATTGTAGAGGTCTTTTCCAACCTAAATGATTCTATGGTACTGTGACTCTCATGAGCCAGTCATGAGGCTCAAGGGGTCAATGTGAGAAGGAATGGGCATGCATTACAATATCTGATATCTATTTGTAAAAGAACACAGGCCAGAGTTGTTAGTGAATGGGCTTGAGCAGCATCATAAACACTCCATCTCTTAAGGGCATTAATCCTAACCTGCCAGGTATATTGTGCTTCTTTTGACCCTGAGAGCTTCTAGAGTAATGGCTATGAATGAAGTCCAGGTACATCCTGTTCTTGCTGGAACTTATTTGAGGCTCCACCTCCAAGCAGTGGCTAAACAACCAGGCCTTGTGGTTGTCTGAGCATCTGAAGTGTTTCCAAGGTGAACTGAATGGCTACATCACATTCATAACCTGAAACAGAAATAATAATAAAAACAAATATCAAGAGAGGAAAAATGCTGAAGAGAGTCTCAGGGAGTGTAAGAGCCAGAGGCTACCCAAAACTATTTCGTATGGGACAGAAAAAGCCACTTCCTCATGCCAGGAGAATTCCTTCTCTTTTTTAGAGGAAGGGGAAATACTTGTATGGCCTTTGCAAAGCCTGCTGAGGCCCCTGGCAAGACTCCCATTGACTTCCCCTTAGTCTAGGGCTTTGTTGCCCATCATTAGTCAAAGCTGATGTTATGCTGCTTTGCAGCTAATGCTAGCTGCAATCAGTGGGATTGGAAGGTGCTCAGGAAGGATGGACATTTTTGTAAGCTAACACTCTTTCACCACCAGGAAATTCCAGATTGAACCTGTTTGCCTGAAAAGGATTCCTGTTGGAGAGGAGGTGGTTTTTCTGAACACAAGAACTAATGCTTCTAGTGCAAAGGTTCATTTTAAATTCAAAGAATCCCCTCATCTTAATAAAAGGACAAAAAAGGTCTGTTATTAATGCTGGACCTAGCCCAGGACTGAAGCTTTCCTTTTAGCTTTAGGGAGATGAGGCAAGTGACTGAGAACTGTCCTCATGCTATTTTTTTCTTATCTGAGAAGAATGCTTGGACCATTATCAAAATGTGCACCTCTTACAACTGCAAGAGTTTGAATGGACACTTTACAGACAGAACTGGCACATAAAATGATTTGCCCCCAGTCATCAAGCAGGAGGATAACCCAGGTATTTCCCTTCTGTGTTCAGTGCTTTATCTACCATACTAAGGTCTTATTCAAGTCAAACCAAATCTAAGTCAGCCCTGCTCTGCATGAAGGTTAAATCAGAAGAGCTGAAGAAGCTCCTTCCAACTTATATTATTCTGTGATTTTATGATACAAATATTAGTTTTACCAGATTTTGGACTTCTGGATTTGACACTAGAATCAGGAGCCACTTCAGTGCAGATACTTTAGAAACATTATCCTTGCCTCAGTTGAGAACAAATCTTAACCAGTGGAACAATTCAATGAAATTGAGCATGTTGCATGGTGTATTACAGTAATAGTTGGATTCTGTGGTGACCAGCTGGCTCTTTTTCAAGCTGCCACTTGTGATGCACTTTCTAATGCAACAGGTTCCTCATGTTTTTTGCTTGGCAAAGCAAGCCTGGCCCTACCTTCCATTCTAAATTCAAAAGAGTAACAGTTAGTTCACTAGTAACAGAATATTATAAGCTTATTAACAGTGTATGTGCTTCTGGACAAAAAACCCACCATGCAGTACTTGATTTTCATCTAGTGCAAAGCCAAGGCCTTTTAGGAAGATGTAAAACAATAGTGAAGACTAAAGGGAAATGAAGTACCAAGCCATTTGTATAAAAAATATAAATACTTTATTTTCAACTAAAAAGGTGCAAACATGTAACTTTTGGTCACACTTCTCAACAAATAAACTGTCCAAAAAGAGCCATAGTCAAAGAAAGAAACTAATGCTCAAGTGGAAAGACTGATGAGCTACAGAAGAGCCATTCTTCTTAAAGCCACTTATCCAATCAAGTGGAAGTCAATGTATTTCACCAGATGAATGCTTTGTAAGGATACATGCTCCTCAACTTTAACAATCATCTCCATCATGATCTCAGCTCACCATTTGGCCCTATCTGAACAATTTCCACTGGAGTATCTATTTCATGCTTTGAATGCATTGTCAAACAAGCTTTAAATCCTATCTATCTTGTTCCAAAAAAAGAGAAGGCTATCACTTGACATTTCAAAGCATTAAACAAAGGCACAACACTTTAAATTAACTTAGATAACTGTACAAATATATATACACACAGTATTTACAATATTAATAAAAAGAAGCTTGTTACAGGTAAATTAACTGCCACAAGCTGTCCAGTCTAATAGACATGATTCTGATTCTTGTTGACCAAGCCATACATAGACATGATTCTGATTCTTGTTGACCAAGCCATACGAACCAGAGTGTCAGAGCTGAAACATTACTGTCCTGACTAACAGAACACCTTCTACTTAGCACTTTGCTGGGTGAGGGTTTGCATTCCAGCTGCTGCTGTCACTAAACCAGCACCAGCCAACAGTGCTAACAGTCTCCTTCTCAATTGCACTACTAGATGAAGCTGTACCACATTAAGGGAACATTTGCTTGAATCCACTTCTCCTGCTCATTTCCCTTAACCCCTTCACAGCACCTCACGAACAACGCGTTCCGAAGCTGTGTCTTCTTGTGGTCCCAACTGTCCATTTTACCTTCTTCTTCAACCCACCATTTGGGGTCAGTAGAAAAATTGTCACATGGAGCAGTTTGTTGAAATGAATTAAAAATAAAATAAAATAAAAAAAAAATAAAAAAATCAAAAACTGATTTAAATACCTTGTGCGATTGAATCAGGTTTACAAAATGAGATGCAAATCAGTTCAAGTTGAGAATCAGCGTCTCCCTTCTGGCTTTATGCCATGTCTCCATACATCTTTCTGTAGTACAGAGACTCAAAGATGTCATTGTCTCCAGGGCAGTTGTAGTGGCACGCACAGGTCTTGATGAACATCATTTTCCTCTTCATGATCTCCCCATCAGGGCACTTGAACTCCACAGGGAGGGTGGCTGTTCTGTGGGGTGTGCAGCAGCGCCCGTCAGTGCAGACCCCACAGAACTTAGCTCTGTAGGTCTTCACACTGGTGCAGCCAGACAGCTCAAACTTGATGGGCTTGGAGATTTTGGGGGTACGAATGCACTTTTTGCCTTTCTGTGAGGATAGAATGGAATACAAAATGCTTAGAAGGTAGGCTTTCACACAGCACCAAGCTTGCAAGCTAAGGGCAAGTAGGTAAGCTAGTTGTTATTGAGCTTGCATGAGGCAGGAGTGTCTTGCATGGTGCCATGATAGAGCATGAAAGAAAAGTAAATGCCCTTAAATCTAAACTGTTCACCACTGAGGCAAACCTCCAATTTCAAGATAAACCACTTGAAATTGACTACCTGTCACAACTGCACATTTTGGTTTGGTATGACACTGGGTTTTTGCTAGTGGGTGGAAGCATCCTAGTAGATCATACAGAAAGATAAGATATTTACCTTGATATTCTCCTCCAGGTCTGCTTCGCAAGGTCTGACCATGCAGAGTCTGCTCTGTTTCTCCAGTCTGCAGAAGGCATTATCGTTGGTGACCCTGGTTGAGATGCCCATGCCACAAGTCTTGGAGCAAGCACTCCATTCCGTAGTCTGCACCAGGCAGTTGTCACGCATCATTGTTGGGTCTGGACCATAAGTGTCTTCCAGTCTGTAAGCTGCAGGAGACAGATAAGCAAGATGAGACTACTGCCTGACCTCATACCCTGCTAAAAGCTCTCTTTCCTTTCCTGAGAAATGCAGGCAGCCACACTTATCTATGGGAACACTCCACTTACTGCAGCACTCCAGCTGCCAGGATGCCCTGTGTCAACCCATCCCACTGCCTTCAACCTCCACGCTGTTTGCCCCTTCCTCCCAAGGCTGCCATCCACAGAGAGATCCTCCCCAACTCACCAGCGAGAGCAGGTCCCACTGCAGTCTGCTCTTTGGCCTCATCACAGACCCACTCTTCACAGCACTTCCCAGGAAGCTTCACCCGGCGCGGGGAGGGGCAGTCGGGGCTGGGCAAGCGGACGTCCATGCTGCAGAGAGGCACGCAGCCCACCGCCCCGTCCAGGCAGGTGCACTGGTACTTGCAGCTGCTCTGGAAGGACTCGCCGCTCCGGTACACCATGCCGCCAAAGACACACGGGGCGCCGTCTCGAGCTGCGAGGGGCAGGAGGCGGAGGGTGAGGCCAGGCTGAGTGGCAGCCCCGATTCCCCCCTGCCCTAACCCCTCTCCCCATACCGGCGAGATCTCGTTCCTGTTCCCCAATGTCTGGCGGCAACCCCGGCCCCTACTCACCGGTGCAGACGCCGATCCTGCGGTTGGCGGGGGAGCCGAAGTCGCAGAAGAGACCCTTGTGGTGGTCGCAGGGGTCGCGCTCGGTGCAGAGCTCGCCCAGCTGCTTGGCGCAGACGCGGCAGCAGCCGCAGCCGTCGAGCACCAGGGAGACGCCGGTGGGGCAGGTGGGGCCTGGCCCCGAGCCGCACTGGCACTGCCCGCTACACTCCTGGCCCTGAACTTCCTGCGAGCAGCGGAGGAGAGAAGGAGAGGGAAAGAGAAGAGTTAGGAACGCCGTCAGGACCGAGCCGCTCGGGGCAGGGCTGAAGGCACCGCGGGCGGCAGCACTTACCAGGCTGAGGAGAGCGAGGAGAAGGGCTACGGCGAAAGTGGCAGGGGCCATGCCGTCGGCTTCTGGGCAGCGGAGCGGTGACGTGAGGTGAGCCGAGAATTAGAGGTGAGCTGAGGAGAGGAGAGTTTCTAGCCGGGAGATTCTTCTCAGCGGCGCTGCGCGGACAGGCCTGTCGCGATGAACCAGCGGGTCGGTGGGTGGCTGTGTAGCGGCTGTGTAGCTGCTAGGTGCTGCTTCGCTCTGCTCCGCTCAGCTCTGCTCCTTCCGAGTCCGGCGGGAGAGTTGCCTGTACGACTGCCGAGTGCCGGGACGGCCTCCCCCTTTATAGGCGGCGGCAGCACGGCCTCGCCAATGGGCTGAATGGGGCTGCGGACAAACAGCGACATTCCGCGCATTCCTGCGCGCCGCGCCGCGCCGCCCCTCCCCGCCCCGCACCGCCGCCGCCGCCCCGGAGCGGCCCTGACCCCTGACTCCCGCATTCCACCGTCTGCGCGCCCACCCCTCACCTCAAGCACACATACACATGTCCCCAGCCCCTACCTCACGTCTTTTTTATTTTTCACCCTGATGTTTTTGAAATGTGAGTCAGCTCCGCTACCAGCTGCTCACCGCCAAACATCACCCCCCCCATCCCCACCCCCACCGAGCCAAGCGTTATTTCGGGGCGGGCGATGGGTCCAGAGGGGGCGGCGGAGCGGTTGCCATGGGTGGGTAGGGGGAATCCGTTATTTCCCTTCCTCTTTTCTGCCTGCTCCCCTCCCTGGGCAGAGGGAATGGGAAAGGATGGGTTTGGAGGTGTCCCGAGCTCGCCTCTTGGGGTGCTCAGTGCCCGGTGGCAAACGGTCCTGGCGCTTTGGTACCACCACCAAAAAACAAGGTATAATTACACTCCCGGGTATAAAATGACTCTGTGTACAGCTGAATCATACTGAGTATTTGTAATGTGTTCCTTCCCTAATAGATGCTCTCTATGAATAGAGAGAGTGCCTATTTACTCTGAAATATTTGGCACAGCGGACGCAGTCTGAAGCGTGGAAGAAGTGGCTATTATTTTCCCACTGCCTGTGTGCAGCTGTCATTTCAGAGCACCACGTTCCTCGCACATCCTTGCTGGCGAGCCTTGCCGATGGTCCACCCTGGGGTTACAACCAGAAGAGATTGGCATGTCAACCACACTCAGCCAAAATAACAGAAGGCTGTGGTTTGTATTTGACTGAACCCGAGACCTATGTGTTGTGGCTTGTGTTAAATCACTGAAGATAGCTGTTATGGTTTTCTTTCCTTTTGTTTTGTTTTGAAGCAGGAGGATGGTTCTTCCCCCACTTCCCCAAGTATCATTTGAATATTCAGTGATGTCATGTTGTTTGACCTCCCCTTTAACGTAAGGAATGCCAATGTTTTGACTTTTGACCTGTAGAAGTATGTTAGTGTTTAGTGAGAGAGAGACTGGCTTGATGCATCTTGTTAGGCAATCTGATGGATATCTTTAAAGTTGCCATCCTTTTGCATGTGGTCTTTCTCCTGCTGTCATATCCCACTTCTTTCTGTCCCTCCACATGTAGGCATACTTCCATGCTATGATGCAGCAGTAAGTATTCACAGAATTCTTGGGGGGAAAAAGAAATGTTTTCATGTAAATCCTCAGTGGGATATATTGTACTGTAAAACTGTTATTTATGTTCTGCCAGCACTGGCTGGTGAAGCCGTTTGGATGTCATTTCTTCTCCTTAAAATTCTCCATTAAAAGAAATGAGATTGGCTCTGAAAGGAAAAGAAAAATCCCAGAGGAACAATTATGGTAAATAATAAATGTTCCTAAAGCCATGAAGCCTCCCAAAATCTGTATTTACTTGAAGGACTCCAGTGGTCTCAGTGCTGGGTAAATAATATGTGTACCAAACTATGTATGACATGCATACCAAAATGCAAATGTAACCAGGTAAACAGAATGCCTTTTTAAAATGCCTAAATATGGTAAGAGAACATCAGAGAAAGGCTCTAGACATGTTTTATAACTTTCCATGTAAGAGGTTTTTTCAGAGAAGCAATTTTCTGAAACAAAACCTAAGAATCTCACCGACAGAAAAAGTATATTTTAAAGTAACAAACCACCAGAAAGCCAGGAAATCCAAAATTAAAGGATAAATCTGTCCTAAGTCCTCACACTGCAGGCCAAGTACAGCAAGCCTCATTCACTTGCTACTCTGAGAAAAAAGACTTAAAGAGGCATTTTGGACTTCAGAACTAATTCTGATCTTACACCACTATGAATCAAGCATTAGCCTACTGAATTATAAGTTTTACCAGCCCCTGAAAGTGGGTAAGAATCAGAGTCCATCAGGTTTGCCTTTGTGTCATTTTGGTTTCTGTGCCATTAGATGTGCCTCAATGGTGTGTGTGTGTGTATGCACAGGGGCAAGGGGAACCTGAAAGCTAAGGTAGTTCTTTCAGAGCCCAATCAATCTTCAGCTTATCCTTTCTGATGACAAGATGCCATGAGTTGGGGAAGTACATCCTGGCATTGCTGCATAAAGTGGTTAAAATGGACTAATTTTGACTTCCTTGCAGATGTTTATACAGCACATGCTTTTAAGATAGTATATTTTTTCTGCTGAAACTAGGAATTCACTGCACCAGCCTTGCAGACTTGTTTACACAGCTATATACAGTATATGTGTGTCTACATCAGCTTCAGTTGGTACAGTTCCTTTGGGGAAGTCTTATAAAATGTACAGGTGTGGATATACTGCATTCCTCTCTTGTGTTTTTCCTTCTATTATTTTTTTTTGCCTTCTTTTCCCCCCAAAAGTCACTCGATCAGGTATCAGACATACTGAAAACCTGGCAAGACTACAGGAAAGTGGCTAGACTCGGAGTGTTTGTGTACTTAAAGAAAGAATCTTGCACATTTTCAACTTTCAGTCACAGATATTTTTTTTTTTCTAAGAGCAATTGGAGGTCTGAGCCAGGCCTCAAAGCGGAAATCAAAAGCTCCCAGAGAAACATATCCAAGGAATGTGAAGCTGAGCCAACAACCATACGCAATGCACATACACTCCTGTCAGTCTTATAGGAAGTCTTGCCATATATGGACATCTGGACCCTGAGCTGTTTATCATCACCATAGGCTTGCAGTTGGCTTCAGACATTTCTGGCTTGCCTCAGGTTTAGGATGCCAGTTAGTTCCTTTCCCAAAATGCTCACTAGGATATTTCTTAAAAAACTGTAATAAATATATCTCCAAATCCTGAGAGGTCTGGTTAAAGTTATATTAGTAGGCTTTTGTTGAAAATACAGGTTCCAAGCAAGGCTTACTCTGCAAGCTCAGAAATAGACACAGAATAAAAATAAAGAAATGTATTCCATCCTGAGTGTGGTTGCCTGGTATTTGTCTTTCTTAGAAGTCATCTGGTAACTTATTCTATGTATCTGTAGGCACAGAAAGTGCTCTGAAGTCGACTGCTTGCTTGGACTTTTACTCATCCTTCTCCAGAGGGAAGCTCATGAATCAACAAAGGCAAAGTGAGATAGAAAACTACATTTCCCAGGAGCTATCAAGCAAGTTGTGCCATTTGTATTGCTTTGTTAGAGTGAAGCACATGATGTGAGCCTTCCCATGACAGTTCCCATCACAGCTAGTCTTGCCAATGAGAGATATTAGCTCTTCTCCAAAGTGAACCAGAAAAAGAAGACTGAGTGGTGCAGTGGATGGCATAGGGCCTGGGGAAATGTTCACTGCTGAGCTGGTGGACCTAGTCCAAGTTCCTCGAGATCCTGGGTCAGATTCTCTGCTAGTGTCACTTGGACAGATTCACTGAATGCACTGTTGGCCATCAAAATACTTGGACTTGAGAAGTCCAAGTTCATTGAGCTGAAGCTACTCAGCAGCATGAGCAAAGCAAAACTCTCAGATGTGGTTCCTGTTAGCAGATCTGAGTTCTGTTGTTTTCTGTCATCACTGTTATTTAAACACATGTTCTTTATATTCCAACATATAATATTTTCTTACTTCTACAGTCACTGAGAATGCTGCTTTAAGCTCTTGACCTCATTCTTAAAAAGTAACTGGAGTTCTGATTAATATGTGGTCTTAGTGCAGGTCTTAATTATTCTACTGGAAGTAGAATAATCTAAATGAGTGTTCAAAACACATGTAAAAATTTGCACAAAAGAGAATTTATAAGTAGCAAGAAGACCAAGGTCCTTAACTACCAAGCCTCAGGTTGAGTTCATCTGATTTTGTTCTGAAAAGTTTGCCATAAATCTTTTCAGCACTGTAGGGTGCAGCAGAGGTTGGCTGCATCCTAGATTTTTGTGGGGAAGTGCAGAGCTCTCCCACAGCTCACAAAGGTGAGCAAGGACGGAAGACTTCCAGTTGTTTATTTCTCAGATTTTGAGTGAGGTTTGCAACATTTGGCAGTAGTAAGTCAACTGTTGTAGGGACTACAGTGAGTCACTCAACACTCCTTGGACAATTTTCCTATAGATGATTAACAATTCATTAAAAGTAAGTGTCACTGGCTGGAGAGGGAATGTAGCCAGGGACTTGATTCAGAACATCCACCAGAAATCCTTTGAGGTCTGTCTTTCACAGAACCACGTGGAAAACAACTGGAGGAACACCTCCTCCCACTCTGTCATGCCTTATGTGGGCAGGAATGAATCAGATCTGCCTATTCTGCAATGCATGGGATTTTGTTTTCAGTTATTCAACCTGCTTCTCTCAGGACTTGTCAGTGTAAATGCTGAGGTTTTGTGTTTTTTTTTTACTCCCAAGCTGAGAGACATCACTGTTTAATTAAGACTTAACCAGATTAGGGACTTCACTTAACAAATGCAGTTTGCTCCAGCATAAACTAGGAGATCTCTTAATTTATGTTGCAGCTGCTGTAGAGAATCACAGAATGTTAGGGGTTGGAAGGGCCCTAGAAAGATCATCTAGTGCAACCCCCCTGCCAGAGCATGATCACCTAGACCAGCTCACACAGGAATGCATCCAGGCAGCTCTGGAATGTCTCCAGACAAGGAGACTCCACAGGCTCCTGGGCAGCCTGGGCCAGTGCTCTGGCACCCTCACTGGAAAGTAGTTTCTCCTTGTATTAATACTAAACCTCCTGTGCTCCAACTTGCTCCCATTCCCTCTTGTCCTACCATTGGATGCCATTGAGCAGAGCCTGGCTCTCTCCTCCTCACACTCACCCTTAACATATTTATAAACATTCATGAGGTCTCCTCTCAGTCTCCTCTTGTCCAGGCTAAAGAGACCCAGCAGAGTTCTGTGGAGAATCCTGTGGGATACATTTGTCCATGTTGTCCAGTAAGGGGAGAGTCAATATTTGTACACATGGGGATGATGAATAAACTGTTTTCTTTGGGGAAAGAGATCACTGTCTGTAGAATTTGGCCTCTTTTTGATGCAACTCACATTCCCTGACCTTGGGATAGTGTAGCATGGGCTTTTCTGTTTACACAGGCCCTCCTGAGAAAGTGGAGGAGTCGTGTTATTGTGCAGGTCTGTAATGCCTCTGGAGGACTTGATAAACACACTGCATCAGCTGAGCTGTGCAGGAACCTAACATCCTCAGTGTGTTAACACAGGATTTTAGAGATGGCTTGATTTTCAGCAAGATGGTTCCCTGTGGTTCAGTTGCCAGCTTGGCTGGGTGTGTGGTATGTGAGCTGTGTAAATACATCTGTACAAGTGACGCAGACAGGGAAACCAGGATGTCACCTACAAGAGCCAAGGTGGCTTCCTTATTGACCCGTGGATGTGTGTGAAATTTAGCAACTACCAGAGCAGGTCTGAAAACCATCTCACAATGCTAATCTCTCTGCTGTCAGTGGGAAATTCTCTGTCAGGCTGTTTTTCACATGGAGCTGAGAAAAGAAGATACTCCCAAGACCTGTGCATTGTTGGGGAAGTGAGGATATATCTAAGATACTTTGATTTCCGGCAGGAGCCAATGGAGGAAGTGTAGTTGTTTTAAAGCAGCAATGGTCCCAGGCCTGGAGTTTACAACCATGTTGTAACAAATGTCTTGGTGATGAGTGGCTTTTAAGTAATAAGCATGAAGTTGTAGAAGTGGTAGGATTCACACTAACAGCAGTGTTTCTGAGCTTATTACTCCATTTATAACCCTTTTATTAAAGGGTTTTAAATAGAAATCAAGGTTAGGTTTTTACTGTACCTAGGTGTTTGTTTTGACCATTTTGGACAATGAGATCTTTATGAAGACTGAGCCTGTGAAGTTATTTGTGGTGCATTTCTTGTGAGGAAGTTACCCATGGTGGATCTTGTGGAGAAGTCTAACCTTAATAGCATGGTAGATGGGTATGATTATTTAAGATTCAATTATGACATGAGATGAAAAGACAGTTCATCAATTACCTTTTTTTTCATTATCTAAGTTTACCAGGTATTTGAAAATCCTAAAACTGTCTTAACCAGTGTTCACCCTGCAAAAATTTCAGGTGAGTTTTAAAAGCATATATGAACTAGCCACACTTTTTTCTTGCTCCTTATGTCACTCACAAGATACAGGAGGTTGAATTTCAAATTCCCTAGGAACAGCTTTCTTGTTTTACCATCTTAAATTCAGTAAGACCTCACCTAGACCTTCAGGTATCTGGTTTTTTTCTTCATAAATGGCTTGCAAAAAGTGACAGTGGAGTACAGGACTTGGGAGGCTTCTTTGGTATTCCATTTTTTTCCATCCAGCTGCCACAGGGGGGAGTAAAAGTTTGGGAAGGACTCTGCTGTCCAAGAAGCCACCGAGGCTCCAGGTACATGTCCTGTCCAGTCTCTGACGAGAAGAATGAGGGTGAAAGAAGAGTGGAAATATGCTAGAAATGAAAAAGGTTGGTTGGAGGAAGGAGCTGAAAGTATTCTGCAGCTGGGACAAGCTGAATGCTTCACTGCATCACAAAACCACCCTGTGTCATTTATTCATTCCAAGCAGCTTTTCTGTCCAGGGAGTGTGTGACTGATTTTCCTGCCTCAGGAGGGAAGATGACATGTGGGAGTTGTACTTGCAAAATCCCTGCCGTTCTGACGAAAGGTTTTTCCCACATTAGGGCTATTTGCTAATAAAGAAAAAAAATGCTAGGCAGAGGCAAGGCAGAGGACACAGGGAGGAACGTTTTGCCAGCTTGATAGAAAAGGGTTGTTCTTGTGAGACAGTGTTGGTGAAATCTGTCTGTCTGCTTAATGCATGAGGAGCTCAACTCTGAGGGTCCTGTGCAGCAAGATGTGTTGCTCATGTCCTTGCCCCAGCTGTGATGTAAGGTCACTCTCTCATCCTGTGTCTAACCACTGGTGCTCTTGCAGAAAGTGGTCTGTGGTAGCAGGTCAGCCACCATCCTGCCCTGCCAGAAGGCCTGGTGCAGTTTGGAAGAGGAGGGATGCAGGCAGAGAAGGGGAGGTAGGTGTGAGAGTGGAAGGAGTGGGCTGGGATTTTGGAGTAGTGCAGCACGATGAGAGGGTGGAAAGAGGCTTATCCCTCAGCTTCCCACCTACATGCCAGCTTTATGCCTGTGCCCAGAGACAACCAGCTGTGGTGCTGAGTGGGAAAGGGTAAATAGGGCTGAAGAGAGAGGTGCACATGTGTGTTTCTGTGGGAAGGATTGGGGGAAGGACACAAGGAAGTGGAGGAAATGGTGTGTGAGGAGAGTGGTGTGAATGAACCAGCCATGGATGAGATAGGCTTGGCAGCTTCCTTCCCAGCACCCTCAGCAGTGTTTTACCACCAAGAAACAGTGTTTAAATCTGTTCAACCACAGGCAAACTCGTTTGCCAGCAGAAGAGAGGAGATATGTCTTCAGGGAAGGTCTGGGTTCTTCTGTTTTGAGCACTTCAGGTGCCAGTCTCTGTTTTTCCTTGCCTGTTGTGCTCAGGAGCCCCACCATGCTGAGGGGCAAAGTGGATTGACTGTGTGTTTTCTTGCTTTCTGGGTCTGTGTTAGGGAGTTTTATCACTGCACAACCTAGTCAACCATTTTGGGGAATGAAAGAAGTAATAGTCAGGAACTAATAATCAGGAAAGCAACTGAAAGCAGTGAATCAGGCACATTCCTCCAGATCTAAGTGCACAGATCTGTAATGAGAAAGTAAGTGAGAAGAAAGGAAGAATTAGAGAAGAAATGCAAAAATCACAGCTTGAGAAATGGACCCATGATGAGGTTCTACAAGGCCAAGAGCAAGGTCCTGCATTTGGATGGCAGCAATCCTTGGGATCAATACAGGCTGGAAGAAGAAGAGATGGAGAGCAGCCCTGTGCAGAGGGACTTGGGAATACTTACTGGTCAGTGAAAAACTGGACAATGTGGGCTCACAGCCCAAATCCTGGGCTGCACCAAAAGAAGCATGGGCAGCAGGTCAAGGGAGGTGATTCTATGCCTCTAGTTTGCTCTTGTGAGAGCAGAAACAATAGACTAGATGATCTTTAAAGATCCTTTCCAACCCAAAGCATTCTGTGATTCTATGATCCTATGTTTCTAAACCCTATCATGAGAAATAACAGTGCTGTGTGTGGCTTGCTGGATGTCTTATTTTAGAATGAAGAGGAAGATATGGCAAGCAGGTGCTTGCTTTTGATTTTAATGGCAAAAGGAGGATGGGAAGGAAAACAATTCTGTGGGTGAAATTTTTCTGTGCTTTCTCTATGTCTGTGATTCCTGGATTGTTGAGCTATCATCAAAAGGAAGCTGGGAGAAATCCATATTCTTTGTGTATAGGACATTGATAAATTCAATGTCTGTTCCACAACCTTGTGCCTAACACATACAAAAAGAGGGAATTAATGGTCCAGTTTCCAAATAAGACCTAAGGAATTTGTTTATGCTTTTGGGAGGTAATGTATCTAGGTTTGAATGGAACTGTGCTAAGTATATTGAAAGTCTCAAGGAATGCAAGGGCTGGTTTTGTTCAACAATAAACATCTAAGATAACAAGAACATTTGTGCCTAAGCCTTATGTTTCTTATTTTTTCTTAGGGATGGTTAGGACAAATTCAGGGAGTTAACCGGAGATAAAACTGCAAACAGAAATAGATAAAATTAAATAAATTCAGAGCAACTTTGAAACTTTCCCTTCCTTCTAATGATGCATGCATGAGAGAAGGAATTAAAGTCAGAAACACACTGAAGGTTGTACCACAGTTTATTGCACTCACCTGGGCTCTTGCAGTGCTAAAAAGCTGGAGAACACTGACCTGAGTCAGTGTCAAATAAATCACTTTTAAGGATACCTACACTTCTACCCCACTCTTCCTAAAGCACTTTCAGCTTGATGTGTCAAAGCTTTTTTCCTAGAACATATGCTGAGGAAATTGGCAGCAGAATGTGAGTGTATAAAAGATGAGAATAAAAAGGCAGGCACCTAATACTATAAAAACCTAGACCCTGATTAGAGTGCTTTTGCAAAGTAGAGTGACAAAATAACTCATTCTGGACATGGTGTGTATTTTGTAACACTTGCTGAATCAATACATGTACAAAGACAAAACCAAGAGCAAAACTAGCATTATGTATCTGATTTGTAACTCCAGAACCCTTTCTATGCCTTTTCAGATTTGATCACTTTATAATATTTTCAGGAAAAACAAAACAATGAGAAATGTGAGGGAAATTACAATCCTTTTAGAGGGTTTAAGACATCCAACACTTTGGCTAGATGTGTTACCTCTTGTCTTCCTTCTCTTCATTAGGGTTTAGAATGAATGGATAGCATAGTTACTGTAGTGTAATTGCATCATTCTTTTAGTTGCAAAGGTGTAGATGTGTGTTTCTGGTGCTAGAGCTCACAAGTTTGTTCCTTCAGGGACTCTATTTTAGATTCCATTCAGAGCTGATTCATAATATCCTTCTGACAACTGAAAAAGGTTATTTTATAATGGTATTATTCCAGCAAGGAAACCACACATGCTGTGTTTCCAGACAGATTAGTTGATGAATGCAGGAGATGTCAAATTTTTGTTTCTTGAAGGCCATCAGAACAAAACCTGCCAAAGTTATGCTTTTGCTCAAAATCCTTCCATTTGTTCTGCTTTTCCTGCACACCAAACACATAGAAGTACATTCTCATCACTTCATTATTAAATAAAATAAAATAAAACAAAAGCAACAAAAAGAAGCCAAGGTAACAAGAAGTTCTGTCCCACAGATGCTTATCAAGAAAGCCAAGCAGGAAAAGAGTTGCAAGACTTGAAACATATTTGATACTCCCAGACCAAGTGAACCAATAAATTAGAGTTTTGGGGAGAACTAAGCTTGTGGTAACAGGTCAGATAAAGAGAAATAAATCCCAGAGGTTAAAATGGTGCAGTCTCAATAATTTGTGTGGTATGGGGTCACAGTGTCAATGCTTCTGGTGAAAACAGACTTCATGTCTGTGATCCTTTTGCCTGATGACTACTCTTGCTTGGAAGGAGCAATCAGTAAAGGTGGGGGCTGAGATAATTGTTAGATACAATAGAATACCTAGCAATAGAGAGCTTCAGCAGACTGACCATAGGCCAGTGGGGACATTTTTGCCACTGCACTCTGCTCTGCTCACACCTCCTCTGCAATACTGGGGCCAGTTCTGGAGCCCTCAACACAGAAAGGCCATGGAGCTGATGGAGCAGGTGCAGAGGAGGCCACGAGAATGCTCAGGGGCTGGAACACCTCTGCTCTGAGGACAGGCTGAGGGAGCTGGGATTGTTCAGCCTGGAGAAGAGAAGGCTTCAGGGGAACTACTAGTGACCTTCCAGGACCTAAAGGGAACTTCCAAGCAGGCTGCAGAGGGCCTGTTTGCAAAGGCCTGGAGTGAAAGGACAAGGGGCAATGGTTTTA